>JADMNL010000024.1:438507500-438842500 GCA_016271365.2 Neoceratodus forsteri | reverse complement strand
CCCAGAATAAACCCTAGACCATAACTCTCAAGCCTCATTCCCTGCACATGGCATTATGGGTATGCAAATTTTTGTGAAAGTCGCGCTGAGACTTTGCCAGTACAGACATTGCCTTTTAAACAGGCTTGTACTTCTGATCCAGTGTAGGCTGAGAATTGCAAAATACAGACATGTGTTTCATCCTCTTTGGGACTCCTCAGCTTACTGCAGTCATAGAAATCTCAGCTAGACAGAATGTCCATATCCTATGGCTGGATAGGTCCGTATAGAGCATTCTGAGTAAGCATACCGGAGAGGCAGCTTGCAGGGTAAGCAGTACAGTGTATGGGATCTGTCATAGAATGCTAGCATCCTACTACAGGTCCCATATCCTGCTTTCCCTGCACACTTTCTCTCTGCTATGCTCACGTGAGTGTTCTGTATGTTCCTTATTTCTTCCCTTTTCTTCCTTAGTGCCCCCCCCATCCTTTGGGAATTGCTCATCAGATTAAGGCATGTTCAGAATGTGGACCTAGACGAGCTGTTTGGGTTTGTGGCTGTGAAACGTCTTGAATATTTATGTATTGTACTGTATTTCACTGTTTGGGAGGGGTGGCTTCTATTTCAAGTAAAAATTTCATCTGTGGCTACTAAATGGGGACTGCTTCTATTAAAGGGACACTGTCAACGCTTTTTACATCATATTATTTCTAGTTGAGAACCCACAATTTATGATTGCTTGCCATCTTTAAAATTCATTGATGTTACTGTTTTTTTTTTTATCTTCCCCCTTTCTTAGTAGAACTGAAATGCATGATAATTGTGTAATTATACCCAACCACGTTCTGTTTCAAATTCTTTGTCTACTCTTATTGCATACTTCCTGACCATTAGGAACACCCCCCCCCACCCCACCAAACAGTGCAGCCAGTCTCGATGCAGTAGTCTCGACTCCTCCCACTGCATCATGAGTGGCGTGACTGTGTTGGGGTGTTCCCATGCTCAGGAAAAATGCAGTGGGTGTTGATCAAGGACCATTAAACTCATTTTTAAGTGGTAACACCACTATAATGGGCAGTCTTTTTTTCACTTTTGAAAAGAAAAAAGGAATGAGAATCCAACTACCAGCCACATCAGCAATCTCTATAGAATCATAGCACATATATTGTAAACTAGAGACACTTGGAGGCCCGAGGGGATTGACAGTGTTCCTTTAAACATCCCATATTGGGTATTTCAGTTGATCTCCTTTCATGCAGTTATGGGAACGTAGTGAAATTTCACCTGGTAGATAGGAGTTAGTGTATATATAAATAAAAAATCCTCACGTGCTGTTCCCCATCCCGTTCCGGCTCACGGAAGTAACTAAAAAATAATCTGTCTCCGCTGATCCTGTTCCATGGAAATTTAATTTCATCCCCTCACTGCCATGCTCTTGCTTTCAATCTCTGTTCTCAATTAGTGCTGCTGTCCAGAGTTGCGAGGTCACAGATCACTGCTGTCTTCTGTCTATGGTGTCTGTTCAGAGGTGGCTTTCATTAAAACATGTTTTTTAGGGTTTTTTTTTGCTTGAGGCTACCATTTTGGGGGGGGGGTGCTTCTAAATGGTGAAACATGGTATAGGTCCTGTATTTATTGTACTATGTTGTGTTATTTTATGTCCAGGTAATTCCTGAAAGTAGGCGTTTATCTACCTAGTGTAATGAATTAACTTGGTTTCTTTCTTTTACCTTTAAGAAACCTGGCTGTGACTCCTGGGGGTCCCACCTGAGCAGGGGTAACACGCCTACATTAAAGCTGACGTCCAGGGATCATGACGCGCTGAAGGCTTCTGCTCAGTACTTTGGGATGAAACTAAAGTCCAACCTCGGGTCAGCTATAAAGGTATAGTCACAGAGGACTTCCTTTTCTTGGATGATAAAACGGCACACCACCACATTAAAGCTGTGTAATATTTTCATGCTGGGCGTGGCAAGGGGGGTCAGAAACGTTTTAAAATGTCAAAACTGCATAATTCAGTTCACGAATGAAATGAAATAAAAAGTACAATTTATCTGCATTATATTGACTTACGGAAGATTTAAATAAAGATTGAGTATAAAAAAAAATTAAAATAAATAAATAAAAATGAAATAAAAAGCAAAACCAAAGGGCGACAAAATACAGGGGCTGTAGGGGAAGACCTAATAGGAAAGATGGGCTGACCTGACTCTGTACTCCGTGGAGGTCAGATGGGAAAGGGAGGGTATGATTGAAACTTTCAAATATTTGTAGGAATAAACAGGGTGGCTTGCCATTGCCAGCAACTGTTCAGGCAATGTGAGTGGGTCTGCGACAAGAGGACATACATATAAGCTGGTGGTGGAGGACTTGGAGGGGATATGAGGAAATATTTCTTCATGGAGAGGGTGGTGGAAAGGTGGACCAGTTTGCCTGCAGATTGTTCAGTGTCGAGATGGTTACAGCTTTCGGGAGAAGGTGGGATAGATATGGTGAAAATAATGGAGGTGGGAGAAGGGTCGAGTGGTGTTTCACTTGACTCAGAATGCTGGGGCTGGCCCACTGGCGCAGCGGTATCATTTGACGCTGGCAAGCTGATTTTGGGAACGAACTTGGGTCATGGGGGGGCTGGCTGGCAGGACTGAACATCCCAGAGGATGCTCTCCTGGGAAGGAGGGTTCCATCCTGCATCGTGTTACTGCCATGTGGGGGACCTCAAGTGGCAGTGTGGCTGGAGGACTGAGGGAAGGGTGGGGACGTTGCTGATGTTAGCACGTGGAGACACACACACACACACACACACACACACACAGAGCGAGTGCAGGCACACCTTGACATTGTAGCATGCGACGTCCTCGGGATGGAAGGAAACAAGGAGAACAACGCCCTCAGCACTTCTGTGATGAAGGACTACAGTATATCTGGGTCCCAGCCTCCCCAGCACATGGCATCACCTGATCAAGCCAGAAGAAGTAGTTCAGGGGTACAAACATTCCCCCTTCCCTGGCCCTGCCTGGGGACACAATCAAGGCTCCATGGAGGTAGGTGACTATAGCTAAGGGAGGCAGGGGGATTGGGGTGCCAGGAGGTCGTGAAGAGATAGAAGGTCTGCTGGAGCGAAAGGGGGGGGAGACGTAAACAGAAATGAAAAATAAATAACTAAAAAGCTGAGATACAAGGGTGAACTGCATAGATCCTGCAGTGCTAGACTAGTGGGGACTAAGGCAGGGACCAGGCAGACTCTATGGTCCTAGGGGCTTTTTCTGCCTGTAAAATGTGTTTCTGGCTGGCCTGGTAGAGCTACATCGATGACCGGGTTCAGGAACTGACTCTGGTCGCTCGGGGGCTGACCGGGGAGGGAGGACTGAGTATCCTGTTCACGGTTCTCCTCTCTCGCTGAGGGGTGCGTTGTGGCCTACTACTTGTCTGCCAGCCCAGCAGAGGCGGGGTGGTAGTGCATTGATGACGCACATCTGGAAATGGGGGGGGACACCTCCGCCTTCAGGTGCTGATACTTGTCTTTGCATGGTTGGCAACACGTGGGGCAGACATTAGCGGTGGAAAAATCCCAACCACAGCTGAATGATGCCTGTTCTCTCGTAGGTCCCCCACCACCAGCTAGGTGCATCCACCCCAGATAGTTTTCTGAGAGCAAGGGTCTTGGGCAGCCCCTTCAGCTGCACCACATGGTGGCAATCTGTGGGGGAACCTTGGAGGGTAAGACCTAGGGATTGTGAGTGATGGGACTGGGGGGGAGGGCCAAGGGGCAGGTCGGCCAGAAGTGGTGTACAGTAAAGACTTGACAACAACAAAAAAAATTCTATCTTATGAAAAATGGATTTATTAATTTTTTTCTTTTTGTCAGAAATACATTACTAAAAAAATGATGAAAAGTTTCGCTGACTAACATACTTCTGCTTTAATCTGTTTGAGATCCTTGGTAGCTGTAACAGTTGGTTGTTCTCTATTAACAGCATTCTGTTCCAATACTTTCTTTAGGAACGTCCCATATCTCTGAGGAAGTCCCTGACTCCAAGAAGGAAATTGGATATTAAATCCATGGGAGAGAGCCTCCAACAAAGCTGCCAGACTGAGTGTGCAGCTGCAAAAGGGCAAACGGTTTCTGCCAGCAGTGCAGTGCTTCGGTCTAACGCAGACAGCACGGTGCCTGAAGAGCCAGAACTGGTGGGGTTCACCCCATCAAAGGTGACCCGAACACAGACCCCTGCATCAGTGAATAAGTTTCAACATCTAAGGAACTCTGTGGCACAAAGAATGTCCTCAGTTGATCGGAGCTGGTTGGAGAGATGTGAGGGTGTCCGGGTGCTAGGTGGAGAAACACCAACTGCAGCTGGCCCTTCCCCCTCAACCAGTGGCTTCAGTCAACAGATAAAGGATTCTTCATTATCCAGTGAGAAATCTTGGCCTTCAGGCCACAATTCCTCTTTGGCTACTGGTTTCATTTCAGCCACTGAGAGAGTCCCGCCCATAGAAGAACTTTCGTTTGTGGACAGTCCAAAGCTCAAGCAGTCACATGATTCCCCTTCTGTAGCCGATAAAAGAGCTGTATCAATTAGTGGCGTTCCTGCAGTGTGTAAAAGAGCTGTTCAACCTGAAGATGCCACTGTGATGGCTGATGACCTGGCTAGAGGAACCCCAAAGAAGAACACAGGCAGCATAGAAGAAAGGGATGCCTCGGCTGAAACCTCGCTGGTCAGCTGGCATGCTACAGAGAAATATGATGACTGCTCAGAAGGCAAACAAAAAGAAGTTGAACCAAGCAGCCATTTGAAAAACTTTAGTGAGAACAAAGATGGCGACAGTAAATGTGAAAAAACAGCTGATAGCGGAAAGCTAAAAGGTAGAAAGAGGCAAAGAGAGGCACGGATAGATGAGGGGGCCACAGAGGCTGGAGAGAGTCCAGAACAAAGATTGGCAAAAAAGCCAAGGAAGGATAGAAAGATGTCTCAGAGGGACTCTTTGGGGCCTGAAGGGAAAACAAAACCATCAAGGTCTCGTCGGAAAGCCAAGCGAGATGAGTATGAGTTTGAAGAAGAGGGTACAGGCTTGGAAGTCCCAGCTAAGCCAAATGCTGAAACTCCAGTTGAAAATCTCTTTGGAGATTTTGAAGAGGAGGCTGCACCTCACACCATGCCTGCCAAAACAACTGCTGCAAGGTATTTTAATAAACTCGCTGTTCGCTTGTTTTAGTTAGTGGAAATATAGGGGATATGCAGTGGAGACATGCGATAAATGATTTATCTATACTTGAGCAGTTAGACCACAGGTAACCTCATGAGTTATGGTAAACCATGAGTAATGTGCCCAAGCTTGAACTGCTCAAGTGTACATAAATTAACATGCAGGTCTCCGTTGCGTGTCTTGTTTATACAGTGGCTGGTGTGTGTTTGGTTTTTGTTTTGTTTTTTTGAGAGGGAGATGCTTGAAAGGTAGGGTTATCCAACGTATGCTTGGTAAATTACAGGTTCTTAAATTTGTCATGCATATGTGGAGATAACTTTTTTTTTTTTTTTTTTTTTTGACATTGGATTTGTGTCCACGCATATTGTGTTTAAACAGAATAGATGAACTTGAGGCTATGCAGTAAGTGTTCGGTAAGATGGAGGGAGCATTTATTTGTAAGTTCTTGTTGTGTTTAGAATACTTCATTTTTTTTTTTATTCGGGTATTTATGCTTCTTTCTCAAACTGGCCCCCTTCTACCCCCCCTCCCATTTCTGTTACCCGCCTTCTCCAGGTACTTACCCCGCCTGTTGCCCCCATAGCAGGGCTTTCAGGGCTCTATGATAGACCCCCTCTAGGAGTCCCTCCGGGGACCAGGATCCAGTGAAGGCGGGTGCCATGGTCGGTGGTGCGGGGTCTGCGAGGAGCAGACCTTCATCCGGCTGCAGTCAGGTATTTTCTTCTGCTTTCTGGCTTTCCTAGTCCCACGTGGCGTGCGCGGTATCAGGGGATTGTACCTCAAGCACACCCAGTATGCACCAGCTGAGAAAGCAAGCTCCCCAGGCCACCAGCAGGGGCCGCTGCTGTACTGGACGTGCCACCTCCCAACTCCGGGCTGGCAGTGTGTTCTCCCAACATGACTGCTGTAGCGCCAACTCCTGAGTTCACTTCAGAATTCGGTGTTGCCATGGAAGCATGCTGTGCTTTCGTTAGGCCATCGAGCGGCTCCGGCATATTAAATTATTTAAGGAAGCCTCAGGTTTCCTAGGGTTTCTGCCTCTGGCTGTTCCTCTTTATAGCACCAAAGTCCAGCTGGTAGCCCTTCCCATTTACCACTGGCTCCCATTATTGCACATGGTATTGTAGTACGGATAGAAAAAATGCTGAAAGCTTATTGGTGGACAGCAAGTTTTACCTGTGATGTTGTTCCAGTACAACTTCTCTGGTTAAACTAGTGCCCAGAACAAGCTTACTTACGACTGCAGGCACATAAATGGAGCCATTTTATAATTGCAGTAAGGCACTCCATGCTGTGTACCACTGGGATAGCGTAACTTCTTGGGTAGTTCAAGGCACTCGGCTTGTGACCTTGTATCTCACAACACAACATACCCGAGGCGTGACATTATCCCAGCATGACTCACACCTGCCATGCCTTATTGCTTAATTGAATGCTGCTGCTGCCTAGATGGTGAGAGACACACATGATGGAAACTTGTTCTTTTTTGTCTAATGTTTCTTGTGTACTCATGGAGTGGAGGGCTTAACCATATAAAGGTAGTTTTGTAGGATTGAAAGAAACTGTACTTCTTAACTAATTTGATTATTTTGAGGATGGTGGTAGGGTAATGACTGAATACCTCCTTCACCCCATACATTTCAACCCCCAACATACAGATCGAGGGTCAAGGCACCAATAAATAAGGTGGGGGTGGAAATTACCAGGGACACTATCTCTGGGAAAGTAGCGTGATTTAGTAGTTGGGGTGTTGTACTGCCAACAGGCAGGTCACAGGTTTGAATCTCACTAGAGGGTGTGACCCTGAGCCAGGCAACTGACCTTCCCTATGCTTTGGTCCACCCAGCTATAACATTAAATGGAAAAAGGACTCTTGTAAAAATGAGATGTTGCACCTTAAAGATGACAGGAAATTATTTCTAATTGGCAGCTGTTTATAAAGTTCCTATTTACAGAAATTATGTCCATAAGGGAAAGGAGAAATTATTTAACCACAAAAGGCACACTAAGCCGAAGCTTGTTTCCAGGTGCCACCTGGGAGCACAAAGATCTTAAGTGACTTGCTCAGGGTCACACACTGTGGAAGTGGAGGCTGTGGGATTCAAACCCTGGTCTCCAGGTTTTCAGCTCAGTGCCCTAAACCACAGCACTATACTGCCTCCCATAAGTCTAAATGATTCAAATGTAACTGTACCTGAATAAACAAGCATTTGTTAATGCCGAACATTCGCTTGCAGGTATTTGCAGTGGTGTTTGGCACGTATGGTGCTGTACCCTAATGCCCTGTGCGATTGCTGGTATTTGCACAATAAATTTTCAGCATGACCTTTTTGATACCCCCATTGTGCGCTACATAGGCGGAAACACGTTTTGGGCGGGATGTGAAAAATGACAGCTGTACTGCTCATAAGGAAGTGTGGTAAAATGGCAATGTTGAAAATCTGGAGTGGAAATATTGAAAATTGCAAACCTCACAAGCGCATGTGGAACTGTGCAACGACGTCGAAAACAGTCATTGTTAGGAATTTTTTCACCAAATTTTCAACATTGGCATTTTAAAACCTTTGCTAATGAACAGTGTCACTGTGATTTTCTTACTGTGTCCCATACATTGATTTCGCACACCGACTGCGCCATTGTGCACTACATGGGCGGAAACAGGTTTTGGGCAGGATGTGAAAAATGACAGCTGTACTGCTCATAAGGAGGTGTGGTAAAATGGCAATGTTGAAAATCTGGAGTGAAAATATTGAAAATTCGCAAACTTACGAGCGTGCGTAGGAACTGCACAACGCACCGTAAAACAGTTAATTTTAGGAATCTGTTCACCAAATTTTCAAAATAGCCATTTTAAGATCTCTGCTCATGAACAGTGACACTGTGATTTTCTTAATGTGTCCCATACACTGAGTTCGCACAGCGACTGTGCCATTAAAAGCTACATGGGCGGAAACACGTTTTGGGCAGGATGTGAAAAATGACAGCTGTACTGCTCATGAGGAGGTGTGGTAAAATGGCAATGTTGAAAATCTGGAGTGAAAATATTGAAAATTCACAAACTTAAGAGCCTGTTAGGAACTGCTTAGCATAAGCTTGTAAAACAGTTATTTTTGGAATTTTTGCCAAATTTTCAACATGGGGTTTTTGGGACCCCTTCTCATGGCGATGTCACTGTCATGGCGTTATTCGGGCCCAAAGGGTGATTTTGCACAGTTGACATCATTCATGAGAAGGGGTCCCAAAAACCCCATGTTGAAAATTTGGTGCAAAAATTCCCCAAAATGCCTGAGATATGCAATAAAGTTGAAAACCCCCTATCTAGCCCATTATACAGCTTACCAGCATTTCCTCAGTTTGCGGTCGGCTTTGAAGAGTGCAGACGTGTTCCCGGTCCACCGAAGATCGTCACGCCGAGCTCGGAGGTAGTAGTGGGGGGTGTGTGTGGGGAGGCTGGGTGTGCAGGGTGGTGGGTGCGGGTTGTGGGAGGGGGACTGGGAGAAGCGCGTGGGACCGTTTTGCTTTACAGGTGAAAAAAAAAAGACTACGTGGGACGTTTGCCACGCTGGGGTGGGCTCCCAGCGTGGCAGAAGGATGGGTGGGGAGCCGAGGGCCGGCGGGGTTGGGCACCCCATCAGCAGAACAACCTGACGTTTGCCACGCTGGGGTGGGCTCCCAAGCGTGGCAGAAGGATGGCTTGGGGCCGTGGGCCGATGGGGATTGGGCACCCCGTCGGCAGACGGCGGCGATGTTTGCCACGCTGGGTGGGCTCCCAGCGTGGCAGCAAAAGATTGGGGCGGTGTGGCGGTGCTCTGTATGACAGCGGTGGTTTTCTTTGAGCGAAGACCACAGCTGTCATACTACAACTCCCGCACTCATTGGTGCAGGACAGCCACGCCTGCTCAGCGGAGCAGTGGATTGAAGGAGAGGCACACCTCCAAAGTGTGCTACTCTCCCAAAACGTTCCTTGCACATGCGCGCAAGCGAACGTAAAAAGTGATGTGAAAACTGTATTTTCCATTGTTTTGTTTTTGTGGACAGCATTCTGTCACAGTTCTCTTCACAGAACCAGTGATCTGGAGTTTTAACTATGCCACGGTTTGTGCACACTGAGCATGGTTCTGATTGGACAATAGCTCATTCTTGGTATTCTTTACATTTTATTTATTTTTTTTTACAGTTTTTGGCCAGGAAAGGCACATTTCCAGGTGTGTCCCGGGAGCACAGAGAAGTTAAGTGACTTGCTCACGGTCACACAGTATGTAAGTGGTGGCTGTAGGATTCAAACCCAGGTCTCCAGGTTTGCAGCTCCAGTGTTTTTAACCACTACGCTATACTGCCTCCCCTAGATAAACTGTTACATAGTAAAAACTCCACATTATTGATTCCTCAAAGAGAACTGTGCAGAATGTTGTCCACCCAAAGAGGACAATTGAATACAGTTTTTTACACTGTTTGTTCAGGTACAGTTAAATATTGAAAGATTTGCCTCAAAATTAGCATTTCTGCTACTAGGAATATTACTAGCTGCTTCCAGTTAGCACAAATCTCCTGTCCCCTTTAACTTTTCTGTTGCAAAAATAAAATCTGTGTTGTCTGTGGGTGTAACATGGCAGTTTCTGTTGAGGGGAGAGTGTTGCTGCTGTATGAGCACATAGGGAGATTCAGATAGTGCAGAGATAGGCTAGAGAGGGATTACAAAGGAGTTAAGCACAGGGAGGTTAAATGACTTGTTCGGGATTACGCAGTTGTTAAGTGGCAGTGGTGGGATTCCAGCCTGGATCTCTAGGTTCTCAGCCCTGCATTCTAAACATAAGGCCAAACTACCAGGCTGTATGCCAGACTTGGTACATCCAGAAGACCTGGGTTTGATTCCCACAACCTCCACTTGCATACTGTGTGACCCTGAACAGCAAGCAATAAGACCTAACTGGGTGTGGTGTATTGGTGGATACCCGCACATCTAGGGGTGTGGTGAGGCCCAACACCATAGGCGAAGGGCCTTACAACCCCTGGAAGTGTGGGTTTCCACTAGTACCCGACACCATGAAGGGTCTTAGTGCACTTAGAAAATGAGTTGGGCAAATTTAAAACAAACAAACAAAAATCTCTCAAAGCTAACAAAGACACAAGAAATGCAGTCAAATATTGCTTAGAAAATGTACAATAGTCCTTCCACAGATGGTTTCTACCTGTCAGTCATTTGTCTTTCTACACATGCAGTAGAAGGTTTATTTCTAACACCAGGAATCCCTCACTTAATGTTTACACTATATGTATCCAGCAGTGTGTGATGCCCCGGAGATGGAATTTTATGCTGAGTTCAAACTCTGTACTGTGGTCACTCTCCCAAGTGGCTTCTAAAGCAGCCGTCCCAAAGTCCACTCCAGCATCTGTGGTTCTCCAGACGGTTTATTTATTTTAAAGTCTCTATAAAAGGTAAAACTGTTATTGAAACAGAATACTGTGCATTAGTTAGGGAGTCATTTTAGGTTTTTCTGGTTCCCGATAGAGTCCCAGAAACCGGAGAGTACTAATGGGTACTATTTTGTTTTCTGGCTAAATTTTCAAATTTAAAGCCACTTACCCATTTATTTGTGTAGTGATATTTTTTTTTTTCCATTTTTACAGTTCTAGTAAGTGGATCACTTTCCTTTTCCACTCCTGTCTCTGCCCTTTGACCTTAATCGGTTCCATTTACAAGAATGGCAGTTCGACCTTTGACAGTTTTTTTTTTTTTACTGCAGTGGCTGTTTTTGGCTAATAGGTGCCTGCATGAGCATTTTCTTTGGGAATCGACTTATTTTCCCACAAGGTCCCTCTAAACTAGTATGCGTGAGAGACCTGTGGAACAAAGAAAAGAGCAGCAGGCTCTAGAAACTATAAAAACGATTTTTCACTCCTGGCAAAGGCAGACTGCCATGAGCTCTGTTTAAGGTGCCTGGGTGCAGACTAAGACTTCACTAATTGTGAGTTCTGTCTTATTTGTCCAAAAACATTAAAGAACAGTTAAAAAAAAAAAAAAAAAGGCTTCTCAGTCTGTCTCTATACCACCAAAAAACAAAAAAAAAAGGCTCCGAGGGAGTTCCCAGTGATGGTGGAAAGCACACATCAGAAGGGTCCATTTCTTCATGTACAGCCGCAGTCCCTGTAAAAGGGGATAGGAAAACAAAAGAAGCTGCTCAGCCATCCGATAGGCAGGGTGAAGATGGATCAGATAGCAGGGTGTCCGATAGGGAGTATCTTGAATCTACTGATAGCAAAAATAAAAATACCTTCGAGCAGACACTGGAAACAGTGCCTACAAAAAAGAAACTTGGAGCCAGCATGGGGTGGGGTGGGGGAATTTACACAGTATTGAGTAACTGAAGGCAACTCTCTCTCCTGGGATAGTCTGCGCCCTACAGTTCTGCTCCGCTGGATGGAGGTCTATGGGCATCGTAGGCGGAGGGCTGGCGGCAGTTGCCAGGGTGGGGTGGAAGGGATGAGCTGGTGCCTGGAGTGCATGTGCCTCCATGCCGCAGTTGCCAGGGTCCTGGATCAGGGAAAAACTCCACAAAAATTGTATATAGGGAAAAAAAAAAAAACTTAAAGAAAAAAATGTCATTGTCCCTCCACCTGAAAGGAGCAGACAGATGTCACTGTCACGCCACCTGAAAGGAGCAGACAGATGTCACTGTCCCTCCACCTGAAAGGAGCAGACAGATGTCACTGTCCCTCCACCTGAAAGGAGCAGACAGATGTCACTGTCCCTCCACCTGAAAGGAGCAGACAGATGTCACTGTCACTATCACTCCACCTGAAAGGAGCAGACAGATGATGTCACTGTCACTCCACCTGAAAGGAGAAAGGAGCAGATAGATGATGTCACTTCACCTGAAAGGAGAAAGGAGCAGACAGATGATGTCACTTTCACTGCGCCTGAAAGGAGCAGACAGATGACACAGAGGAAATGCCCTCATCTGAGGACATATCAAAAATGTGGCAATTTTTCCAGGCCATCCAGGAAATGAGAAACTCTAATAATGTGTCTGCCACCTCCCCCAGCTCGGTTTAGGCTCTAGCCTGTCTGCTTGTGGAAGAGGAGAAGGAAGAAATGTTCTATGTACAAGAGGCGGAAGGTGACCCCATTGAATCAGAGGGTGCACCTGAGCAAGATTTTTGCTCTCCTCCAAGACATAATGAGCACTGTTCTTCTTTTTCCTCATTTGACAGTCAAATGGTTGTCACTCTCAACACCCCTCCCCACCAAGAAACAGAGGACGACAATGAGAAAGCTGAAATTATGTGTAACCCCTAGATGGCGCTATCCCAGGGGCTACTACCCCTGCCTGATTTGCCACTAACAGGTTGAGGGGCCTGGATCCAATGGCGGGTGCCTCCACCCAGAGGTCAGGGTTTGCAATAGTTAAACTTACTTGGTCACAGCCCTCTGGGACACTGCAACCCCCCTTTCTTCCCACTAGTGGCCCACACAATATATCAGAATTACCTTCACAGTATACACTTACCCCCAGGACTAGTTCCGGCACTGGGACCTCCTGTGAAATAAGATACAGTGCAACAATCACAGTACAGTACTTTAACATAGACAAATACCTCAGGCAGTATAACTTTGCTGAAACAAGCAGCTCTGATTTATTTAGGGGGATATAACAAGGACAGGGGGGAAATCAGGTTAATTAGCTTATCACTTTACTATCTACCTATGGCTCTGTGCACAGGCCTATCCCTACCAGTTACTGTCCCTGGTACCCAAGCCCTAGTGGCTAGTCCAAACCGTGGCAGCTGGTAGGGGCCCTTTCACACAGTGAAAAGAAAAATTAGTTTAAACAGTCAGCAGTACAATGATTCCATTTGGATTTAATGTGGCAATTCAACAGGGAGCGACCCTGAATTAGTACTCACGACCTCCAAACAAGATAGGGTCCTTCAACATCAGCAGGGCAACTCTTGAGCTCCACGATACTCTTCACACATTTATATGGTAAAAAAGAAAGTACTATACCAGGCAGGCTGCTTCTCTATCCCGATCGCAATTACTGCACAATACCCGGGAGAACACACAGCAGATTCAGTTCCTGACAGACCGAGTGCAATTCAACAATTTCTCCAGTCTTCTACAGGGTGAGCCTGGTTTCTACTCTTCAGAGATCCTTTGATTCTTTTCACAGGACGGATTCAGTCCTAACAAGCAGTTACACAAGCTGCAGACGGAACTCTGGGCCTTACACACGTTTTTGACTGAAACTGTGCAGTGAAGGAGCACAGGGTTTCTTTCCCTTCACTGCCAGATCTAACTGAAACTCCAACAGACAAAACTGGGCACTTTCTTTGAGTTCCTCCAGTTCTTGACTGGATGGCTGTCACTCACAATAGACTGCTGCTGTTGGTCCAAAAGGCGCGAAGTCTAAACTACATCTCCCAGAGTCACTGCCCATACAATCCTCTTGTGGCTGGCTCAGATTATGAGCCCAAGTTCTGATTCGTCCAAGGCACCATTTTAGAGCTAGCTTACCCCACACTGATTGGTCCAGTTCAGCAGTTCAAAACCAGAATGGGAACTAGGCAGACACAGTTCTGACTGCAAAGAAAGCAGGTTAGACAAACTGTAATTTCATTATTACTGTAAATGATTTCTGGCAAACAGTTACATCTTTCAGATAGGTTCCTTTGCACTCCTAGTGACTGCAAAATGGAGTGAATTGCAGCAGCTGAGTGGTACTCAAACAGAGAAGCACACAGTCCCCCCATACAAACTAATTATGTCTGCAAGCAGACAGCTCTTAAAGAGACAGTACCAGAGGCTCTAAAAACACTCACTGATAAATGGCTTAAACGACAAACACCATTCAGACTTGGAGCATTCAAGCAAGCTCCTGGAAGTCTTTTGGGAACCCCCATTTGCAGGGGGGTTACATATGGATATGAAGGGGGTAGCTCTTGCAAGGAGGTTGCTGGTTCCCATATACAAATCACTTCAGAAAGCCATCTTAGAAATCATGTCTGCACCTGCTTCAGCTGCAGCCAGTGATATGAAAACTGAGAGGAAGTATCCGGTGGATAAACAGGAAGTGGCCCATATGAATACCCTGATTATTAAGGGGTAGTCTAAGCTGCTACCTGCGAGAGATCAAAAGTCTTCCGGTCTGCACAGCCTCCTGAAAAGGACTCAAAAAATTGGATCCTATGGCCAGAAAGAAAGGTTTATACACCGGCTTACCTGCATATCAGGCAGGCAGCTTGTTTAGCACATGTAGCGCAGTACCAGAAAGCAGTGCAGTATACAATTCTGGCATTGTCAGATAAAGCAGATGGTAAACTGGCACAGGACTTGATTGCCAGAGCAACATCAGCCCTAGGTGCCACCAAATACCATTTCCACACTGCCGAGGAGACTAATGGCACTGCTGCTGTAGTTTTAGCATATGCAGTATCCTTAAGATTTTCCTGATTAAGGACAACTATCCTCTCTCAGGACATTCGGACCAAAGCCATGGATTTCTCCTTTGAGGGAAATTCACCTTTTAGTGACAAAACAGAGGCATATATGAAAAAAGTGGATGAATTCAAAACCACTTACAAAAGTAACGGTGAGAAAGAAAAGGCCTCTATCTCCTCACAGGCCTTATGGAAGTGGAGGAAAAGGTAGGGGATGCTTCCCAAGAGCCTGTACGCTGTATACACCTTATGAGTACTAGCCCCCAAAGAGGCTACTGTAGGAGCAGAGGTAAAAGGGGCTCCAGGTGTGCGCCTGTAGATCCATCTCCCAAGCTTCAGTCAAATAAAAAAAAAAAAAACTTGACTGTTTCACCAAGGTCACCAAACCATTGCCAGTGGGGAGAAGACTGGCCCGCTACTTCCAGAAATGGGTAAACATTACCACAGACAAGTGGGTTCTGGAGGTAGTGTACCAGTATCTGTCCCTGAAGTTCAGAAGATTTCCAAAACTGCAGAAGCACAACAGCTCTCCAGCTCACCTCCAATGGAGATGCTCTTGCTGGAATTGGAAGTAAACAAATTGACAAAGGCCAAAAGCTGTGGAAAAGGTTCCTGATTCCCAGTGGGTCAAGGGCCTATTCTCAAGGTACTTCCTGACCTACAAGACAAATTGGGTTTGGCAACCCATTTTGGATCTTGGATATCTGAACAAGCACATAAAAAAGTAGAATTCAAGATGGTCACAATGAGAACAGTGATGCCATCCTTACAGTCAGGGCACTGGCTGGGGTCACTGGACCTGAAAGATGCCTACTTTCATATTCCATTATTTCAGATCTTCCCACAGAAAATATATCCGGTTCAGGCTAGGAAACTGGCAATACCAGTTTGCAGCCTTTACCTTCGGCCTCACCTCAGCACCAAGGTATTTACAAAGTGCTCAGCTATAGTGGCAACTCATCTGAGAAGGCAAGGTGCAGTGTTTTTTCTCTATCTGGACTACTGGCTGGTCTCAGTAAAAACAGAACAAGAGATGCAGTACTCCATTTAAACTGTAAAAAACACCTTGGAGAATCTGGGATTTTTGATATATTTGCAGAAGTCCCGAAAAGAACCTGTTCAGATGCTGGAATTCGGAGGAGCAGAACTGGACACCCCGTAGCGAAAAGGCTTTGTTTCCACAGGCCAGAGTGGCAGCATTGATAGCCACAGTAGTATCTTTAACAGCAGGCCAGCCAAGACTTGCAAGGAATTTCTTGAAGTTACTGGGACACATGGCCACATCCACAACTGTGTCAAATTTCTTGCTAAAGTCTATGTAGGCCATGTCCACAGCCCCTCCCTGGTCTACTACTTTGGTCACCCAGTCAAAGAAATCAATTTGATTCGTCTGACATGACCGTCCCGCTGTGAACTCATGCTGCCTTGGGTCCTGTGCCCCACTGGCCTCTAGGTACTCAACAATTCTTTCTTTCAGAAGTGATTCCATCACTTTGCCTACCACAGAGGTCAAACCAACTGGTCTGTAGTCTCCTGCCTCTGTCTTGCTCCCACTTTCGTGAAGGGGAATCACATCCGCCTTCCTCCAGTCCTCAGATACCACACCATCCTCCCATGATTTGTTAAAAAGGTGAGGTTGGCAAAGTTAAACCAGCAACCAAGAGGTCTGTCTCTTGCTGGATAGTCTCTTGCATTTAGTTCTGCTATGAAAAAGCTGGTACAATGCCACCCAGAGGCTTTAGGGCACATTCCACAAGCCGAGGTACATCTGCCTCTGTGGCATCCCTTTGGCAGGCATTTGTAATGCAGCTACCTGGAAAACACTGCTTCCTGGACATATAGTCAGAAGGATTGCCAATTATGGAACTGCTGTCTTGCAGAACCTTTTTCCTAAGTAGGTTCTGGACTCAGCTTCTCAAGGTACTGCTGTGTAGTCTGCATGTGGGGTAAACACTAAGAGAGGGATTCCTGGGTTTAGAAGAAAAAAATATTCACCATAGTAATGTTGTTTCTTCTCACGGATCTCCCACTGTGTTTACACTCCCAATCCTGTCTTCCCTTCCACAACTTGACAATAGGTTCTCACAAGAATCAGCTATTTTCATTAAGGCTGCTTGAGCATAATATTATTGTAGTTACTATATAATCGTACAGTTTGGTTTTCTTAAATATTTCAGTGATTCTTCCATTTACTGTACATGGATGATTCAATTTGGTATTTCCAAAAGTTTGGGTTAAAATTGGTAGAGATTGTGGTAGTCATTTAGCTAACTTTAGTAGTCCAAGCTCCCCTAGCTATAAAAACAGATCTGATGTTGGAAGCTGTGGGGGAGCATAACCACAGTGCACAGTTTGAACTTCGTGCGAAGTTCCATAATTAGCATGACGTTTTATCTCCAGGGCATCACGCTCTGCTGGGAGAATGATGCAAACAGTGTGAACACAGTGAGGGATCCCTGAGAAGAAACAACATTACTATGGTAATTTTGTTTTGTTCACCATGGAATATAAGAATTCAATATACTGCAGTATTCCTCGAATAGAATTCTCCCCCACCCCTGAAGCATGGCATGTTAACATGGCATTCATGAATTCAGAATTATGCTAAATTCCACCGGCATACATTCATACAGACACACACAGGCCTCATTTGGAACCAGAGGCTCAGTTTTATCTGGGGCAGGTTTTAACAACAGAGATTGCTTTGTAAAGCTGGTTAGGCTGTGATGAGTAATTTTTCATGGTCATCAAAGAAACATCAGAAGTAAAAAAAAAAAAAAATGTAATAGTGCTTGTTTTTTTTTTTTTATTTGTTTAGAATGTATAAAAAAGGTATCATGAGCAGAAAAACATTCAATTATTTATTTTTTCTTAATTTAAGTGAGTTTTATTTTAAAGGTCTAGTTGAAGGTTTTTATGTAAGAGTAAAGGTGGTAGCCATGTTTGTGATGGAAATCAAGAATGAGTGAAGTGGCTCATGAATTCAGTGTGTGATTTGACCGCATTTCAGATCACATGTTGGACCTTGTTCTTTACAGGGCTCTATTAGCACATAAACCTGCACCAACAGAATGGCAATAGTTAATCTGAATACAGTATTTAACGTGCCCATGTTTTAAAGTCACTTAACTTACCTGTGCTCCCATGCCATTGCTGTAAATGGGCCTTGTGCCCAGGGAGCCATACACAGTTACCAGACGAGTTTTTAAAAAAATTAAAAGCTAGCAACAAACTGCCATAGGTGTCACATTTGGTGGTTTTGAGTGTGCTCCTGACATGTAAGCTGTGCTTGCAGCACACTGTGCCACTATTGCACAAGAAATGCATGAAAAGAAACCTCGCTCAATGAGATCCCGATTACAGAATTAAATTCAGTGGTTGGATACTGTACAAAATTACTATCTCAACTTACTTTGCAGGGCTGCTCCCAAAAAGGATGGCAATTTTGTGAGGATAAACCTCAAGAAGAAATCCTACTCAAAGGGATACGTTCTGAAAGGAAACCACCTTCGCAAACAGGTAGGGTCCGCCAAACCTAAAGGGAAAAAAAAATCCCCATGAAGTGTTATGTATGCTTAAAGAGAAAGTGCCTTCGCAAACATGGTAGTCTGCAAAACTTAGATCAAGGGAGTGCTTCCGACCAATCGGCACTCCTTTCTTCTGTGTGTAAGACACTGTTATTCTGTGAATAGTCTCACATGCAGCTGCCCTGGAAAGGGGCATGTTCTGTGGAGGTTTTTTAACATTCTGATATATATTTTGATCTATTTGAGATAAATCGACGTCAGTAATACAATACCGTGGCTGAGATTATTCTTGTAGTTCACAGTTCTTGTACCATAAGCATGCTTGTGAGACCACTCTTACAACTGTAAGGCGGTGGTATTAACATACAGAAGAAATTATACGTGGGGATAGGGTTACGCTCTGAAGGGAAAAAGCCTTCACAAGCAGGTAGGGTCTACAAAACCTTGCACTTGATAATCAGACATGCAGATTTTGGTACTGAATCAGGTTGTGTTTTTTTCTCCTTTTTCATCTAGCTGTTTCTCTGCCACGTCCATCCGCCCTGCCTGAGGCTTGGGGTGTGCTCCATGGAGGCGCCCCAGCCCTCTGTCCCCGCTAACCACATCAGTCTGTCTGGTGGTCACTCGCAGTGGAGAGCTCAAAGGTGTTCCTGGTTGTCAACGCCACAGAGGTGTTGTTTTTTTGGTTATCTACAGTGTCTCTCACCACCTGCATCCCAGTGGCATCTGATAACTGACCGTCAGTCTCACTCACGCACAGATGATAACCAACTGTCGGCGCTGCTCACGCCTAGATGATAATAATCTACTGTCGGCCCTACACACGCACAGATATTAGTAACCGATTGTCAGCCCTACTCATGCCCTGATGATGATGATGATGATGATGATGATGATGATGATAAGACCGATCACCCTATTCATGCACAGATGGCTCCTTGGCCCTCTACAGGAGTTGTTTTGCAGGAACCCCATGCCATCCCTTTATTGCTTGTAGCTATGCCATGTGGCAGTGCCTCCCAGTCTCCCCCAGGCAGCCCAGCTGTCTCCTGGGTCACTACTGCATTGCAGCTGGTCTGTTGGCTTGGATGTCCCACCTTGAAACCTGCTGCGGGGAAGGAGGGTCCATAAAACCTAACAGTCACAGAATAGCTGCACCGGGATGGTATTTCGGGTGCCTGGGTTGTTCAGTTTCCAGTAATCTCATTATTCCTTTTTAGTTCCAGTTTCTGTGTTTGGCTCTTTTGATCCGTCAGATGGATTGCTCTGTCTTCCCCTGCATGCTGGGACTGGATGTAAGCGTCTCAGAGAAGTCTTGGGATACGCCCCTTCCCAGACTCACTCAGTCTTTTACATCCTGTCTTAGCTGGTAGGCAGCTCCCTGTTCCGCAGGGATTCGTTGCTACTGTGAAATTTTTTTTCCCTACTGGTTTCCACTACCTTGTCTTCAGGAAACAGAATCAATGGCTGATACTGCTTCTAGATGCCAGGCCTCAGTCTTTTTTGGAGCATTTTGCAGCCCTGTACCTCAGCTGCAGCAGTGGGACCCCCATAGGCTGTGGTGCCTGTATAGGGCTGCTTTAGCCCCCCCACCACCAGCCTTGCGATGCCTGGTAAAAGCTGCAGGTTGCTCTTCCTTCATCCAGGTATGATTGTGGTAGTTTACAACTTCAGGGTCATCTGTGCAAGGCCAGACTAAGGCAATCTGGGGCCCTTGGCCCAAGAGAAATCTGAGGCCCCCTTGCTACAGCTACACCCGTTCTCCGCAGCTGTGCTCCTTCGCCATGACAGTGCCCCTTCACCATTGCATGTCTGTTACAGAAACTTGAAAAAAATGTATTTCTTACTGTCCCTAAAAGGTGGCATAAAACCTAAATAACCTAGCTAAAATGCTTTAAAATGAACACAACTAATATCAATATGAAAAAAACATTAGCCCGAGTTTTGAAGTTTGATCATTTAGAGAAAAGAATTACTAATTGGCCTGGTAAAAAATAATTTTTTGGGTGTGAAATATCATGATTTTGCACTTCTTCAAAGGCACCTCCCCAGCACACCCGCATGTTCTCGAAGTCTGGGTGTTGTCATTTTGTGCTGTCAGGTAATATGTACCAAGATGTGGAAGTTTCGTTGTGTAAGATGAGGACCCATCTCTGAAAGGGGCTAGGTCCTGGGTGGTGCAGGACTTAAGCTGGTGGTTTACTAGAGGAGTCATGAACTGTAGAGATTATGTTGCAAAGCAAGTGATTTCCCAGGATCAGACATTTCTGTTATTGATGAGCCCGAATCAATAAATGGAAAGATTTACCAATGGGATTCTGGAAATGAGTTCATTTGTTCGACCTGAAAATGGAGCTATGTCAGAGTCAGAACCTCACAGTGAGTGAGATGAGGGAATAAGAAAGAGTAAGAAACTATACCATTGGAACGCATTGTAGATCTCTTGATTCCAGGAGTGAGATTAAATATTTCTTTTTTTTATTAATTTTGTTAACCGGGTAGGCCCTTTGAGCCTCGAAGGTACCTTTTTCAGGGGCGACCTGGGATTAGTTACATAGAAGGAAGCATTTATATAGCACAACACTTTTGAACAGGAAACAAGGGTAGAGATACAGTGTATAGCACACGGCAAGGTTAGATGCAGTAAGGTTATACAGCCGGCTACAGACGTATCGTTACAATTACAACAAGAGCAACGTTACAATTACAGTTTGATAGAATGGGGTTTGGTGGGTATAGTCATGACAAACTTAAGTGAGCCTAGGTTCAAGTACTAGCAGGAGGGGTGGCAGATAAAGCATGTACACTGAATTGCACTGTTAATCTTTTATGTTAAGTTTTGATTTTTTTTTTTTTTGAACTCAGTTTTATTCCATCAGAACAAGTTCTGCAGCAAGACATTATTATAGAGGATACATTTAGGCTCATTTACATATTTATCCAGTCTTTATTTACAAAATACACTTGTGAGTTACACTGAAGTAAATGTTCCATGAATAGTCCTGATATTTATTCCAAAATCTTGATGTGACACAACTTTCCCCTCCACCAGGGGTTGATGTATGATTAGCTGTATAGATTTCAACATCTAACTACTGGGTCAAACTACCAGAACAAACCTGTGGCATGTCTGTATCCCTCTCTTCCTCCCCCAAATAGTTACATCAAGTAATCTAGACACGCCATGGAGCTTATTGGTGTACTGGGCAGGCCCGCAATGTCTCCCTCTCCACCCAAGGTTTAGATTTATTTTATTTTAGGGATCATTTCTCTGCAAGAGCCATGTGTCCCAACCTCGCCATTTTTCTACATGTTTGTCATGGCTGAGCCTCAATTTAGCTGTTGGGGCTTCCATTCCCACCACATCTTTAACTCGCTGAATCCATTCTCCAAGGATGGGAGGTTCCTGCAGCAACCATCTAGCTGATATACATTTAAGAGCAATGGCCAGCAATATTAATAACACTTGTCAAGTGCCCCCTTTCTGATGCGTGGCTAACAGGAGTCCCAATACCCATTCCTCAAATTGCAAAGGGATGAGGATTCCAGTAATGTCTTGCACCGCTATCTGAATGGATTGCCAGTACCCAGACAGCACTGGACAACCCCAAAATATGTGCCAGTGATTACCCTTGGAGCCGCAGGCCCTCCAACATACTGCAGAGCCTGAGGCACTGTAGTGGCAAATGGTTGAGGATGTATGAAAGTATCTGACCAGGACTTTCCAAAAAAAACTCCACCAGACCGGAGCAGACGTCACATGCCAGCCCTAGTTCAATCTGTGTGTCCAGTCTGAAGTGCTAATACTTATGTTAGCCTCTCTCTCCCATGCCTGCCTGACCTGGTCCAAAGATGTCCCATTCTGTCCCAGTAATATCTTGTATATGTGTGAAATGTATTTTCCTGTATCTTTTATAGTAACAACCCCAAAGAGAAAATCTTCCCATCCTGTATAGGGTCTCCGTAATAGATATATGTGATTTCCCCATATTGATAAAATTACGGACTTGCATGTAACGGAGGAATTCCGCATTTGACCAACCAAATTTCTCTTTGGCTCTCAGGAATCTTACTGTATACAGCGCTGGCCTTCAGTGAATTGTGTTAATCTAAATGGACCCCACAACCCCCATTTAACATGACCAGGATCTATCATTGGTGGAAAACATTCAGGTTCAAATCTAATGAGGGATAGAGAACTTACTCCTCCAGGAGTCTGTGTGAGTGTCTGGATTTTCCTCAGCACATAGAGGCCATGCTTGACCCATCTGTTTCTCACCTTTCCCTCCAGGTCTCTAGGGGCTTCTGTGAGAGCCAGCATGTACAAATGTTCTTTAATATCTGCTTCTTCAATCAGATACCATTGGGAGGAAGTCCTCTGTCTAGCCCAAGTCAGTAGTGTTGCTCCCTGAAATGCCAAGTAGTATAGAGGTAGGTTTGGCAACGCCAGGCCCTCTCTTTCCTTTGGGAGTGCAAGACTGCCCTGGAGGCCCTTGGTTTCTTATTATTCCAGATAAAATTGGAAATTTGTTTACTGATCTTGTTCCAGTAAGAAACCGATATTCTGATGGGTAGGCATCGGAACAGAAAGAGGAGGTGGGGTAATACATTCATTTGTGTAGTAGCTATTCTCCCAGTCATATTCAGGTGCAGTAACTGCAATCTTGCCAGATCCCGCTCAAAGGTCTCCCATAATTTCTTATGGTTTGCAGAGAAGAGTCTGGTCAAATCCACTGTGATCTGAATACCTAAATAACGTATTTGATTTTTAGGGCCCATCTAAATGGAAAGATTTCTTTAAATCTTATTGGGCAAGTCCCGCTCAGGATCAGGGCTTCCGACTTTAGGAAATTTATTTTATAACCGAGATGGTCCCAAAAGCTTGCAGTGGTTGTATAAGTGGAGGCAATGATTGCTCAGGTGATGACAAAAAGAAAATGGAGTCAACTGCACAAAGAGAAATCTTTTGCTCTCTCCCTGACATAATCCCTTTTATGGCCTGGTTGCTATGTACTTTTTCTGCCAGTGGTTCCAAGCTGAGGGGAAAGAGGGCACCCCTGCCGAGTCCCCCTACTGAGAGAAAAAAATTGTGAACTTGTGCCATTAGCTCTAACCAGTGCCCTGGGACCAGCATAAAACTGAGACATAACTTTTTAGAAATTTAGGGCTGAAATGCATATGTTCCATGGAGGCTTTTAGAAACTGCCAATTAACACAATCAAATGCTTTTTCTGCATCCTTGGAAATGGCTATTTGAAATGGCTTCTGGCTGTTCTGAGTGGGGAATATATTTAGAAATCTACGAATGTTGTCTGGAAAATATCTTCTGAAATAAACCTGGTTTGATCTTCCTGCAGTACTAGTGAGGCCACTGTCTGCAGTCTCCCAGACAGTAGGCCAGTGAACAACTTGAGATCCACATTCAATAAGGATATGAGCCTACTGTATATGACCCACACTCCAATGGGTCCTTTCCTTCCTTAGGTAATACTGAATTTTGAGCCAGTTGCCAGGAAATCGGGATCTCCCCTCCCTCCATGACCTCCTCACAAACTGGAAGTAAGAATGGAGTGAGCTGATCTGCAAATACCTTGTAAAATCCTGGCATAAAGCTGTCTAGTCGTGGGGATTTACCATGTTTTAGTTGTGACACTTGTGCTTTTAAATTAGCTACGGAGATTCTGGCCTCCAGACCCTCTCTGGACGCCTTTGGGAGCTTCCAGAGATTCAGACCATCAAAGAATCCAGTGACTAAGGTGTCAAAGTCCAGAATCTCCTCCTGCTTGTAGAGGGAGGCATAATATTCATCAAATGTGTCTATAATTTCTCCTGGGTGACTGGTCTGTTTCCCTTCCTGTTTTGGATCGTTCAGCTTGAGAACCAGCATGTTTACCTGCTGCGTCCTAAGAGTGGGTGCAAGGAGCTTACTGGCCTTATTGCCCCCCCTCATAATAGGATTGGCGTACCTGTCTGTACTTCCCTTCAGCTGGACCTGGATTAAGTTTTCTATCGCTGTTCTTTTGTCCCTCAGTTGCTGTTTTACTTGCAGATTTAATGAGATTTTGTGTTGAAATTCTAGGTCCCTGAGTTCCTCTTCTAAATTTTTTTAGCTTACTCTTTTTTTTCTGATCTGCCGGATACCTTATGGTTATCCCTCGGAGGTATGCCTTCAAAACATCCCACCAAACCGCCTGCGTTGTGGCTACCTCTGGATTCATCTGCCAATACTCCTTGATAGCTGACCGTACTAAATCTTGAAAATTTAGGTTATTCAACAGCCCTACATTGAGCTTCCAGTGTGAATTTCTTATAGAAGGTGTTATGGCTAGTGTTACTCTGAGTGGTACGTGGTTAGAAAGTGTGTGGGGCATAATCTCACACCTCGAGGCTGTGTGTGCCCATTCTTCTGAGATAAACAGCATATCAATTCTGATATAGCAGTCATGCCTATCTGAATAATCCCGAGCCTTCCACTAAGCCTCTCCATATGTTTTGAAAAATGGCATAGCCTACCCAAAGGTAGGGCCTGCTGCCCCGCCCTCTGATGTCCCTCTCGCTTGTCCAACACTGGGGACAAAATAGCATTAAAGTCCCCTTTAGAGATGCAGAGCTGGTCCAATAATTCGGAAAATAATGTTTTAAAAAATATATAGACGTCTTTAAGGGGCATGTTTTGTGTATCAAAAAACATCAAAATTTTATTCAGGGAGTGAAAGGGGACCCATGGTCCAGGCCGTACTCCAAAAGGAGAGGAGTCAAAGGCCTAGCCCGCCCCCCCATGTTTCCTCAGTCTCTTCACCCCATATATCCATCTTATACTGATCCACCAAAGAGCCCCTTAGTGGATCTACCCAATGGCCAGCTGGCCTATTATACAAACCCCATGCACAATAAATGTATACACTCCCTTTGGGATCATTATTTTCTGTGTACTTTAACAATTGTTTTTCCCCACACTTATCTGAACTGATCATTCTGTATTGTCCAGTATATGATGTTGACAAGGTCCCAAATGAGTTCCAGACGATTAACCCCCTGTACAGACCTCTGTTCCCCACCAAGTAGTGAGGCCATCGACCTTCACATTGGATCGAATGTTTATCTGTTCTGCCCTCTCAGGGGGCCATTTCTGCAGTGCGCGATAAATGTCTGCCATCTTCTCCAGCTTGGAGTTGGGGTTCCCACTCAATTCTCTGCGTGGTTGGTGCATTGACTCTTTGCTTTTCGTAGGCCAATTGTTGCTGTGCTTTCATCTTTGCCCACAGGCTGGAGTCAGTAGCTGCTACCACAGTTTTCCTCGACGGATGTCAGGGCCCTGCTTGTCCTCCCATGAGCTGCCACTTCTCCACCTCTTTAATTACCCCCAGGTCCACCAGTTCATCGACAGCAGTCTCTAGTGTGGCCAAGTATTTTTTCACCTCTTGTACCGTGTCGAAGAGTTTTGTGTCCTTATCTGAGGTGATCCTGAGTTTAACTGGAAAGTCTACGCTGGCTTTCAGCCCCTTGCTCCGGAGGGCCTCGACGACAGGGAACCATAATTTTCAGCGGACCATGGTGGTGAGGGCATAATCTGGTTCCAGAAACACTCTGTTGTTTCCAGAAATTATCTCTTTTTTTAGCCCATGCTTTTCAGAGTACCATTTCTTTTACCCTGTAGTCTAGAAATGCCATAATAATCAATCATGGTCTTGATTTAGGATTCTTTGGGGGGGGGCTGCAAGTGCATGGTGCGCCCTGATGATATTCAGCCGGGTGTCTTTATCCAGATCCAGAAGCTCCTTCAGTAATCCTTCCACATACACTGCCACATCTCCTGTCTCAGTATGCTCAGGAAGGCCATGTAATCTTAAAGTTAATACGACAGGACCTGTTTTCTAGGTCCTCAGTTTTGCTTATTAAAGCCTGGAATTGATCGTGGAGTTGAAGCAGTGTGCCATTGTGCAAGTCCACCATCTTGGAGCATGAGTTGAGGTACTGCTCCACGGAATGCAACTGTTCTGCTTGTTTTTGTACTTTGTTACGATTCTCTCCCACCTCTGCTCTGATAGTGTCCAGTGTTTTGGCAAGGTGCCCGAGTACTCAGCAGAGTTATCGAGAGGTTATTGTGAAGTCTTCCCCCCTTCTTCCGACTCGCTTGCCGACTCTGGGATCCGGTGTCCTGAAAGCCGAGTTGGCACGTTGTCCTTTGCCAGAGCCTGGGGAGCCAGAGATCATTTTTGTTGCTTTAGGCTTCCCCCGGCATCGATTTCTGTTTCCCTCTGGAGGCCATGAAGATGAGAACTCACCACCAGAAATTGGGTAACTTTTTAGAGGTGAGGTTGGTAGGAAAAGATTCGTTTAATTAGGGAATCAGTGGGAGCTGATCAATCCAGCGTCTACATCGTATGGCTGTGTCACCGGAAGTCCAAGTCTTGATTCTTAGTGAGTTGAGTTTTATAGGACTGTGATAATTAAACATTCAATAATCTGGACATTGAGATATAATTACCAGTGCACACCGTTGCATAGCATTTTATTAAAATGTTCTGGTTGTATGTAATCATGTAGTTTAAATTATGACAATTGATACTCCAGTCAGCAGTCCTACTCTCACTCCCTTTTAAATGGGGGGCCCACTGCAGTATTCTGCCCACTACCTGCCTCGTCTCCCTGGTGATGTATCTTAGGACAGCAGTGACCATGGCCAGCAGCAACTCGTCGGGCACAAACCTCATCATCTCTGACCAGTGACCACAGAGGGGTCAGTACTGGGAGCTGAACTCGTGGCCAGCAGCAAAAGACACAAAAAGAGAGGGTTCAAGTACTTATACAAAAAATACCTTAACACTTCTGAAATTCTCCAGTTTCTCAGCTCTACCTCTCTGCCCTTCCCCTACATGAATGCAAACTACTTCAAAGTCAACGTTTATTACAATGTGTATTACATAAATAGTATGACACACAAAAATTTGCTAAAAAGCATCATCATAAATAGAAATTTATCATTCATGTCATATACAGTGTGAATCACAGTGCATTCAATATTTTAGCAATCTTATGGCAACTGTTGTAAACTGTGCCACACTATATAAGATAGCTATATTTTGTGTATTCAGCAACAACTTGAGTTTTTCTTCCCTACTTCTGTTTCTAAGTTCATTCAGGTTGATAGCCATTTTTCCCTTGAATCATGTAACTTTGGACAATCCAAAAGGATATGCCCTGTATCCCACTTTCCTGAGCAATTGCTCTTACATTCTATTCCTGCTTTAAAAATTGCCCACTGAATAAAACCTGCTGATATTCCAACATTTACATCAAATCTCAGATTAGATGTTATTTTATAGTGCATATTGTTTTCACATAGGATGTACTTTTCTCTCTCGTGTATTCTTTAGTAACTTATAATTTGTAAAGTTTTGTGAAAGTGCAATTCGTTGTAAGTCTCCTTGTTTAGCAATATCAGTTATTTTTTCCCCAGCTATATTTTGCAGTACATTTATGTTGAGATTCACTGTAGAGATTCATTGTAGCATTTACTGATACAATTCTCTGTCTACCTATTTTCCCTAGGTTCTTATCTAATTCTCCTAACCAGAACCATTTTGTTACATGTACATCCCATTTGACAACTATCGTTGCAACATCTGGACAATACCGAATTTGTACTATAATTTTGACATATTTTACTAAAAACATTACTTGCTTAATCAATACCTTTGACTTTAGGGAAAGGATCCCTGTTTCTGCTCTAATAAACGCTGCTGGTATAAACTGTGGAAGATTTAGCGTTAATCTGATATATAAATTCTGAATTGGTTCCAATATACCCACATCTTCTTGTTTCCCATAAATCTCACTGCCATATAATATAGCAGATTCCACCTTACTCCGATCTGTGTTCAATAATGCGAACCCGAGTTGTTCACGTATTGTTTAGAGAACTTAATTGCCAAAACCGTCTACTTCGTTTTTTATTTCCTGCTATATGTGCTTTCCGTATTTGCTTATTATGCAGGAAGACTTCCAAATATACATAACTCTCAACTTCCTCTAAGTTTATGTTATTAACTATTTGAAGTTTAACTTCTTTGGCCTATTTATAGTAAGTATTTTTGATTTATCTATATTCAAGGTTAACTGTAAACTAGATAATGTTTGATGTAACACATGCTAGAGCTCTCTGGAGTCCACTTGTCATTTTGGAAATTAACTCTCTATCTGCGTATAATCATTTATTCATTGACATTAGTCAGTGTCAGTGGCTCAGTAGGTAGCACACTCGCCTCTGAGGCCGGGAGATCAGAGGGCTGTGGGTTCAGTTCCCACATCTGGCACTTGGGTTAATATCCCAGTACTGACACTGTAGTGCAGCATGAGAGGGGTGCTGCACTTCTGAGGTGCCGTCTTTCGGATGAGATGTTAAACCGAGGTCCCATCTGCCTGGATTGGTGGTAGTTCAGGTGGATGTTAAAGATCCCATGGCACTTATCGAAAAGAGCAGGGAATTTCCCGGTGTCCTGGCCAAATTTCCCTCATTCACTAGAAATACCACCAACAGCTTAATCTGGTTCAAGGTCAGTTGGCATTCATCTGTATCCCCTTCCCCCGGGTCGTGCCTGAAAATAGGCAGGATTTGTCTAGTGCACTTACCCGGTCAACAAAAACTAAATAAATAAAATAATATAGTGTGTGTGTGTGTGTGTGTGTGTGTGTGTGTGTGTGTGTGTGTGTGTGTATATATCTGAGACTATCTATGACTGGGTAACTAGGCAACTGGACAGGTGCCATGCAGTGGATGTCCTGTATCTGGACTTCAGAAAGGCATTCGACTCAGTGCCACATGGAAGGGTGGGAAGGAAGTTAGTAGGCACAGGGGCGGGTGCAAAGCTGGTGAGATGGGTAGGAAACTGGCTGCAGGAAGGCAACAGAGGGTGGGGGCTCTCACCCAAGGGCAGTGGCGGTGTTCCACAGGGCTCAGTGTTGGGACCAGTGTTGTTTGGGATATTCATTGCAGACATATCATGGGACATCAAGAGCAAGATCAGTATGTTTGCTGATGATACCAAGGTAGGCGTGGTGGATGACCTAGGGGATGGCAGGGGTTGCAGGATGATCTGGCAAAGCTTGAAACCTGGTCAGACACCTGGCAACTGGGCTTTAATGCCAAAAAGTGCAAGGTGCTGCATTTTGGGATGAAGAACCCAAGGAGGAGTCACCAGCTAGGGGAGTGCAGCTAGCCCAGACAGAGGAGGAGAAGGATCTGGGTGTGCTCATTACAGGGTCAATGAACAACTTGGCACAATGTAGGAAGGCAGCTGCAAAGGCCAACAAAATGCTGGGTTGTATTGCAAGGGGTATATCCTCGAGGAGTGAGGAGGTGATTCTGCCACTGTATAGGTCATTAGTTAGACCACACCTGGAGTACTGCGTGCAGTACTGGCATCCATATCTGAAGAGGGACATTAAGTTACTGGAGGGGGTGCAGCGCAGAGCGACAAAGATGATCAAGGGGCTGGGGGACTTATCATACGAGAGGAGGTTGAAGGAGTTGAACATGTACTCACTGGAGGAGAGATGGGTGACATGATTGAAACCTTTAAATACATGAAAGGAATAAACAAGATGGGTACAGAGGGGCTGTTCAAAGTAAGGGAGGGAAGGGCCACCAGGGGCCATGATATGAGACTGGAGCGAGGAAGGTTCGGGAGGGAGATGAGGAGACACTTTTTTACAGAGAGGGTGGTGGCTGGGTGGAATGTGTTACCTGCTGAAGTGGTATGCAGTAGAACAGTTGACTGCTTCAAACGAGGATGGGACAGGACCAGGGGGAGGGTTAATGAAGGGGAAGGGTGGGAGTGAGGGGCAGCTGCAGAATAAGGGGTGCTAGCTGCACATTCGAGCAGACTTGATAGACCTCTAGGCCTTTATCTGCTGACAAATTTCGTATGTTTGTATGTCCAGGCTGTGAACTATTTGATCTATGTGTAGGTTGAAAAGAAGAGGTGCTAATAAGCAACCCTGTTTAACACCTTTATCCACACTTATTGGCTCAATTTCTCATCCATTGAATATCTTATATGTATGGTAGTATCAGTGTATAGATTCTTTATTAATGCTAACAGTTCACTAGTTATGCCCCATCCTGTCAGTATTTCCCACAACAATACCCTATTTACATTGTCAAAAGCAGAGGACAAACCCAAAAAGGCAAAAAAAGGGTTTTTTTTTTCCTTTAGATTTCCTGATTGAGTAATCTAATATACACAATCTATTGTGGAATATTTCTCGCTAAAGCCAAATTGTCGGTTACTTAAAATATTGTTTTCAGTCATCCATATATTAAGCTCCTTTAACAATATACGTGTAAAAATCTTTGCTGAGATATTCTGTAAAGCTATTGGACGATAATTACTTGGTATATATTTACTACCCTTTTTATGCAGTGGAGCCAGTTCAGCTACTTTCCATGACTGTGGAATCTTTTGACTTTTTAATATAATTAAATAATTTACTAAAGATTCCTACCCACCATTCTAGATTATTTTGGTATAGTTCTGCAGGTATTTTACCTGTGTCTGGTGCCTTATTCTTTTTTTGTGCACAGATGGCTTCAGTTGTACCCTTATTTCTAAAGACTTTCCCAACATTAGGGTAATTATTATTGTACAGGTTTTTATAGTATTAAGTTCATACTTTTTCTGGGATATTTGCATCTATATTCCTGCTATGACCCCATTCTGCATATAAAATCGGTTTCCAAAAATTTTGTGTATTCTTTTCTTGAATTGCCGTCTGAATTGTTTCTCACAGCTTTTTATTATAAGCATTTTTATTTCCGTTTAATAAGCATACGGTACTTTCCCCTTAATAGTGATAGCCCTTTATTAAAATGTATGTCTGTGTTTTTTGTATACATTCCTGCTACTTTATTCAGTAATTTCTTGTAGGCCTTACATTTGTTATCATACCAAGGGAATATCCCTATTGTTCTAGGTTTTTTTCTTATCCAACCGTGTATCCATTTTTATATTTTCTTTCAGGTAGTGATTTAAGTTGTCAAAATTATTGATAATCTCGATACCTGAAGCTTCCAGAATGGAATCTTTTATTCCTAGGACATTTTTATTACTTTGTAGTTCATCCATTCTTTCTTTTATTAATGAATTCCACTTAATGCTAATTTTTGTGACTAACATATGGTGATTCATATCTCTTTCTTTAACTTTATCATGTTGGCTGGTCTGCCCATATCTAAGCCTAACTGTTAGTGGAATAGGGAAATGGTCAGACAGGTTCTCTAGTAAGACCTCAAAAGTTTCTATTTTTTTTGAAAAGTGAAATATCAACCAGTGCCAAATCTAAAACAGACCCTCTGCTTTTTGTGGGGAAGGTCATTTCCCCTGGCCTGTCTTCCCTTGTTCTTCCATTCACGATACACAAATTATGCCTCACAGCAAATTTCAGAAGTATATCACCCTTTTTATCTTCCCTCATGTCCTTTGATTGTCTAATTGGGATATCCTAATATATGCCCACGTCCCTATAATTCCTGAACAAATTGTGTTCATTCCTACCTCCCCCATGTGCATTCCAATCTCCCATTAGTATTATACGTCTATGTTCTATCTGATAGCAATAGTTCTCTTGAAGTTGTGATAGTTCATTTAGTTGTTCTTCATATTCAACACAATTCAGTGATGGTGCTAGATACATATTTATCAGTGCAAAAATCTTTCTCCCTCTGTCATTATTTCTGTGACAATCCAATGTGCCGTTGGAGAAATTCTACTGTTCTTAATATGCATTTTATTTCTTGTGTTTATTAAAACCATCACGCCGCCACCATGCCTCCCTTTTTCTTTTTTTGCCCCAATATAGATACTTTATTAAACCCTTTAAAATGTACACGGTCATTAGCATCCAACCATGTTTCTTGTAACAGTATAATATCATATTTCCTGATGGTGTCTTGCCAGGAGCCATCATTTGTTTTTCCAGTGATGCCTGCAATATTCCAGGATAACATTGTTAGACTATTTTGTGGGGACGATCTTAATGGGGGCCTGATGGTTTCCACAGTTCAGTTTGACAATACAGTAACTGAATCATCTGATGCTATATCTGATGCATCTGTTATCAAACAGTAGCTCAAAACGGTTCTGCACTTTTACATTTGCACTTACTTTATGCTCATGTTTTTCTCTTTCTTCTACCTCACCTGAGACTTGCTCCCAGGATTTTTCTAGAATTATGCTATTATTAATCCTCTGTCCTCTTTCTCCTTCCCCTAATCATTTTGTCATATTCTGGTGAACATTTCAGTTCATATGCTATCACATTAGGTTTCTGAAGATGTCTCATAATCTGTTGTGGCTGATTTTCTTTTTTTTTTATCTTCAGACTTAGATATCCACTCCTTCTTTCCCCCATTAACTGTAAGATATCTAGTAGTTGTATCCATATCTATAGCTAATTTTTTTATACCTTTCCAAGTGCTCAGAACATATTCCCGAATCTTACGGCTTTTCGGGACTAAGCATACTATTCCTTTATCTGGCAATGTTCTATCTCTATCTATAAGCTGAACAGAGGTCTTCCCATATAATTCTTGTTTTCAGCTGTGTTTTTATAATATTATACACAGCTATTTTTAGGGAGAACAGAGTTTCTCTCCTAGATTTTGGAACACCTTTAAGATACACAGTGGGTAGTTTTTTCTTTTGTAGAATTATCAGTTTCCATAACTTCAGCTTTTTTTTTTTTTTTAACATTTTTTTCTCCGCAGTTCATTATACTTCATAGTTTGAACTCATTTATCCTTTTCTTTGTTTTTCCTTTTTCTGTTCTACTTTGCAAATTTTCCTTTCTTCTTCTTTTCTTTGTTTCATTTCCAACATTTCCCTAAATTCCTTATCCGCAGTACCTGTAATTTTTTATATTTTTTTCTTTCCCTTTCTCTTTCCCTTTACACTTTTCTTGATTTGCCAGTGTTAGAACTCTGCTTCTTTAAGATCTTTAATTTGTGTTTTCTTTTCCTCAAATTCTTTCATTATAGAGCCCATGGCTGTGTCTGTAGAGACCAAAACTGTCTTTCTGCCAGCTGTTTACTTATCAGGATGTTGGCCTGCACATTATAGTCCATTAATGGGTCTGTGTTTTGATTCTATACAGACCTCTGTATAGAGTTTTCATCCTGTATATGTATACTAACTGGAATTACATTATTCTCCCTGTTGTCACATTTTTCCCTCTGTTAATAAAGGGAGTTAAGAAATTTTCAAAATCAGTGAGATAGTCTTCTTCTCTGCGTATCCCTGTCCCTTATCTTCATTTTCCTGCACTATTTGTATTTCATTGCGGTTCACTCCATTTACTATTCCCTTGTCTTGTTTATCTGTATGGGTCAGGGTTTCAAGCGCCTTAATTGTTTTCAGTATATAGTCCCCTGCATGGCTATCATCTGTTCTTTCATAACCCATTACTGAAGTTTGTTTAGTGGAGGATGTTTTAGGGGTAACATCATTCATATTGACTTTATCCATAAAATCTGTTATTTTTTTGGTTTTTAGACTTTTTTGGTTTAATACATGGCATAATGAATTTATCATTCCGCAGCTTTATTGCATCTGTTGGATTAGCGGTTGCCATATTTTCCGGCAAGAATCAGAATACCAAATATAAATGACAACAGCACCGGCAAGAAGAAGAAAAAGATGTTTCAAATACTATGGGCAAAATTAACTGTATTTTTAATATAGTCCCGAGTCTCAGATGTGTCCAAAGATTCGGAATATCCAGAAATTCCACAGACACCAAATGTAACAGCAACTTTATAGGCTATAGGGGTCTTCTTGTGACCAAAAATTCACAGAGGCCAACATTTATCACCTCTCAAGATGAAAAGTAACAGTTGGAAGGTAGCAAAGTTTTCCTCCACTGCTTCCCTTCTCTGTAGCTGTTGTAGGCTTTTGAGGTAAACAAGTGATTGCCACAATATAATTTGAAAGAACAAGTCTCCTTCAGCCAGTAGTCATACAATCTTAGAATCTCGAGTCTTCTTTAATTTTTATATGGAGAAGATCTCACTTCAATCCAGTCGTGGACAGCTATGAATAAAAAAGCTTAGGAGTACCTATAAAATATGCAAAATATATACTGAAAGCAGAATTCCCACACGAGTAATAAAATATAAACTTACATCCAAATCCATAGAAAGGAGAAAAAAGGATCCCGCTGGAGGCTGCTCCTCTGGAACAAAGGGCCCGAAAAATCGACAGTAACTTAAATTTTGGCATGGGTATACCTTAACCATATGAAATGATCAAACATTAAGGCTCCCAAAAGTATCAGGCGAGGAAAACTAGGAAAAAAACCGTCAGCAGCAGGGTGCAAGAACGACTATGCAGCAGTAAGACACAGCAGACTGGGGTTGCATGGGGACCAACACTGCATTTGACTGTTTCGAAAATGGCGGCTGCGCATCTAGGATGCCAACTCATGTGTTTATCCTAGACTGGCTGTTCACGTGAGCTGTAGGGTGTGAAAAACAAACAGTGAAAGATAAAATATTTAAAATATTAGGTATAAAAATACAGATTCAAGAATAAAGGGGCAAAAACAAAACGAACAAAGCCAAAGGCATAACAGGAAAATCTTAGAGAAGTATGCAAAATCGGTAACACAGAGAGACGGCAGAATGCTGTATTGAACAGCAAAGGAGAAGGATCAGTGAAGTAGCTAACTTGGAGCGGGGGTAGAATCAGCAGTGCTCCAAACACGTGTAAAATCACGTATCAGGTCAGAGCAACTGAAATGTATGTGGGATATTCAACAAAACACTCAACATCCAGCAATAAATAAAAGGTTTCTGATATCCAAATAGAAACATGGAGCTGACAATCCCTCACTGTCTCTTAGACTGTCGCTCGTAACTTTCGCTCCACCAGCCTTTTGATGTGTAAAAGTTTCAGCGATGATATCGTCCGATTGAATTCTGTTTTCTGTTTCTCTTTCTACTTATTTTGGCTTCTTCTCCGTTTTCTCCAGTTTCTCCGTCTGTTGCCTTCACCGAATCCTTTACCCGGGTCCTCGCGGAATCTTGCCCATAGTTCTTCTTCGAGCATGGCTCCTCCACCGCAGGACTCCAGGACCTGGAAGCAAAAAAAAAAAAAGAGAAACGGTAACGGGGGTGACAAACTGACTTCTGACACAAGAAAAACTGGAAAGGACCCAGAACTTCAAGCACAAAGCTCAGGCAAAAGTGGCATACCTTACAAAAGTCTTGAGTTTTTACATTTCTGGGCCCCTGCTAGGGAACTGCTATTCTTTCTGGAAACTATGAAGTCCTTTATACTAGCTGATATCAATTTAAACTGGTTGGGTAACTCACACATGACAGCACTGACTAGACTACAGAGTTTTAACTTACATCAACTTATCCCAATGCCCACCAGAACTGCTCCCAATTCAAATACTAGCACCTTGCTGGACTAGATCACGACAAACTGCCCCGAGAATATTGCAGATGCAGGAATTCTATCTGATGCCATTACAGATCACTCCCTCACTTTCTGTGTCTGGGGAAAAGGTAGGCCTGAACCTGTTAAGCCCCGCTTTACTTTCCACAACTTTGCAAACATTGACTCACAGGCCTTCTTCTCTGATGTAGCTTGCATTCACTGGTCCCCTCTCTACAGCACAGTTGATGTCCAGACAGCCCTAAATATCTTCCTAGGTAAATTCTTAGAACTGCAAGAAATCCACTGCAAACTCGTTACTAGGCGGGTTAGAAATAGGCAGATGAGCTGGCTAAAATCTGACTTATTGTCTAAATTAAGACAAAGGGACAAAATCTGTCTTCGACATAAGGAAACTGGTCATCCGGTGGACCTAAATACATACAGAGTGTTGAGAAATGCCTGTAAGAAAGAAATCAAACAAGCAAAAAGCTCTTACTGAAATAACCTTCTAATAGACTCCCAGGGGGACCCGAAAAAATTCTGGTCCCATATAAAGTTATTCCTGGGCTCAAACCAGTCATCCACCCCAAATGACATGACTTTATATGGCACACATTGTAACAACCCCCTCACTATTGCAAACTTCTTTAACAGTCAATTTGCTGACCTCACACAATATACTTCCACTTTCCTTACCTCGTCAAACCCCACCCCACCCGCAAACTCCCCCAAGCATACTTTCCATTTCAAGTCTGTCCAAACCAGTGTGGTTCTCCATCTCCTAAGAAATATTTCGAAGCCCACAGCTGTTGGATCTGATAACTTAGAACCTAAGCTCCTAAAATTGGCTGCTCCCCACACAGCTGCTCCACTTGGTAGAATCTTTACCCTCTCTCTGTGTCAGAGTACTATCCTGGATATCTGGAAGACAGCCAGAATTACCACCGTGTTCAAAAAAGGAAACCCACTTGACCCAATGAATTACCTGTTGCCATTCTATCTGTTCTCAGTAAAATTTTTGAGAAAATAGTCGCTACCCAGACCACTGACTTCTTACTGAAACACGACCTCTTAACTGACACCCAACACAGTTTCCGCAAGGGCCATAGTACCACCACCACCCTACTCAAACTCACATCTGACACCTTAGTTGCTGTGGACTCTGGCAGGCTCACCAGGGCCATCTTTATTGATATGACCAAGGCTTTTGACCTTGTCGACCACTTCCTCCTCATCGCTTCCCTAAACTCTCTTGGCTTCGCACAAAATGCTGTAAACTGCTTTGAGAACTATCTGTCTGATAGGTCTCAGTATGTGAAATTCAACTCCACCCTCTCTGATAAAGCTACCATCAACATTGGTGTTCCTCAAGGGTCTATTTTAGGCCCTCTACTTTTCACCATTTTCATTACTAGTATCACTGCGAATCTCCTCAATACCTCCTCCCTACTAGATGCGGACAACATTGTCTTGTACTGCAGTTCAATAAACATCGCAGACATAAACACAAAACTGTCCAGTGATTACCAACTTTTACAACAGTGGTTTGAAAATCACAAACTAGTCTTAAACCCAACTAAGACCCTAGCTATGTTATTTGGCTCCAGTCCCAAGCTCAAACACTCCCAAACACACTTTACTGTCTCCTCCGCGGATGGCTCGTCTGTTGGTGTTGCAAATTCATTCAAGTATCTTGGGATCACCCTTGACCCGTCCTTGAGTTTTGACCTCCACATACATAATATCTGCAAGCAGGTAAACTCCAAACTCTGGATCGCCTACCGAACTAGCTATGCGCTCACTCCTTCAGCTAGACTCACCATAGCCCGTGGAATATTTTTTTTTTTTCTTTTGTACTTCTGTTTCAATGTGGTTTTTTGGATACTGTTCATTTTGTATTGTATGTAGTTTGTGTTTATTTGAGTACTGTTATATGTTATATGTTTAGATGTAATTTAGCGAGTCATACACAGGACTATCTTGAGAACAGGATTGTATAATCCTAATGATAAGAATCTCCTGTATAAAAATAAAGTTTTTATCTATCTATCTATTACTTCCCTCTCTCACCTACGGGGTTGCTTCGTATGTCTCTGCCACCAATTCGGGCCTTCCCATATGGGACGTTAGCTACAATAATATCTGTCGTCAGTCCAGCTCCCCCGGCTCAAACATCATTATCTCCTCTAGTCTGATCTAGGATGGCTTCCCCCACTTGAACTTGGGTCCTATGCGCTTGGGTCTATTACTAATGATAACATTATCAGGTCCCGCACCCCAAATTCACTGACCAGTCTCCTTCCCTACCGAAATCACTTTGTGCTTTCGCTCTCTTGACAAACATCCTGTTTTCATTCGAGACATCGACAATTAAGGGGTCAGTGCTTTTGCCTGTCATGCACCTCACTACTAGAACTCACTGCCTATAACCCTGCACCAATCCGTATCTCACAACTCCTTTAAGAAAAATTTGACATCTCCCTCCTCCTACATATGCTCCTGTTTCAAACCACCCTAGCCTTTCTTTAACCCTACCCCCTACTTGTCATTTCATCTAGGAGCCTAGGGCCCATCCCTGTCTGTGAAACTCCTTCTCTCTACTTTCACTTCCTCATTTCTTCACTTCATTGCCCCACTTCCTTCCCTCCCCTCCAGGTTATCCTATCATCTTTCTCCCAAGGTCCTCCCCTATCAATCTATGAATGGGGCTATCGCTCTCACAGCTCCTGTTTCCCCTAATCACTTGCACAGTTCCTGATTGCAGAATATTGACCGTATCGTGTAGTATTTGTGTAAATATTAATTATTATACGTTGATCCTACCGCCTCAATTTTCCTACACTGACCTGACTATATTGTGTCTTAATCTAACTTAAAGAGCTTATTTTGGTCAAGCTACCTCAATTTCTTTGTCACATTGCTTCTGTTGTGTCATCTGTACTACTGTATGTATCACAATTTCCTGCACTTTGTACAATGTATTATGATATGTATTATGATTATTTTTGGAAGTTTTGTCTCTGTACTCTCCCGGGTTGTGCCTGAAAATAGTCTTTCTGGCTAGTGCACCTACCTGGTAAACAAAAACTAAATTAAAATAAAAAAAACTCCTCTGCTCACCAGCTATGCGGACTATTTGGTTTTCTTTTTCCCCCTCTCCATGTCTCTCAGAACCCCCGCCTGCCTGCTTGCCCCAAAAAACAAATTTTTTTTTTTTTAAATCAAAATAGGGACCGATTGAAAGGACTGTGTCCCTTTAGTGGAGATAGACAACGTTTCAACTCTTCAACTTCTTCCTCTCTTGCTTGTATACTAGTCTGTAAAACTTTGTACACTTGTACCAAGTCAGTCCAGTGCACAACCACCCCACCATGGTAAATCTGAGAAGTAAAACCTTTTCTTTGCCTAAATTGGCTATTTTCTTGCTAGCATGCTGGTCTTGGAATGTGTTTGGAGTTTGGAAGCTTTGTGGTACTCCTTTTAGCGTGCTCCACGTGATCGCCTGTGAATTACCTCAGTGGAAGCACTTTACCTTACGGAGCCAGTTTAGGCAGTGCACTCTATACAAGAGCAGCCACTGCAGACATTTCATAGTTAGGACCAAACCAAGGGGTTCCACCTTGGCGTCTGGGGTTTGGCTTGTACACATTGGAATTCCAGTCTGAAAATTAAAAGAACCTCTTTTGCATGGATATGAAAGTAAGAAACTAGCCAATTTAGGCAAAAAAATGTTTTACTTCTCCGGTTTACCATAGGTGGTAGCTGTGCACTGGACGCTGTTTGTTTGTTTGTTAGTTACATGCCACAAAAATCAGTAGCATCCCTTAGCAGAAATATGATATGAACTTTGTGAATAATGTAGACGTTAGAGCGTGCCGGTCTTGGAATGGGTACTGAATCAGTGCCTGGTGCTGCCCCCTACTGAGTACCATAGCAGTGTGCTGGGTTCTCCGAGAGTCCCAATGACTTTTCTGGTCTGTCTGGTCCCGACTAGCGGTCTTCTCTTTCTGGTCACTAGTTGCGGTCTGTCCCATTCTCCGGCATTGGCATTCACAAACATGAGGCTGTAGGTAGTGGCTGTGGTACAGCTCTCGACTTCTCTTCAGTGTGCTGGAATTTGGAACAGGTTCTCCAATAGGCAGGCTCTGCTGACTCTCCGATCCATCTGATACAAATGATAGGGACCCCCTTAAATGCAGATGAGGAGGTAAGTAGCGGATAGACTACCGCAGGGGTCCACCATTGAACCAGTCATTCTCCCAGTCAGAAAATGGGCCTGTTTTCAACTTAAAGGTCAGCGTGGCCGAGGCCCCCAGAAGCTATCATCTGCAGTTAACGCCTAATCAGGTAGATGAGGGTCCTGGATTCCTTTACAGAAAAATGCATCTAGGGCAGAAAGAAAAGGGTATATAGTAAATATATTTTGGGGATTGCTGGGGGTTCCCTGGCAGGCAGGGGCTGTAGGTCTGGGCCTATATTGCCTATTCCTTAATCTGGCCCTGTCTGTGGAGTCATGTGAAGAGTTGCCAGAGACTGTGAGTGCTGTGCTTGTTTGTGATGGTTCATGCATGCCTGTTCTTGCATGCGTAACAGGCACCATCCTTGTGCAGTTAGATGAACTGTTTGGTGCCAGCGGCTAGCTTGTTACAGGTGGCACATGCGCAGTTTAGCTGGCAGCCATCTACATACAAACTGCATATGTGCAGTAGAGCTCGGTGGCCATCTTTGAGTCCCTGAAAATCATGTTTCAAGGATGCAAAGTGCAGGAATTGTACAGGCGTTCTGCATCAGCAATCTCTAAAAGTCCTGGACTGTCACAGGTGTGGTCTGGGCTACACTGCTTCATGAGCGAGCTGCGAGCACCAAGCCTAAAGAGACAAGATCCAAGGCACTGAAGTACAAAAGATGTCAGGCTTCAGTCCACTGTGGTTAGTGTCTACTGCCTCTGCTGTCACAAAGCATCTTTCTCCAAGGCTGATAAACTGCAGAGCTTATCCTGTTCTAGGAAAGGTCTGAACAAGCTCAGATCCACCTTAGATATGAGACCATAAGCAGCCACCTATAAAGGACACCTATCTTATTCCCCGTACCTCATAATGAGCAGGGTTCATGGCTTCCTTTCCCCTAGGGGAATGCGGAACGGCTACAGCCTGCGATAGCTACCCAGGGCGGTTGACTTCCTTACGGACGCTGTGTACACTTCTCAACCTCAGAAGAGGAAACAAATTCCACTATTCCCTCTGGGTTCTCAGAAGACTTCATCAGACCTTGCACTAGGGACTCATCACCTGGATTTCCCACTCTGTCCCATGGCACTGCATCAAAGGGACACACCTCAGCAGAGATGGCAAGTCTTTCCTCGAACAAGGATCATGAGGGAGATGAATCTGGTAGTGGTGTTAACTGGAATGTCTCCGCACTCTCATGAAGCAAACGTGCATCACTCTGAACATGGAGGATGACCATTAGTGGAACACTAGAAAGACGTTAAACCCCTTAAACAGTGTGACCAAGAAAGAAAGCTCTTTCCTGGTATGTGACACAGCCAAGGCTGTTATTGCTGCAGAATGGAACCACACAGACAGGAAAACCTCAGCATGGAGATTTGCAGTGGCATGTAAGATAGACAACAAGGATGCCAAGGCATGGGACTGTATGCTCAAGGTGGATGCGCCCATCTCTGCAGCCATAAAGAAACCTACTATCCCGCTCCAAGGAGTAGTGGCAATTAAGTACTCATTACATAGAAAGCGGAATCTATGAGGAAAAGGTTGTATGAGGCGGCACGAGCATGAATGAAAGCATCAAAGACATTGGATTACGTCGCCTGGGTGATGGGGTGATGGTGTATTGGTTGGTGAGGTCGCTTTTGCTCTGCCTGACAACTCCAAATCAGCAAATTCCTGGCTCCTCCTTTCCATGGAAATTTCCCTTTTGGCTAAAGAATTCTCATTTGCATAGTTGCCCATCTATGCATTTATGTCTCACAGAGCTCACTGGTTATGTCCTGGGTCAGCTAACAGGTCCTCTAAGGGGTCGCTGTATAAATATGCCCTTTTAAGGGGACTTTGTGTTTGGGTGAAAATTGGAGGCCATCATCCAGCTGGTCTCAGACTCAGTATGGCCATAGGCATTCCATTCAGGATGTACGGCAGTATCGCCTGCTTCTCTGGTTCAATTACTCGCAGAATAGTCTCCACTGTTAACAACCAGGGAGCCATGGAAATATAAAAAAGCAAGCTGTGGCAGCGGAAACCTTGAAGACTGCAAAGACTGTAAGGATGTTCAGTCATACTGAGATTTGGCCGGTCAACAGTCAGAAGCTCCCTTTAGGTGCAGGACTATTGCTATTCACAGTCATGTGGACAGAAATAACTTCGGACTGTTGGGCGTTAAACAGGGTCTTTTACGGGTACTCCATAGAATTTTGGCCTCCCCCAAAACACTTCTTCCTGTAACGACCAGTCTGTCACACTCCAGACAAAGTCAAAGCAGTCGAAGATACCATCCATCATCTCGGGGAGCTCAGAGTGACTCAGTTGGTTCCCTGTCACCACCAAGGTAAAGGCCGGTACTCCATCTTCTACTTCGTCCCCATAATAGATCAGTGTTCCTAAGTCTAATGACAAGATCAAATCCACTGTCTTCAAAATGGAAACGGTACAGTCCGTCAAACAAACATTTACTAAGGGGATTACCTTACATCCCAAGGCCTACAAGAGGCTTGGCTTTTTTTTTTAATACGTTATATTTATTATATTTTCATTTGCAAAATCATAGGACAGGTTTTACAGTGTATAAGTTAAGACAGCACATAATTACATCAGTCAGGTACGTAGCAATACATTAGTCAAAGGTCTCAGGACAACTTACATGTTTTACAAAGCAATTCATATAATGAGCACTAAGACATTTACAGAAACCATCATCTGGGTTAATAGATTTTTAAGGTACAAAAGTAGGATCTAAGGATGAAATATATAGAATCCATTTCCTCCATTTAAGCTCAAATGCAGACCATTTATCTGTGCTTTTAACTATTAATCTGTCTAATACATAAATTTCTCCCGTTATTCCCTGCCAGCTCTGTATGTTTGGAGACATCATCTTCCCCCAGTTTCTAGTAATTGCTTTTCAGAGGCTTCTCTTTTCATCCCCATTCATCCCTTACACTGACAGTTTCTTCACTGCCGGGTCCAAGGCTAGCACTTCTGATGGGCAGCTCGACCATTCGGGCTCACATCTGCATCTAGGGTATTCACAAAAGTAATGTTGGTAGTCACAGCTCACTTCTGCATGCTGAAATAGCATGCTCTTCCCTATCTGGACAATTGGCTCATAAGAGCACCATCTCTAAGCTTGGCACAGAAGGTAATCTCTGATGTCATCTAGGTCGTGCAGTGTTATGGTTGGATAGTGAATCACAGCTAAAACATTCTGGACCTGAACAAGTGGCCGCAGCTTCTGGGGGCAACCTTCAACACACAAAGGCTGCAGTATCTCTCACTATTGTTAGGATATGAAACCTTACGCTAGCATGCAGAAGGGCTCAGACTCAAAAGGCAAGGAAAACTTTGCGTGACCTAGGTCTAATGTCGGCCAGCACAGATCTAGCCTAGTGGGCCAGGCTGCAATCGCTTAGTTCAGCTTCACCTTCAGTGGATATCAAACCGCAGAAGCCACCTTCATCATCCATGATCTCCCCATTAATGCAAGTGAAATCTTCCTTCAGATGGCGAACTCTACAGACAAACCTAAATAAAGGAGTCTGGCAACAGGACGTCTACCAAATTACCCTCACGACATGCCAGCCTCACAGTCTGGAGGGAGGCAGTCCTAGGCACAATGTCTGCTCCAGGAACATGGAGCCTTATGGAAAGGAAGTTACTCATCAGCTTACTAAAGATGAGAGTGGTTTTCAGGATGTTACTGACATTCAACAGCCGGCTACGCAGTCATCAAGTCCTGTTACGCTTGAACAGTGCTGGAACAATGGCTTATCTCAGGCAGTCGGATGGAACAAAAAGCAATACCATGACAGCAGTAGCTTGCAGAGTCCTTCGCTGTTCAGATTAGAATCTTCTGTCACTGTCAGTGTTCCATCTAGTAGGCCCCCTAAGCTGCCAGGCCGATTGGCTCAGCTGTTTGAAGTTGCTTCTGGGAGCAGAGCAGCTGAACCAGGGAGTGTTTCATTTGCTCTGTAGCTGATGGGGAGTGTCAATACTAGACCTCGTGGTGACCAAGGCCAATGAAAAGCCATCAAGATATTTCGGCAGATACTGGGAGATGCCATCCCTGGGCATTAATTGCCTTTCTCTGGTGTGGCCGGATGCACTATGTTGTGCTTTCCCTGCATGGTCAGTGATTTCAAAGATCATCAGAGAGCTTTGCCGGGAACATTCAAAGCTGATTCTCATAGCTTCTTGGTGGCCATGCCACTCTGGGGGTTTCGTACTGATCCACCTGGCGATGGAAAACACTATTCCTCTCACAAACTGACTAGGCCTTCTTCATAAGGGCCTGACATTGCATCTTGATCCAGACAAGTTTCAGGTGCGATCTGGCTGCTGAACGTAGGGAATTTCTGAATGTGGGATTCTTGACAGAAGTTATTCAGATTTTTTACAGTCTTGGAAGGTGTCCACAAACAGCCTATTGAAGAGCTGGGGCTACTGTCTGGCACTAGTACACTCCATTTCATATCAAGCCCTTGGCTACCTCTCTGTCCGAAGTCTTGCAATTTCTCTGGCAGATCCCAGACAAAAGGGTTGTCAGTTTGCTCCCTATGTGTGCAAACCATACGGATTTATATGGTGACACACACCCCTTAGGGTCTCATCCAGACATTTTCAGTTCCTAACGGCTTGTTCAAAAATGTGCTTGGGGGGAAAAAAGTTCTCCCTTTGAAGCTAAATGTCAGGTTAGAAGCTCTGAGGGATCCTCCATTCAAACTCCTCCTCCAGATGTCACTCTGGCGTTTATCTCCTTAAAATAGTGTATCTATAGCAGCTGTCACTCTGACACTGGTCTCATTAAAGTAGTGTATCTAGCAGCTATCGGCTTGGTGCAACACATCTGAGCAGCAGGCCCTCCCTCATTAGGAGTCATATGTGGCTTTGCATAGAGAACTTGGTTCTCTGAACAGTCCCCTCCTTTCTCCCAAAAGTGGCCTAAAACTTTAAAAAGAACCAAGAGATTTCTTTGCTCTACCTTTGTTCACTCCTGGCAAGCCCAAGAGAGTAACTGCTCCATTCCCCAAGTGTTAGGTAAGCCCTCGGATTTACCGGAGGTGTACTAAACTGTTCCGCAACTCAGACAAGCTCTTAGTTCTCCCAGGGCTAGGGAAGAAGGGCTCTGTCTGGCCAAATGAATCTTAGCTAACTTGCTCTGTCAGTCCGTAAAGTTACCATATTGTCCCAGGCGATATTGGCCCCTGTGTGGGTCAGGGTACACTACATTATAGCCACGCCGGTCTCCTCTGCTGAATGTGCTTTGACCTCCTTGGAAGATATTTACAGGGCTGCTATGTGGGAGTCCATGCACATATCTTCACTAGACACTATTGCCTCGATGGCCTCAGCTCTGCAAGTAATGCTTTTGGCCATCATGTACTGAGTTCAGTAGGACTTCTTATTAGGGCCCATTCCATCTGACTTCCCATAGGAGTCAACACACAAAGGGAAATTGTTTCCTTACTGGTAATTCCGGTTGTGTTTAGGCTTTGCCAATAGGCGATCAGGCCTACCCAGTTTTCAGTACTGTATATTTGAGTAGATCCTGCGTCCTATATTGCATATGAAGGGATTAACCCATGACAGTGTGTGGGTTTACTGAACATTAATCCACGTCCAACCACCAAGGCGTGGATTAATGCTCCGTAAACCCATACCCTGAAGTGGGTTAATCCTCTTATAACATGGGTAATGTTATGTTAGAGGTTTACCTAAAGAAATAGCAAAATAAAACCCTGTGAACACGCAACTATGGGTATATCAGGGATTGATCAATGGTCAGGTGACTTGTTTAGACGAATCAGAAGACAATATTTTTGGAACCCATGTTATAAAGTGATATATGTTGTTGATGTTTGACGTTTAGTGTTGTATTTCTTTTATAAGCAGTATTTTCCACAGACTTGGACTGAGGGGGGTGTCTGGGAAGGAGCGATTCCAAAGAAGTCTCTAAGATTGTTGCATCCTATCCCAGCTAGCAGGGGACGGCAGCCCATTCTGTCTGACTGCTCATAGATGGCGCCAGCACATGACCAGAATTAGGAGTGAGGAAATTGAATTCCTCTTTGTGTTTTAAGAAGTGCATAGCAGAGGGTAACGCTGCACCAGTAACAGCTTGCCACCTATTGTTTTAACTAAAAAGCATTACCCCCCTTTTTTTTTTCCTTTGAAAGGTATGGAAGCAGAAGTGGCAGAAGAAGGGAGAGAATTTTGGTGGAGGAGGGGGATCCCGTTTCAGCAGAGGTGCTGATACCTGTTTCCGATGTGGTGGGACTGGGCACTGGGCCAGAGACTGTAAGGGGACAGGTAAGGTGTTACATCTGCCTTCTAACCTTTTCTTGGTTTTTGCATCGACAGCCCCCTGGTATCTTACTCCTTTAGGACCCTCTGCCGCACTCACTTTGCTGGGTTTTGGAATCTGCCATCCAGCCACTCCTGGACCCTGATGTTGGAGGCCCACCTGCTGCCACCATGGAAGGAAGCAGGTTCCTATTCTCTGTTGCGTGTCCCCCCAAGCTACCAGAAGGTTAGGTAGAGGTGTGTGTGTGTGTGTGTGTGGGGGACGACATGTCATCTGAAGCCCAAACAAGCAATTTTACCTGCTTTGCTCTAAGCTGTGGTGCTTTGAGGACTCACTGCCTCTTTTATCAGGGGCGTAGTCACAATGGAAACGTCACACTTCTGTATGCTCGGTGATGTCCAACAATAAACATTTAACGTGATCCCAACATAAAAATGGAAATTGTTTTAAAGACAAAAATTAGACAAGTGTGATATCAATCACAATTAAGCAAAATTAAACATTTTTTTTTTCAATATACTTTGCAAACGTTTTTATGGTACAGTGCGTTATAAAATGTACAGAATACACAGGGCTGGGCTACTAAAAGCAAGAAAGTGGCTTATGTGAATTGCCAAATGGTGCTCAACAGTAGTCAAGATGTCACTGAAAGTAGCCCAATACTCCTAATGCACAAATCACTATTTGGGGGGGGGGCGGCGAGAAAGAAACAAGAAGTAAAGAAATGGGAGAGAGAGTATATTAAAAAGATGGACTACAAAAAAAAAAAAAAGGAAAAGTAGTATGGAAAATGTGGGGAGAATAAGGAAGGAAATAATTGGCAAGTGGATATGTAAAATTATGGTAGTGGCCAAGTTAAATCTCCCTTCCCCACCCATCTTTTTCATATATTCTCTCTCCCATGTTCTCTCCTTTTTCCATACGTCTTGTCCCTTTCTCACCTCATAGAGATTTGTGCATTAGCAGTATTGGGCTACTTTTAGTGACGTCGACACTACTGCTGAGCGCTATTTAGCAGGTCACAATAGTCCCTTTCTTGCTTTTAGTAGCCAATTGTATTCTGTAAATTTTATAATACACTATACCACAAAATTTTGCAGTGTGTTTAAAAAAATCATTTAGCTGTGATTACTATCACCCTTTTCTATTTTTTGTTTTAAAAACAATTTCTGTTTATGTGTTGATCACTTTAAAATGTTCATTGTTGGGCAGCACAGAGCATATAGAAGTGTGATGTTTCCTTTGTGACTCCGCCCCCGATGAAGAGGCAGTGGGCCATCGAAGTGCTGGGGTAACCGTTTCCTTTATGTTGCAAAATAAAATATTCATTTTGACAATCTGATGTGCGCTGTGCTTTTCGAGTGTGGTTTGCTACCTGCACAGTGGCACTCCTCTACATCGTGTAACTCACGGCTTTTTTTTTTTTTCCTTACCTTAAGCTCTACGCACCTCCCAAAGTCACCACTCCTGCTAGCACGATGTCCTTTGGGTGAGGTCTGGTGGCCATGTGTCCTGAGGGAGCAGCGTATCCTTGCCCCTGGATTCTAAACGCGCTGCCTCCACAGTGACGCTGTTGATCACATGTCTGGAGTCAGGATCGAGACCTGAACCTAGGTCTCCAGAATTGTAGCTCAGTGTACAACCTCCAGCTCCTCTGAGCGAGGTGCATTTTCCGTGCCTAAATACTACAGTTGACCTTTCAGTGTCTGACCCTGAGGAAGGATCACAGGGGGATACCAGTGGAAGGAAAACTGGTGGAGGGGGGTAAGAGCTGAGGTACAGCAAGCCAGTTGACACAGCCTTAGGACTACCACTTGCAATGCCAGTGAGCTTTGTTTGGGAACAAGCACGGGTCACTGGAGTCCAGCCAGGGAGGGAGGATTGAGCATCCCGGTGTACTGCTTTCCTCCCTCGGGGAGGGAGATTCACTGTCCTGCTGCCTTACTGCCACCCAGTGGTGACGCCACATGGGGATGGGGTTGTGGACAAACCCTGGCACACATGCCTGTGCTCATTGCATGCTGACACCTCTGCGAGAAAAATCAAAGGAAAAAAATTCCCAGTCTGCCAGTTTCATGGCGGTGTCTCCTCCAGGCACCACATGATCGACAGGGTGGGCCACCACCACACTGTGGCCCTGGGACCCTGGGTAAGTGTGGATAACCAGTCCGTCTCTGAGATTGGTGGTGGGGCTAAAAGGGGCAATGCCAGGGGCAAGAGTGTGGGGGGAAAAAGCAGAAGTGTGAGCTAAGCGCCATTGATTCGGTACAGTAGGAACTTGTGCTGATAGGACACTGCTGTTGGGTAACTGGCAGTGCCACCTGCTCCAGCCTCAATGTGGGGGAAGGACCTCATTATTGCTGGGGGGGGGGGGGGGGTTACCACACTGTTCAGAATGCAAGAAATAAGGTCCATGGTGTCTGTAACACTGCTGTATCTTGAAGTTGTCTTCCTCTGCTCCTTCCTGTCCCTCAGACCCTGTCCCAGCAATTAGTGTAAAGACGGAGGAGGAGGAGGCAGAAGCTGCTGAGGATGTCTGCCCACTTCCAACGCTGGAAGAGGTTGCCAGGTTAACTACCACCATGAGCAGTAAGGTTTTAGGTGAGTATTGGTTTTATTTGTTCACTTCCTAAACAGTTGTTTACGTGTGATTGTATCAAGAGACCATGAAAATAACTGCTGTTCATACCACTAATAAAGTACATAAAGTAATCCCTGGCTCCAGTGACACCCCATCTCTCACTCATTCATAGTATTTTTTTTCCCCCCTCCTCACTGCCGGACTTCCACTCCTTCAGGAGCCTCCAACAGCCCAATTCGTCCCCACTTCTGCTATCCGATGACCAGCGCAGTCCATCCCCCCCATAGAGCCTTGGCTATACCCCCCAGGCGGGTACGGGGTGGGGCCCTTTACTGACGTGACTTGAGTTTAGCTGGGGATGCTGGTGCTGACGCCGGTAGGGGCATTGGGGATCGTGGCCAGGAGCTCTGTCTACTGAAAGTCCGACGGGGTCTTTTTCCTGGTTTTCTCCCTGCCCTCAGGACGTCCGCACGGTGGGGAAGCCTAGGGGCAGAGCACGTCGCGACTTGCCTGACGCTCCAGCTCCCGACAGATGTCCTCCCACCCTGTTACATGCAGTCTCGCTGCACCTCTACCTGTGGTCACCCAGGTGGCGGTGTTGCAGCGGGATTTTGCACCCCCTCCCACCCTCCTGGAGGAGGAGAGCAGCCGCTGGGCGCTCAATCCACCTCCCCCCAGCCGGCCCTCCAGCTGCCCGAGTCCGTTCCTGAACCCGGGTCACTGGCATCACAAGCGGAAGCCCTACCGCTGTGCCGGCGGGCCTGCACACTCATTCATAGCATTGTAAATATAAAGTAATCCCTGGCTCCAGTGACACCCCATCTCTCACTCGTATCCAGTATTGTAAATATAAAGTAATCCCTGGCTCCAGTGACACCCCCATCTCTCACTCGCACCCAGTATTGTAAATATAAAATAATCCCTGGCTCCACTGACACCCCAATCTCTCGCCCGTCCCCAGTATTGTAAATATAAAGTAATCCCTGGCTCCAGTGGCATCCCATCTCTCACCCGTTCCAGATATTGTAAATATAAAGTAATCTCTGGCTTCAGTGGCACCCCCCCACCCATTCTCGAAATTGTAAATATAAAATAATCCCTGGCTCCAGTGACACCCCATCTCTCACCCGCTCCCAGTATTGTAAATATAAAGTAATCCCTGGCTCCAGTGACACCCACCCCCCACCCGTTATCAGAACTGTAAATATAAAGTGATCCCTGGCTCCAGTGACATCCCATCTCTCACTCGTTCCAGATATTGTAAATATAAAGTAATCCCTGGCTCCAGTGACATCCCATCTCTAACTCGTACCCAGTATTGCAAATATAAAGTAATCCCTGGCTCCAGTGACACCCCCATCTCTCACCTGTTCCCAGTATTGTAAATATAAAGTATTCCCAGGCTCCAGTGGCAACCCCCCTGACTCGTTCCTGGTATTGTACATATAAAGTAATCCGTGGCTCCAGTGGCACCCCCCCCCACCCCACCTGTTCCCGGTATTGTAAATATAAAGTAATCCCAGGCTCCAGTGGCACCCCCATCTCTCACTGTACCCAGTATTGTAAATATAAAGTGATCCCTGGCTCCAGTGACACCCCATCTCTCACCCGTTCCAGATATTGTAAATATAAAGTGATCCCTGGCTCCAGTGATACCCCATCTCTCACTCGTACTCAGTATTGTAATTATAAAGTAATCCCTGGCTCCAGTGACACCCCCATCTCTCACTTGTATCCAGTATTGTAAATATAAAGTGATCCCTGGCTCCAGTGGCACCTCATCTCTAACTCGTACCCAGTATTGTAAATATAAATTAATCCCTGGCTCCAGTGACACCCCATCTCTCACCCGTTCCCAGTATTGTAAATATAAAATAATCCCTGGCTCCAGTGATACCCCATCTCTCACCCGTTCCCAGTATTGTAAATATAAAGTGATCCCTGGCTCCAGTGACACCTCATCTCTCACTCGTACCCAGTATTGTAAATATAAATTAATCCCTGGCTCCAGTGACACCCCCATATCTCACCCTTTCCCAGTATTGTAAATGTAAAGTATTCCCAGGCTCCAGTGGCAACCCCCCTGACTCGTTCCTGGTATTGTACATGTAAAGTAATCTGTGGCTCCAGTGGCACTCTCTCCCCACCTGTTCCCGGTATTGTAAATATAAAGTATTCCCAGGCTCCATTGACACCCCCATCTGTCACTCATATCCAGTATTGTAAATATAAATTAATCCCTGGCTCAAGTGACACCCCCATCTCTCACTCGTACCCAGTATTGTAAATATAAAGTGATCCCTGGCTCCAGTGACACCCCATCTCTAACTCGTACCCAGTATTGTAAATATAAAGTGATCCCTGGCTCCAGTGACACCCCATCTCTAACTCGTACCCAGTATTGCAAATATAAAGTAATCCTTGGCTCCATTGACACCCCCATCTCTCACTCGTACCCAGTATTGCAAATATAAAGTAATCCCTGGCTCCAGTGACACCCCCATCTCTCACCCTTTCCCAGTATTGTAAATGTAAAATATTCCCAGGCTCCAGTGGCAACCCCCCTGACTCGTTCCTGGTATTGTACATATAAAGTAATCCGTGGCTCCAGTGGCACTCTCCCCACCCCACCTGTTCCCGTATTGTAAATATAGCAATCCCTGGCACCAGTGTAATAACCCTCACCCATTCACGGAATTGTGTGTGTGTGTGTGTGTGTGTGTGTGTATAAAGTAACCCCTGGCTGCAGTGTCACCCCCTCCCTCACCCATTCATGGCATTGTAAATATAAAGGAATTACTGCCTCCAGTGTCACCCTTCTCTCACCCTTTCCCAGTGTTGTTTTAATTCCTGGCTCCTATGACACCCTCCTCTACACATTCCTTGATATTTTGGGACAGCATCAGGTCTGGGAGGGTTACCACTGAGCCTATATTACAGTACTTGGAAAGTATGAAGGAAGGAGGGCACCACAACAGCCATGGATTTCATTTTATTTCCAATACCTGGAATTGGTAATTGCTGGGTTGCCACTGGAGGCCGGGATTCCATGATTGTGGGAAGGGAAGGGCTGTGCATGTTGTTAAAAGTAGGGTTTTGGAAGCATTAACTAGCTCACTGCAGGCAGGCTTTTACTGTGTCCACCACTATAGCAGTTTGCCCAGTATGCATGCCAGCACATGTCCTTTGCATGGACTCCTGGTTGTCTTTAGCGCTCTTGTACTGTGCCTTTGAATGCGGCACCGTGTATGCTAACAGAGTCGTGCGCGCACAGCAGTTAGCATAGCGCCAAGACTGTTATTGATTCACTAACCCTTTGAATATCGGGCCCACTGTACTCTAGGGGATTACGTATGGGAGCCGCTGTACATTTCTCCTTCAATGAGTGTCGCTGTAATTTCAGCCATTACCGTTGTTTTGTTGCAGTCCCAGCCGAGTGCAGCAGCAGCCAAGAGGAGCCTGAAGGATTGACTGAAGACCAAGTCCTGATGAATGTGGTGAGGCCAGTGTATGAACCGCCAGCCCCTTCCCCACCAGTGGAAGCCCTCTATGGGCTCGGAGAAGATGGGAGGGTTAAAGGTAAGTGTTATCAGGCACATTACTTCATAGTCTTTAGTTTTCAGAGTTTTCCACAGGAACTCTGAGGCTAATTTAAAATGGTTTTGGAATTTCAGTGGTTCAGAAGCTGGTGATACTTTAGGAAACCAGGAAATTACAGATACTTGCAGTTCCTCTACTACTTGTTCTTATTTTCCCCTTTATTCTCTATTACTAAGGACCTTTTGACCTCTGTGTTAGTTATTGTTATAATTCTTGATTAAGAACACAGACAGCTGGCCCAGTGGTGCTGAGGGTTAGCGCAGGACGCCACACTCAGTCACGCCGCGACCTGCCTGGAACGGCCTCAGGTCATCGGAGGCTGGTGGGGGAGGGTGTGGGTGAGGATGTTGATCGACTGCCGGTCTCCTCGGAGCTTGGCCACCCCTCTGGTGGAGGCGGGGTGGTTGCATCGCTTCTGAGGAGTGCCGGCGCTAGGCCGAGGGAGGGCAGAAGGGGAAGTTGACTGGAGCCGCAGTGCACACTTGTGCCTCCATGCGCATGCGTCACCGCTTCTGGGGCCTCGGGTAGGAACAAAGAGGGTGAAAATGGAGGAAAAATTGGGGCTCGCCTAGGATGAAGCCTCCGGGCCAGCTCTGGGGTTCTGCCGGGACGCGCATAGCACCACAAGTTCCCGAACGACCCAGAGACCGGTAAGGCTGGCAGATGGGTTGGCAGCCTGCCGAGGAGGATAAACATACATGGGGAGAAAAAAAAAAAACACAGACAAAGCAGCTTAATGGCTCAACAAAACCAAAGCCTGGGAGCCAGGATCAGTGCAACCAGGGCTGGGGCGTGCTTTTGAGGGGGGCATGAGCCAGCCTGAGGAGGGAAGCATCCGGACTCTGGCGCAGCTGCAGCCCCTAGTGATGAGCCAGAGAGCGGTCTCTCTCGCTGGAGGTGGGATCAGCCCAGCCTACATTGCTGCGACTGAGGCTGCCAGGGCATCATCCAGTGTCAGGGGAGGTGGGAGGGACTGGGCTGTGGACAGAACTACACAAATAAGTATGTGCTGGTCGTCCTGATGCCTCAGTGGTAGCACATTGCGCTACCATGCAGGTGACCAGAGTCTGGGAGCAAGCTCGGGTGGCAAGTGGGGTTAAGGCATCTACTGGACGGCAATGTGCCTCAGCCAAGAAGGGTTGGTGGCGAGCGCTTGTGCATCAGTGACCCCTGCAGCAGGGCCAGGAAACCTGCTTCTGCTGCAGGGTTAGCTATGTGAGACCGAGGCCTAGAAACATAGACTTTGACGGCAGATGAGGACCGCTTGGCCCACCTAGTCTGCCCATTTCCCTACCTATTAGATAAGCTACAGATTCAAGTTAACCAACAGCCTACTTCCTCCTACCCCCCCCATTATAATTGCCTTATGTCTGTCTCGTGCATTCTTGAATTCCCCCACTGTTTTTAACCCCACAGCCTCCTCAGGAAGGCGGTTCCATGCATCCACCACCCTCTCCATGAAGAAATACTTCCTCACGTTGCCCCAGAGCCGTCCCTTCTCTCTTCAAGTTGTGCCCCCTTGTTCTTGCACATCTTTTTCTGAAAGATGCTAGCCTCTTGGACTTTGTTGATTCCCTTGAGGTACTTGAAAGTTTCTATCATGTCCCCCCTCTCCCTCCTTTCCTTAAGGGTATAAATATTCAGCTCTTTTAGTCTCTCTTCATATGGCTTCTGTTGCAGACCCTGCACCATTTTAGTTGCTCTCCTCTGGACTGCCTCCATCCTGTCTGTGTCCTTGCTGAGATGGGGTCTCCAGAACCGCATGCAGTACTCCACATGAGGTCTCACCCAACTGTCTGTTCAGAGGATAACAACTTCTGTTTTCTACTGGTGATGCCTCTCTCTATGCATCCCAGTGTTCCCCCAGCACCTCCTTACTGCCTTCTCACATTGCTTGCCTACCTTAAGGTCATCTGATATGACTGCACCCATGTCCCTTTCCCTTTTTATTGTTGTTAGTACCCCTCCCCAATCGTGTACTCTTCCTCTGGGTTTTGTTTCCCAGGTGCATTACTTTGCACTTCTTTGCATTGAATCTAAGCTGCTATACTTTTGACCGTTCCTCCAACCTTGCCGAGTCCCTTCTCATCCTTCCACCCCCTGTGTATCAGCCCTGTTGCAGATCTTTGTGTCGTCTGCAAAGAGGCATACTTTTCCTTCCAGCCCTCTGCAATGTCTCCTATAAAGACATTAAAGAGGACCGTTCTAGTACTGAACCCCGCGGCACCCACTAGCAATCAACTACCTCTTAGAGTGTACTCTGTTTACTATTACCCTCTGCGCCCTGTTGTCCAGCCAATTTGTTACCCAGGCTACCACCCTGGGACCCACTCCCAGGTTGGCTAACTTGTTTATTAATCTTTTGTGTGGAACTATGTCAAATGCCTTGCTAAAGTCTAGGTAGGCCATATCCACAGCCCCTCCCTGGTCTACTACTTTGGTCACCCAGTCAAAGAAATCTATTAGATTTGTCTGACATGACCTTCCCGCTGTGAATCCATGCTGCCTTGGGTCCTGTGCCCCACTGGCCTCTAGGTACTCAACAATTCTTTCTTTCAGAAGTGATTCCATCATTTTCCTTTCCACTGAGGTCAAACTAACAGGTCTGAAGTTTCCTGCCTCTGCTTTGCTCCAACTTTTGTGAAGGGAAATCACATCTGCCATCCTGTCCTCAGGTACCACACCATCCTCCCATGATTTGTTAAAAAGGGTAGTCAGTGGTGTCACTAGTTCTCCTCTTAGTTCTTTTAGAATTCTGGGGTGAATCCTGTCCGGCCCCATTGCTTTGTCCCCCTTGAGTTTTAGGAGATCTTACTTTGAGAAACAGCTCTTGCAGCAGGTTACACCATTAGGACTGAAGCCAGCAGGCGCCAGGGCCCCACAGAAATTTTCTAGCTAGCAGTATCCAGTGGAGACTGCCCCCAATGTCAGCCCTGCCCCCCAACGTCAGGCATCATATAAAAGGGGGTGGTCCCCCAGATTCCCCAGTTCTTTTTCTGCTGTCGACTTGCCAGCATCGGCCTCACGGGCACCTCATTAGCGAACAACGACTAGAACTTCTTCAGCAAATTTTGCTTTACTAAATGTCAGCATCTCCTACTCCTTCCACAGAAGGACACCCCTCCAAGTGTGCCTGTAGCAAACAGATCCCTTTCAAGGATCTCCATACTGCCTGTCTGCGGTGCCTAGGCCCGGAGCATGACACCAAGGTCGTCTCTATTTGCCAGCAATTTAACAGCTGCACCAGGATCTGCCGTCAAAAGGCACTCCAGGGGTTCCTGTTAGAAGAGAAATTAAAAACCATGGAAAAAGACCCTGCCTCCAGAGGTGAGTCAGCCTCCAAGTCCCATAAAGACCTAGAGAAACACCGGGAGAAGGCCAGGTCCAGATCCCCGAACCGGGCCTCGGACTCGCGCACAAGCTCTGGCTCCACACGCTCAGACCACTCTACCTCCATGGCTCGCTCTCAGCCTCCACCGGTTAAGGTCAGATCCTTGGGCGGTCCTTCGGCTTCTCTCCACCCGCTGAAGACCTCCAGGACATCGGATCCATCTCCTACGCCCTCCCGGGCCTCAGCTAAGTCTTCAGACAGTCATCGGTCTAAGTCCTCCTCTAAGTCCGTTTCTACTTCTTTGGACAGACGCCGAGAACCCGATGCCAGATTGGTTTCCCAGGCTCCCATGGGACCCGATCCCCCTCCCAGGAAGACCACGGACCTAATGTCCCTCAAGCGGACGTCTGAGCCTAAGCGGGCTGCCGATCCTTCACCGGCCAAACCGCCGAAAGACCAGATGTCCCTAAGGTACCTGACGTCGGTCAAGCCACCTTCGGAGCTGACGACCGTCCTCCCTTCACTGGTCGATACCGGTTGCCGGGGTTCATCGGAGGAGAATTTGACATTGCCTGACGACCAGGCAGGCGACACTGAAGATGCCGGGCTTCTTCGGGAGCCTTCGACTGAACCGGTGACGATCTTGGACCCGGCGCCTGACACCGGCGACAGGCCAACCCCGACACCTGGCCTGTCATCCGGCATGAACCTACAGGAAGTTAAAGATCTTATTGCTGTCCATGTTCCTGGAGTGGACAGCGTTATCGCAGACAGTCTGAGCCATTCTCAGGCCAGATTCCACAAATGGGAACTACTCCATGAGGTCGTAGAGGATTGGTTTTCGCAGATGGGGGACACCAGAGTTGGACCTTTTTGCGTCCCCATCCAACGCAAAACTGCCCAATTTCTGCTCGCAAGATCCAGGGCCTGGTGTTTTCTGGTGAGACGTGTTGTCCCTCTCTTGGGCGGGCAGATTCCTCTACACCTTCCCTCCCTTCCCATTGATCCAGAGGGTTCTTCTGAAACTCTGCAGAGAGCAGGCGACTCTGATCTTAATCGCGCCCTTTTGGCCCAGGCAGATTTGGTTCCCCCTGCTGTACCGACTTTCTCAGGAACCGCCAGTGCCTCTGTCACTTTGCTCACTTACTGTCCCAGGAGGCAGGCTCCTTGGTTCATCCGCCCCACGCCTCTGAGCCTGCATGCCTGGCTCCTAAGGACATAGCAGCCATGCGATACGGGGTCTCGCACGAGGTAGCAGATATTCTAGCGGCTGCTAGAAAACCGTGCACTCATGCCACGTACACCATGAAATGACGCAGATTCTGTCTCTGGGCTCAAGCACTGGGACTTTCTCCACTGGATTGTTCTGAGGGTTCGGTATTAGACTACCTCTTGTCCCTCTTTCAGGCAGGCTTGGCCTGCTCCTCAATAAAGGTACACCTCTGTGCCATCTTGGTCTATCATGCTCCCATAGGCCTACAGTCCATATCCCAGTCTGAAGCCGCACGTGCTTTTTTGCGCGGTGTTCTCCACCTTAGGCCTCCGGTTAAGGATCCCATTCCACCTTGGGACTTACTCTTCGTCCTTGAGCAGCTTACGCTGCCTCCTTTTGAACCAGCTGCGGATTGCGAGCTACGTCTCCTCGCATGGAAGACGTTATTTTTAGTTGCTGTTACTTCGGTCAGAAGGATTTCTAAGCTCCATGCACTCATGTGAAAAGAACCTTATTTGGTTTTTCATCAGGACAGGGTGTCCTTAAAGACAAATACAAAATTTCTTCCCAAGGTGGTCTCAGCCCTTACTCCTTAACCAGGATAGTGACCTCCCAGTGTACTTCCCTAGGCACTCCAATAGAGGAGAGGCCCTGCTGCACACTCTCGATGTGCATAGGTGTCTTAGATACTATCTGACCAGAACCAGACAACACCGTAAATCTGATCAGCTTTGTCTCCTTCGCCCACAGGATGCTGGGTGCTCCGGTCTCTAAGCAGTCTCTTTCCGGATGGCTCATACATTGCATTACGTTCTGTTACCAAAAGCGTAATAAGTCCCTGCCGGACTCAGTCAAGGAACATTCCACAAGGGGGGTGGCTACCTCCTTTGCTGCTTTGAAGAACGTTTCCTCTTCCGCCATCTGTGAAGCAGCTACTTGGAGCACTCGTGCACACCTTTATCAGGCATTATAGCCTGGACGTTGCCTCAAGGCGATGAGCTGGTTTTGGTCTAGCAGTCCTTCAGGGACTACTGTCCTAGGCTCCGGTTCAACTCACGATCTTTCCCTAGCCTCCTCCCGTTTGAGAGGGATTTCCAAAATTGCTTGGGAATCAGTCCTAATGGTGTACCCTGCTGCAAGAGCTGTTTCTTGAAGTAAGATAGTACAGTTACGTAAGAACTTACCGTAACAGTAGATCTTCAAGAACAGATCTTGCAGCAGGTAGTTTCCCTCCCACCATCCTCTCTGGAGGTAGAGTTGTTCCATTTATTATTACCTAGGCTTATGTGTTTACAACACCTCCCTGTTGCATACCTTCTTTGAAGGTGGATCCTCAGTCTCCACTTCAGATGCCATCTAGCGGCCGGGAGTCTCCGGCGGGAGAACTGGGGATTCTGTGGGACCGGCCCCTTTTTATATGATGCCTGACATCAGGGGCGGTCCCCACTGGATACTGCTAGCTAGAACATTTCTGTGGGGTCCTGGCACCTGCCGGCTTCTGTCCTAATGGCGTAACCTGCTGCAAGAGCTGTTCTCGAAGATCTACTGTTATGGTAAGTTCTTACGTAACTGTACTTTCTTTCAGGACTCTTTCTTCTGTGAATGGACTGTTATTCATCACCCCCCATGCCCAGAGTGCTTCTGTTGTTTGGTTAGATAACCCCCTCTTCTTCTTCATGTGAATACTGAGCAAAAGTGTTCGCTCAGTATCTCTGCATTTTCACTGTCAACCCTCTCCCCACCTCCCCTTCCCTTTATTAAGCCTCACTGCCCCTCCCTTGGTTTTCCTTCACTCCCTGATGTAACTATAAAAGGTTTTATCCCCGTTCTTAACTAATTTGGCTATTTTTTCCTCGGTTTGAGCATTTGCTATTCTGACTGCCTTCCCCACTTCCTTTTGCTTTATCTTCTACAGTTTTCTGTACTGCTTCTTCTATGATTCCTTATGCTTCATGAATGCTATCTTTTTCTCGCTAACCTTCCCCGCCACCTCTTTTGACAACCAAAGTGTTCTTTTACTTTGCTTTGTTTTCTTTATTTGCTTCATACAAAAGCTAGCCTAGCTAGGCTCATATAAGGGCCAATGTAAGGGAAGAAAAATCCCCACTTCCATCTACAGGACAGTCTGAGCCTTGGGGATTCCCATGGGTACTAGTGCCTGCCAGCATTGTAGCCAGACTGCTGCATGGGGGAGGACGGCCCTGCCCTGGGGCCCCAGCCATTGAGGGCAAGCTGTGGGGGTAACTGATGGATTACTGGGGTGGGGGGAGCTAGGTGCTCCAGACCTGATGGGGTATAGTACATCCCTGGGATCAGGGTATATCCCTGGGGGATGAAGGTAGACTGGGGAGAAAAAAAACACTGTAGAAGGAAAAAAAAAAAAAATGTGTGCATAGAGTTGTCTGAATAATGGTTGAAGGCTTCATGAGTTGTCCACCATGTGGATCCCCACTGGTGTGATAGTGGAGGGAGCGGGGGAGTGGCTGGAGCCTGAAGACATTAGTGGGTGATGGCTTGAAGGGCCAAAAAGCCGAGTTTAAAAAGGGGGCAAAAAAAAGAGTCAAGGTTATTGTCATTCATGTATATAAGAGTGTCGAAAAAGGGACCTGATGATGGATAAACTGAGGTGCCACACCTTGGTCCTCACGAACTCCAGGAGAGCTTTCAAAGTTCTGGCAGCAAAGTTTAACCTAACAGAGTCCTGGAGAGATCTCCATCCCACTGGGCGAGACTTAACTTTTCATTCGGCTCCTCACCAAACTAGCAGCAGGATTATCTTTTCTTGTGCCAGAAAAGCAGATACAGAAAGTCCAACACACCTCATAGGCTCCATAGTCATAGCTGACCATGCTTGTGTCTGTTTCACACTGGAGATAGGCCATCTCTCCACTGGTCCTGCTGGCTGGCACATGGACTCTTTCCTACTGTAACAGCCTGATTTCAAACCATGGCTTGCCAATGAGAGCTTCACCATCCTGGGAATAAACGACATCCCTGAGGTGATCTAAGCAATTTGTATTCACAGTGGTGCGGTGTGCATTGGTGGTGCAACTAGTACTACAGTCGGAATGGTATTTTTGGGTGGCCTGGATTCAAATCCCAGCTGATGCACTTATTTCTTTCTCTCTTCTGTTTGATTACCAAAGCAATATTTTGGGACTCTCTCAAAGCCTGCGTACTAGGTAGAATTATTAGCTACGCTGCCCATATCAAGGAGAGGCATTTAAAAGAGGTTGCTGATTTTTAGCAAGCCCTGAAAGAGAAGAGCTACAACTCTCTCAAATCTCACTCTCCTCAGCTGCACTGGGGCATCTTGCAACAAAAAAAAATTATTCAACTCACATCTGCTGCTGCAGAAAGAGCACTGTGACAGACTGCTTGTAAGTACTGGGAGTCTGGGCAAGAAGGCTTGACGCCTGCTTGCCTACCACAGGAAGGTGCAATAGGCTGTAAAACCTATCGCCTCTGTTTGATTCCCCTGTGAGAATATCACTACTAGCCCCACTGAAATAAATGAAGCAATTCAAACATTCTACTCAGAACCTTATGAATCCAAAATGGGTCCCTTAGCCCACCACATCAGTGAGTGCCTGCAAGGTGCAGGATTGTCTGTAATATCGGGCTTCCAGCTTGCAGACCTCGAAGCTCCCATCACCTTACAAGAGCTTCAGATGGCGATCCATGCCCTGCCCAAAGGTAAAAGTCCTGTTTTTTTGGCCGCATTTTATCAGTCTTTCCTGCCTGAAGTAGGCCAGCTTCTGCTGTCTATTATCTCGGATGCCTATGCTAAGGGAACCCCTCTCCAGTTCATGTCAGAAGCCCCGATTATCCTCCTACGTTAAGCACGGGACATTCCTAAGGAAAAGACCTGCAACTAGTTGCTAACTACTTTCCAATCTCTCTTCTGAATGTGGACGCAAAGATCTTAGCCAAGTGTCTGGCACTTAGACTTTAAAAAGTGATCCCACACATTGTAGCCAAATAACAAACTGGGTTTGTTAGAGGCTTAGTGGCTGTGGATAACCTCAGGGTGGCTGTAGATGTTGTTTGGTCTGCATCCACTCGACCTCTACTGGTCAGTGTGGATACGGAGATAGTATTTGATTCAGTAAAGTGGGAATACAGTACTTATACCAGGCCATGAATGCCATGGGCACCGGTTCTAATTTTATCAGGTGGTTACGTCTTCTGCATACTAAATCCTCAGCATTTATTCTGACTGGCTTCATAGTCTCACTCCTAGTGAAATTGGGCAGGGCTGTCCCCGTCTTTGTACCATTCCTTATCGCCACTGAGCCCCTACTCTGAAAAATTCGGCTCGCCAGAGGAGGAGGGCATTAGTTACGGCACTTTGCACCTTGAAGCCTTAGCATATGCAGATGACCTGCTAGTGACCATATCCAATCCATCTTCCTTGCTTCCTGCCCTGCTGAGTGTTTTTAACAGCGTCCCCCAGCTTTCTGGGCTGAAGGTGAACTGGAGTAAGACTGGAGTCCTACCACTGAACAAGCACACTTGTGAGAGCTCCATTCAGCATCTGGGGCCATGGTGGGTGCCCTCGCATATCTCATACTTGGGCATGATTTTGCCCACTGACCTCAAATCCATTGTGGACCTTAACTTAAACCCCTTCATCATGACCCTGGAGGTGAATTACTGTCTATGGAAAAAGCTGCAGTTAAAATTTGTGTGCAAAATAGCTGCCTATAAAATGACAGCTTTTCCAAAAATTTTGTTCTGTCTCAATAGCTTACCAGTCTCAATCCCGGAAGCAACATTTCAAAGATTTGAGAAGTTATTTGGCTCCTTTCTGTGGGATGAGACCAAAACAAGATTTAGATTGCAGAGATTGAGAGCTCCAGGGCAGAAAGGAGGATGGGCTTTACCCTGGCTGTGGGCGTACCATCAGGCTTCTGTAATAAGGCATAGTCTCCACTGGCTATTCCTTCTCTCCACTTGATCTCCAGCTTGTCTCTCTCTAGAAGCTGAGCTCAATGCTAGGCCTTAGTTTACTCTGGGGGCACACAAACCCCAAATGTCTCCACTATCCTGTTTCTCCGGTTCAGTTTTTTTGCCAGGAAGATGTGGTCTACCTTGCAGAAAAATTAGGAAGGGAATGCAGAATGCCTGGGCAAGTGGGAGCCACTGTGCCTCAATCCCCATTTGACCATCGAGGGCAGGCCAGTGTGGTGGGGCTCTTGGATTAATAAAGGGATAACCACACTACGACATTTACTTGACCTCTTCTCTGGAACTTTAGTCTCCATTTAAAAACCTGGGTGAGAGCTGGAGGCTCCCTTGCTCTGGCTTTTGGCGCTGTCTGCAGATACAGCATGCCTTGCATGAACTGGGGCTAACCTAGGCATCTGCGCATGGCACCAAGTTAAGCAGAAGCGTATTACTTTGGATGGTGAACTCTTTTCACCTACGAAGGCAAATATATGAATGCTGCTGGAGACTGACTGTCCCATCCTTAAGAAGCAGCAACTAGTGGCTGGCCCAGTGGCACTGAGGGTTGAGGTGCTAGACACCACACTTTGCTCCATGCCAGCAACATGTGTTCGGGAATAAGCATGGGACACCGGGGATTGGCTGGGGATGCACAGGATCGAGCATCCCAGGGACTGCTCTCCTCTCCTGGGGAGGGAGGACTGCTGGCTGCAGTAAATGGCTGCTACCTGGTGGTAGTGTATGATGGGAGAAGCAGGAAGTGGAAGGTGCTGCGAGACTCTTATCATATGCGTGCCTCTGCCCGTGGACACCAGTGTGTGTACCCCAGCAACATGGGCTGAGAGAAAACAGAGGAAGAGGAAAATGGTGGCAGGGAAGGCATTCAATAAGCCCTGCCCACTGATCCCCCCACCTTCCTCTCCACCAGGACAGCGAAGGCCACAACTGGATACTCGGGGGGGTGGCAACCCTCACCTTCCTGACCCTGCCACGGGGTGGAAAGCAGTGATAGGGGAGCCCTCCACCTGTTGACCCCGCCATAGGCAGAACGCAGTGGGGGAAGACGGGCAGCCAGGAAGTCCTGGGACGTTGGGAGTGGTGGAGGTTAGTGGAACAGGATGGAAGGGAGCCTAGCCTGTTCTGGCCACAAGGAGAATAAAAACCTATAGAGGGGGAAAAAAAAGGCAGCAGCAATCAGTCTGGGAAATGGAACTAAAAGTCAACATCCCTAATGACCTCTGGGCAAAATTGCTTAAAAAAGTCGGTCAGATTTTAGAGATACGAGATATCAGCCAATTCATAAAAAAATATTCTCGGATGGTATCACATTCCAGAGGGCCTCAGAAAAACAAGAGTGATGTCTAATGATATGTGCTGGAAGTGCCATCAGGAGGTTGGCCCACTTACTCATATTTCGTGGTCCTGTCCATTCCTGCAGCAGTTTCTGACACAAGTGTTGTACTTCTGCAACAAGGTTACTGGGCACACCATACCACATGACCCCACCATCTGGATTATAGGCGGACCACTTTCACAAAGGCCCCATCTGCAGTGGCAGAAACTGTGCCTCATCCCAGCTGCTCTGGAAGCCAAGTGACAGATTCTCCTTAATTGGAAGTCAGATACTTTCCTATGGGCTTTCAGACTGGCTCTCTTCGCTTGCTAAGCTAGCGGGGTATGGGCATCTGACCTTCCTGTTTAATCACAATTTGGATATATTTCACAGCATCTGGGAACCTTTCTATAGATTGGTAAAGGTATACATGTTGACTGTGTTCATTACGTAATATTCTGTTCATTGGTATTACTGTGTACGTGTAAATGCTAGTGGGCTTTTTTTTTTTTTTTTATTTCTTTTTAGGGCCTTACCTCTTGACTGGGGTGTTCCTATGGATCTCTGGTCTGGTCGCAGCTAATGGCTACTGCATCTGGCACCTTGCCCGAGTTACACCTCCTCACCTTCACCCTCTCTCAGGCCACATCATGGTCCCCAGTCGCGGAAGGCCAAGGGGTCTGGACCAGGGAGCTTCTGGGAGTGACTGAAGCAGCTGCCCCGCCATCATGTGAGGGTTCAGCCGGTATTTAGCCCACAAGCCCCCCTGCGCGCTGGCGTGCAGTGATGCCAATGATGCATGGTACGCGCCCTGCACCCGCCCGACGGACGCCTGCTGCGCTGACCCCTCCTGCCTACTCCGTGACTTCGTCCCAGCCACCACTAGCAGCCAGCACATGCACTGGTAACCCTCCCCATCCTCCCCGGAGGAGGAGGAGAGCTGTCCCTGGAATGCCCAATCCTCCCCCCCCCTGACGACCTGAGCTCATTCCTGAACCCGGGTTGCCGGTGTGGTGCGAGGCGTGGCATCCAGTGCCTCAACCCTCAGAGCCACTGGGCCGGCATGTTAGTGGGCTTTTTAATTATTTCACATACCTGGCATATATTTGTGTAGTTGTTAGCTCTTAATGGATATTGCTATTAAAAACCCTTACGTAAACAAAAAAAAAGTTTGTGAGTGTGCTGAGGTTGCATATTGTGAATGAGTAATATGGTTGTTGTTACCCTTCATATATGGTTGGTCTGAAAGCTTAAGCACCGTTTTCTTTTGTTACATCTATGTTGGTCCAATAAAAGGTATCAAACCATTTGTTTCTGGATCTATTCTTAATAAAATAATAAAAAAAAATGTTAAAATATGAACCGATGCCTAAATACAGTACATGTAGTGTGCCACCAAATCCTATAATGATCTGAGTTATACAATGAGGTGCAGATTTTTGATTTTACAGTTTTTTCGGGTTTTTTTGGCAGAAAAATTACTACTACTAATACAACCAATACTGATTGCACAACTAAAAAGAAAATGAAACCCACAGTGAGAGATGATGAATTGACTAATCAGTAGTACACCCAAACCCATCTCTCTTTGACCAAAGAGAGGACCCCCCCACCCAAAAGCCTGGTCAGTTAGTTATTTCCTAAATTATGAAATATACAGTAGAGCTCCAGAAGGGGAGGCAGTATAGCATAGTTTTTAAATGCACTGACTTGCAAACCTGGAGAACTGTGTTTGAATCCCACAGCCTCCCCTTGCATACTGTGTGACCATGAAAAAGTTACTTAACTCCCCTGTGCTCCCAGGACACACGTAGAAACAAGCTTAGCTTTGTGTGTCTTTCCTGGTCAAAAAATTGTAACAAAACAAAAAAAATCACAGCTAAAATATACAGTGGTCGTGACATGCAAACTGAAGGATAAACAATACTCTTCGTAATGAGACGGAAAGAATGTGACCTACTGGGAATTGAACCCAGACACCCAGAATATCATCCTGGTACACTAACTACTGAGCTACAGGATGACATGTTTGGACCTGGGGTTCCCGGACACACTTCCTTTCTCTGGTATTGCAAATCCTGCTGCTAGGAACAATCAAGATGACGGATGTTTTTTGGTGTAGTATTAGCCAGTGGTTTTAAATCACAAATTATAGTGAGAAAGAAATAATGTGACCTACAATAAACATTACACTGACTCTGACAGGACCAGAGATGTCTTTTTGCCTTCATCTGCTAATGCTGTTTGTCCAACTGCGATGTCATAATCTCTTGCTTTTGACATTTTGTCTGCCCCTCTCCCATGGCACACCAGGAAATGAGCTGTAGCTTAGTGTGCCTTTCGTACAGGGATCACACAGTATGCAAGTGGAGGATGTGGGAATCAAACCCAGGTCTGCTGGATGTACCAAGCTTGTTCACAGCTTGTTGCTCAAGCCACTAAGCTATACTGCCAGCCAATTAGCAACTTTCCCACTGGGACAGGTTTAACTGGGTGGGACAGGTTTAACTAGGGTGATACTTAAAGCCCTTTTACCTCTCATGGGGCTGTCTTTCCAGTCTTACTAATTATCAGAGATATTTATATTTCAACAAGAGCGTTCTTTATTGCTGCAGTATGAAGCAGCATCCAAATAGCAGGACCCCACTGAAAACAATATCTTTCATCTCTGATAGGCTCTCCTTGTTAAATAAATTGTGTAAACAAAAATAAATACAGTAAAAAATTGATGTAGAAAGTACAACAACAGGGCTGATTTGTACCCAAGCAATTGGGCTGCTTTTTGGCAACTGAGCTCCTCCTATCAGGCTAGACTGGAGTATGTTTTTTGGGGGGAAGGGGTACGGTAGTTTTATTATTCTAACAGTTTTACAACTTTTTCATTTTTCTTTGGCAGAAACTCCCGTGGAGGTGTATGAAGCGCTGGCTGACCTGGGTTATGGTTCCTTCCGAGCCGGACAGGAGGTGGCCATCATGAGGATTCTGTCAGGTACGTTCTCTGTGGATTTCCACCGCCCCTTCCCCCGACCATCGGGACAGACATCTGATACCAGTGCTGCTCCTTCGTTGTCAGGGTGTCCACTAGGGGGACCTCACCCTTCCTCTCTGAGATACCTCATTGTGGGCCACCTGTCACAGGGTGGCAGTATGTCCTTCTGGTCTGATCTCCTACTTTTCTTCATTCATGAAAACTGTTGCCATGTGACAGTGCTGTGGGTAATACTGCTCATGTATATTGTTTCCTTGCCTCCACCCCACACTCCTTAGCTGCCGAAATCCTCATTCATACTTTTATCATGTCATGCCTTGATTACTGCAGCTACCTGTGCTAGGCTACCCAAGTCCCGCTTGCAAGACTACACTGTGGCCAGAATGCTGCTGTCCACCTCTGTACGAACTGAAACTTGACATTATCTCATTCCTTTACTCGCTTTTCATCAGAATAAAATTTACAGTTGTAATCCTCCGCTTAAAGATCCTTCAGAGACTAGCACAAGACTACCACTCTGATGTCTTCTCCCTTTGCTCCTACCATGCTCTTACACGCTTCTAGTTCCTGCTTTCTCTGTGTCCTCTCCCACAAGATTTCCAGGTTTAAGGAAGACTATCCTTGTTTGCTACACCCTGCATCTGGAACAGCCTTTCTTCCTCTTCAAGCATCATTTGATTCACTTCTCCTGTTCAAATCCCTTCTCAAAATGTACTTTTTCTGTATTGTGTAGGACTGCTTATCTTTTCCTTACTGTTACAGCTATCATTGTCCAGTATTGTCCTCGATATTGTTCCAAATGTTAAGTTGTCATTGCCGATATTGTTGAGCTTTTCACACGAAGAAGGGACCTGTGGGACCCCGAAAGCTTGTGTGCTACATCATCTTTGTACAAGACATAAGTTGGTCCAATAAAAGGTATCAAACTATCCAGCAACTCCGATATTGTCCCCAATGCTATTATCCTCGCTACTAGAGCTCTCGTCGTCCAGTATTGTCACCACGCTGTTGTCGCTGCTGCTGAAGCTGTCATTTTCTGATCTTGTTCCTGCTACTAGAGCTGTCACTGTCTGATGTCCCCACTGCTAGAGCTGTCATTGTTCAATATTGTTTCTCCTACTAGAGTTGGCATTGTCCCTGCTGCTACAGCTGTCATTGTTCAATACTGTCCACGCTGCTAGAGCTGTCATTGTCTGATATTGTCCTGCTGCTAGAGCTGTCATTGTCTGATATTATCCTCACTTTGTGTTGTCATTGTCTGGTATTATCCCTGCTGCTAGAGCTGATATTGTCTCTGCTGCTAGAGTTGTGATTATTTAATATTGTCCTCACTACTAGCACTGTCATTGATATTGTCCCCACTGCTACAGCTGTCATTATCTGATATTGTCTCCATTGCTAGGTCTGTCAATCAAACCCCAGGAATCCCTCACTATACTTAACAGATGCAGCAGCCTGACAGGTCTTTCTGCCCTGGAGCACATGGACCGCTTTTCAAACTCTGACCACGATGTGGCGCTGTGCTTTGCTGCTCAGCAGCAGATCTAATTCTCCATCTGAGCAAGCAAGTTGCACCGAGAGCTCTCTCTTGCTTCGTTCTGGTTTCCGTTTTATTTTCTGGCATATTTTTAAGCGTAAGTTTTATTTATTTTCTGTGCTGTGCTGCTCATCGTTCGAGTTAGTAAAGTGAGTTTTAGGTGACTTTTTTTTTTTTTCCCTACTTTCTCTGGTTCCCTTACAGTTCCCAGGAACCGGAGAAGCTCAGTCATTTTCATTAGCAGTTTATTTTAAACCATATTTTTTCACTTTATTTGCTTTTTCTATCAGTTTCACTTCTTTTTCATCAGTTGCTGCAAATTCCTTCTGTTAGCGCCTTTGTTCCCAATATCTAGGAACTGAGCCGCTTGTTTTTTTCTGTCACTACTTAAAAAAAAAAAAAAGATCTGTACCATGTTTGGTCACTTTTGTAACAGTGGTCCTGCTATTCTAAAGGATCGGACCACATTTCTGTAATTTTCTATTTTTAGGAACATGTTCAGGGACTGAGTGTTGGCATGTCGGACAGACCCAAAAAGAATACAGGACCTACTGACTTTTTTAAAAATTGTGCAAATTGTTTTAAACTCTTGGCAAAGGCAGATGGCCACAAGTTGTGCTTAAGGTGCCTGGGTCCACAGCAATCCTTTTCTAATTATGGGATTTGCAGCAGGTTTTGCCCAAAAACTAAAAAAAGTAGGCAAAGAAGTTGCCATTCATTATGGCTTCTCAGACTGCCTCTATGTCACCAAAACATTTGGAGCAGGGTACTTCCTCTCATATCAAGCATATAGAAAGACCCCCTTCCAAAAATAAAAAAAAAAGATACTTCTGATTCTAAGTCTTCCGAAAAAGGGAACCCTGATATGACAGAGCACAAAAGATTATTCAAGCAGGTTCTAGATTTGGTTTCTGATAAAAAAAGAAACAAAAAGATAAACATGTCGCTGCCCCTCCTGAAGAAGCAAAGGAGCCATCAGTGGCCATAACAAAAATGCCCTCTGTGGAGGACATGACCAAAGCGTGGCAGTTTTTTAAGGCTTTTCAAGCTATGAGTCCCCTTTTGAACATGCTGGTTCCCCTTCCAGCTCCTGTCTCCTCTTGGTTCCCAAGGTCCAGGGAACCAAGTTTTCCTTTAATAAGGATGATGATGAAGGGGAGCCCATTGAATCGGACTGTTCCCCTGAACAGGAATTTGGTTCCTCTACTCGTGGGCTGGTGGACTTTCCTCCCCACCTATGCCTTTGTGGGGCCAATGGTAAAGACTCTCTCCACCTCGGAAACTGTGGAGAAAGAGGCAGAATTTCTGGACATGATGGAGTTGCCCCCCAACCTGCTTTTACCTGTCCACAAATCCCTTAGAAAAGCAGCGTGCAAATTGTTGCAGACCCTTATTCTACCCAGGGGACCGACAAGAAAGTTGAGAAGTACCACCAACTCGATGGACATGACGCTGAGTACCTCTGTGCAGCCAGATCATGAAAGTGTGGTCCAGGCAACTGCCTGTGACAAAGCTAAGGTCCCTCTCTGTACCCAGGCCCTGGATAAAGACTCCAAGAAGCTGGACTGTATGGGGAAGAAACTGTATATGTCTGCCTCTTTATTGTTGAGGGAGGCTACATGTATAGCTTACACTGCCCAGTACCAGAAAGCACTCTGGAATTCCATATTGGCTATGAGTGAGAAGGCCTCAGGGAATCTAGCGCAAGATGTGGCGGATGTGGCTTAAACTGCCCTTGATGCTACCAAATACCTGCTCCACATGGCAGTGGATGCCAGTGATACTGCCTGTTGTGTTGTGGCCCGTGTCTTCTCTTTAAGAAGATTCACTTGGCTAAGAACTACTAATCTGTCTCAGGATACTCAGGCAAAAGCCATGGATTTCCCATGTGAAAACAATTTCCTATTTGGTGACAAGACAGAGGTTTATATGAAAAAGGTGGATGAGTACAAAACCACCTACTAAAACAACACTCAGAAAGAAAAAGCCTCCAATTCCTACAGGCCTCATGGAAAGGGAGGATGGGGTGGCGGTATTTTCCCCATGCTTTCATGCCCATGTCCTATGATTACTCTCAGATGGGAGGTTACCACCAGATGGGATATATCACCCGGCTGGTCAGAGCTTAGCTTGAAGACGTTCTGGGGAATCAGCACTTTCCAGTGGAACTGCAGATGTGTGGATGTGAACTATATACTGTAGCACTCCTAGAAATATGGTTACAGGTGAGTAACCTATTGATTCATAGAACACAGCTTCCATTTTCTACATTACGATATCTGCATTTGTCTTTCCTTTGTTCTTCCATTAATGATTCATTTGTATGGGAACAGCACTCTTTCCCTTGGAGTTCATCTGTTTTTGCTGCTTGATCCCTTGCCAAAGTCTTAATTCTCTGTGACTTCAGCATTTGTTGCTGTGGAATAGTAGGAGCAGATCAGCTGTAGGGGACACAGACCCTGTTTCCATGTAAATTAACCCAGTAATGACGAATAAAAGGAATAGAAATATAGAAAATGTATTCATTTGATTTCGAAGGTTTCACCAGGAAACGCACACTGGATTACTGAGCTGGTATCGGCTCGTTTTTCAGAATTGTCCTGGGGGAGAGGGAAGGGGCAATTACAGTACAATTACAGAATGCAGCATTTAGAAGAATGCAATAATCTGGAAACAAGAACAACAAAATGAGCAAATCACAATTGGTGCTTCTGAGTAGGAAATATGTCTCGCAACTATGGTAGTTTCCAATGTCTTTGTACCTACACTGTTCGCAGCCCCCTCTATATAGAATCTGCAATGTCCTTGGCTACTGCCTTGTATAATTTATTTATTAAATTTTGATTACCGGGTAGGCCCACTGAGCCCCGAAGGTCCCTTTTTCAGGGGCGACCCGGGATACAGTACAGATGACAGCTGTCAGGTACAACTTGTTACAGAGAGAGTACAATTGCTAACCAGGTTACAGTAAAAGCAGTAAAACAGTAAAATAGTGAGTCAGTAAGTAAGAAAGATATACAACATATAAGAAGTAGTGATTGATTGAGACAAGGCCAAACCTTGTGGTCTATTTGGGTGACAAAGGGAGAGGGTAGGCATTGGATGTTGGATCGGGGGAAGACTACTCTATTCCTAGACAGTGACAAGTGCTGGTCTCAATCATGTGGGCCTTGAGCCTAGTGCAAAAGATTGGTAGAGAGGGGGCTTCCTGTACAGAAAGTGGAAGATTATTCCACAGGTAGGGGGCTGTAAAGGAGAAAGATCTGCCACCGGCATTTGCCCTGACTCTGGGGGTTTCGAATAGAGTCCGACCAGAGGTCCTGAGTGTCCGAGCATTGTGCTTGAGGGAGATAGTCCCTTTTAGGCTGGGGGGGAGCAGCCGGGCTCGGTAATTTGAATGAAAGGCAGAGTAGGGGGTACTGAAGTCGAAAAGTAAAGGAAGGCCACTGCAGGGCAAGCGTGTCGCAGGGGTGGCTTCTTGGGTGATTCTGGGTAGCGAACCGCGCAATCTTGTTATACAGAACTTGCTTAGGCATACCCTGTAGTACTGAGGCAGCGTAAGTAAGTGTTGGGAGCAAGACACTGGAGGCAATTGCCCGCCTTGCCCCCGGGATGAGCTGGTCTTTTAGATGGTACAAGGTGTCACAAACCCACTCAGCAGGTCAGCCCTCTGCTCCCAAAGTGCCAACCTCTGAGCATAGAATTGTGAACAGTTTAACAGAACAAGGTAACCCTCTTGTCTGTTTTGTGGGTTCGAGTCACCTTTGTTCCAAGTTCTGGAAGGATTCAAACTGATAACCTCTTGTTAGCGTACCCAATTGTCAGGCTGAGATCATTCTGTCTTTGGGGGACCAGATATATTTGCCTACGGGCACCTAACCAGGTATTACAAAATGAACCCTTAGAACGCTATATAAGACCTAGAGAACTCTTATCCGTTTCCCAGTTTGGTACCACAGTAAGCTCATGCACAGTGTCAGTGTTAACTGTAACCATCTAAGCTTCACTTATAAAAAAAAAAAAAGAAGTATCAAGGCACACCAGGCAGTTTCTGTTTTCAAAATATATCTTTAAAACAGGTAAAAAATAGGAAACAGTAAATACAGAACAAAATATCCCCAACACATACAATCTTAAAAACAAAACGGGTTTAAAAGTGAAAATTCCTACAATCCATACACTCAGACTGGTCTTAGCTAATGTATCCTTACTTCTTAATCTTTCAGTGCTTTGATGTTCCTCTTTTCTCAGTCAGAAAATGAATACCTCTCTGTAAGGTCTGCTCAGTATCTTTTAAAAGCAGTCTTGAGCTGGCCTTCTTTCTGAAGTCACCTAACTCCACCTTGGTGTATTAAAATTTATGTTTTATAACACAGGATGTCCTAATAAGATATTTTAAAGAAAATAGGTGACATCAGTGATCTCCTCTCTTCATGTAACTTCCTCAATACCAATCTGTGATCTGCTTCACACAGACATCAGAAGTCTCGTTGATGTAATTCCTGGCTTCCTGGGACGATGGTCCAAACAAATGCATATTGGACTTCCCCATTTAGTCTGGGACCTGCTTCACATAGACATCAAAGTCTCTTTGATGTAATCGGCTGGCTTCCTTGGAAGACAGTCCAAACACAGGCATATGCCCCTTTTCCTCATGACACCTAGTGCAAATCAAAGGATTTTCCTGAGGGCATTATAAAATGGATGTCTTGGTTCCTGGCTTCAAAGAAAACTTAACAAAGTAATCGCATTTCAGATTTCTGCAGTTTAAACTACATCCTGTCCTTTGAACTTATATCTGGGGTGGGGGTTTGATGTGTCAGTTTCAGCAAGACTGTAGTGTCTCCTGACAGACACTCCCTTACATATTTTATATTGCAGAAAAAAAATCATATTGTAATCAGAACCAGCTCTCCACGTGCCACACAAGGTGCCAAGTTTACAGTGGATGGTCCTGGTTACTTGGTCTACGTGGGACTTGAAGGTGAGACCTTGGTCAATTTTTAGCCCAAGGTGTTGTATGGTGTCCACCACATCTATACTTTTTCCTGCTAGAGAGGTTAGCTGTAGGTGTTTGGACCTGTCCTGCCCAAGGGATCTAGGACCAAACAGCATAGCTTTCGTTTTGCCTGCATTGAGGACCATTCTGTTGGATGTAAGCCAGGCCTCCAGTGCCTTTAGGTCAGCTTGGAGGAGCGGACCTAGTTCCGGCAGATTTTCCATAGAGTGGTAGATTACTGTGTCATCTGCGTATTGAACAACAGAGCTGTCCCCGCAGTGAAGGTTGTGGTCATTTTGTAAAGAGAGAGAACAAGAGGGGACCGAGAATTGAGCCCTGAGGTACTCCCTCTTTGATAGGTAGGGGATCCGATAGCACACCCTTTTATGCGCTGTATTAGCTACCACTGTGTATAACTTGTGCACTGCTTTAGATACCACCTTGTATAGGTCATCCCACTCTCTGTACCTGTAGTAGTGTTTTAGTGCTTAGCTACCAAACTGTATAGGTCACCTGGTGTCATCGGACACACCACGCAAATGGCTTGTATACTGCTCATCTCTGTGGCTGGGTCTATAGTAGTAGTCCTATGGAAGAACTGTGCTATGCTGATTTGTTCCGTTGTCTGTTTGTCTAATCTATTTTTGTTGACGAGGAGCCTTTGGAAATGAGTCCCTGACTCAAAGGTCTGTAATCCGATTGACTCAATAAATAAATAAAACAAATAAATAAATATGCAGTATTATAAATCATGACATTATGCTTAGCCAATCAGGATTGTTTATTTCTAAACATTCCAGGTACTCTTATATATACAGTAAATAATCCCCCTTCATTGAGAACGATCAGATTCTCAACGCCGAGTTAGATTGGTGACATCACGGCACGAGAGCGATGCTAGAGTGCCTTCCTAAAGTCACAAACTAGCAAGGTGTCGAGGATTCTGCGAGTTCCCAAAGGAGGAGGGTTATTTTTTATAATACAATTTGAGCCTGTTTTTCAATAGGGAAATATGGTTTACTGAGGTTCAAACCATTGATTTTGAATCGGTGCCCGATGCTGTCTGTTGTCTGTGACAGCTCAGGTAAGCTCATGGTTTCATAATGGAACTTACGATCACTACTGTAATTGGTTTAGAGAGCAGCCTTGTTCTTCACATTCCGAAATGTTAATAACAGGTTCTAAATTCTGAAACGTGAAGAACATTTGAAAACACCAGATAAAATATGCTCAAAGTGTTACCATAACCATATAGGGTTGCCTCATGCATATAGTTCTAAAATTCTGAAGTTCTGAGTTCAGTTGGCACAGTCCATTTCTCACAAAGGGGATTCTCTAATGTTCTGCTAAGTAAACATTTTGATTTAAATGCAAGTTCCAGTTTTTTTTTTTTTTTTTTTAAACAAAGGTCTTTAACATTATTTATAGTATGTTTATATGTTTTATCTATTATGGTTGGAGGAGTTTCTTCTCAAGTTCTTTGTGTGCCAGAAATGCTCAGCTTCTCACTTATAACCATAAGAGGCAGCAACTGTACACAAAAACATATATAATGAACAGTGAAGAACAATGTGAACAATATGCAGTGTGCAACAGTGCAGTACTAAGAAGGGGTTGGGGACTGGTTGAAGCTGGGGGGCTGTACTAGTGACACTGTAGGGCGGAGGGCTTTGGATGAATTCCAGGACCCAGTGTCAGGAGCAGCTGCAGGAGTGAGGTGTGACTTGACAGAGGAGAGATTTCAGAGTTTGAAAGGTAGGAGTAGAATGAGTGGAGGTGGGAGAGAGCCCCACAGAGTTTGGGGAAGCAGAAGTAGAAAGCAGCTTGATCAGCAGAGTATTTTATTCAGGGGTGCAAGAGTGAGAGCCAGTGTTGCAAGGGGCAAGGTAAAGGGGGAGGGAGCAAAACCAAAGTGTGGAGATAAAGGAGGCACAGTGTACAGAGGCGCCTGTCATCGAGGGAGGGAAGGAGCGGAGGTGTACAAAGAACAGTGGTGAGTGTGCCAGGGTCTTTCGAGGGCAAATCGACAGAAGTAGTTAAAAGAGGGGGTCAGACTGGCTAAGGTGGACTTCTAAACAAATATATCAAATACAGGCTGAACAGTTTGGTGTGGGTTTTTTTTTTTTTTCCCCCTTTGTTCTCCCAAAATGTGACAAACTCACTTTGTGCTGTTTGGCTTTTGTGGCAAATATGTTTCTATTGTCTAGTTTCTTTGAGGCAGGATAGAGATAGTTTGAAAGACTCTATCAGTCAGTTGTACTGCACTGATGCACAGATTAATGGGAAGGAAACAATACTAGTATATGAAACACTGGGATCTATACTTTTCCTTTATTATGTATGTTGGAAGATGATACAGTCATGGAAAATCTTAATAAAAATTATGTTTACAAAAGCAAAACAAATTACAAAAACAAAAAAAAAACACACTGGGATCAGTAGGTTGAGCTACCGTAATGCCCAACATGAGTATATATATTTTTTTACAAGTCTGAATTTAGTAAAATCTTAGACCTTACCTTGAGAGGACTTTTGCATAGGTAATTACTTGTAGGACTGCGTCCCCTGGCGTCAGAACCACACGGAAACTTTTGCTAGTAGTGTCTAATGGGGGACTGCCTACCCGACGTCCCGTGATGGATGTCAGCGTGATACTATATAGTGGGCAGTCCCCATGTCATCACTCTAGTTCTTTCCCGCCATTGACCTGTGCACGTTGGACCGACTGAAGCTCATCGCAGCAGCAGTTCGAATGCCTAATTTGGATAAGTATTCGTTTATTCTCTTACCAATATTTTTTCCTAATGATCGTGTATGTCATCCTCTTCTTCCACAGAATCGCATAAAAATAAGCGCTGCTCTTGAGGTGTCCAGCTACTGCATAAGGACCAGCATGCCCTCTGTCTCTTCTGCTTGGGATTGGATCACAACGTCGAGTGTGAGGCCTGCGCCCAGTTAAACCAGGCCACATGGAAAAGGCGCCGAAAGTCACTCGAAGCTCATCTCTTGAAACTAAAAATGGCTTTGATGGAAAAAGAACTAAAGAAGCTAAAGAGTGCCTCATAAGAAGAAAAAGAGGGACAAGTAAAAACATCGGGGCCGTGAGCAGTTTCCCCCTCCTCCGAAGCCACCCATGGGCTTATCGGTGGAGGCTCTGTTCTCTTCCTCCAGGAAGACTAGTGCCGCAGCCAAGCTTGCGCTCCCGACAAAAGAGCAGGCTTTGGCCAACCGCTGCCACTGGTTACAGTGGCGGCAGCAGAATATCTCTGATTCATCCGAAGCGCCGCCGCCGTAGGCCAGCCGTTACGCGGCGGCTCTGGTGTGCAGCGCGGCTGATAAGCCGTTCATCAGACCCTCCGATGAGTGCCCCGGCCAGGGTTGGTAAGCCAGGGATCGGTGTCTCCGACTCCTGCACGACCCAGGTCGATCAGTTGATGGTTGGACCCTCCGACGATCACACGACCATTTTGCGTCTGTCAGGTTCTGCTGACGCGCAGCCGGACGTAAGCTCTGTCCCAGCTGGAGGGCAAGGGTTGCCCTGGGATTCCATTCATGGAGAATCCCCGTCTCCTCGTCGGAGATTCCTCTGCTGTCACCGGACTCGCAGGTCCTGACTGGAGAAAACCTTTCATCGGGTATACCCGACGATGGGGTCGCCAAAGGCCTTACAGTGGCTCCACTGCCCCCGGCAGGGGTGCTAGACCCTACTCCTCCTCAGCGCCCAAAGGGCCCCTTACTCGCTCCGTCGGGACCGCCAGTGGGCCATCCTCCGTCAGGGCCCCCATCAGATTTCCCACCTTAGGGCCCTTCACTGGGGTTCCCCCAGCAGGACCACTGGCAGGCCTTCCTTCAGGCTATCCGCCTTCAGGGCCACCGTCAGGCTACCCTCTGTCAGGGCCGTCATCAGACTACCCTCCGTCAGGTTACCCTCCATCTGGCCTCCCCTGTTGGGGGCACCATCAGAATGTCTGCCGTCAGGACATCTGACACCAGACCCCTTTGACGTGCTATTATTACTCAGGTTATCCTGGTCTCTTTATCAACCACCAGGTCATCCTTACCATTATCCTTCCATGAAGTTCTTGAGACATGGCACCAGGTCAGGGTGTCCCCATCACCCTCCACCTCCTCCCACTCCACCACAGGTGGATTTTAGGGAGATTTTGAAGTCTTGGTGGTCTGAGACTAAATCTCAATTGGTCTTAGAGTTGGACAGCAGGCATCCACGACCTTTGGACACGGGCCGCCCAGATCCTACCCATAGGGCACCCTCTCCAGTCACTCCTTGAGCCTTGACGTCAGGCCAGATGACAGCCTTGCATGCAAGCCCCGACGTCAGAGATGACTCCCAGGGAGACGGAACTTGCTATTCTTGACAAGATTCCAAAGGATTCTGACGATTCTGAAGCGGATTCAGACTCCTCCTCCGAGGGGTTCGGGATTTGAGACACCTCCTCATGAGGAGCCAGTCCCTAGGGAGTCTCTCAAATTCCCACCTGAAGATCTCTCCTTTGTGGACCTCCTCAGACAAATGGCGGAGGCACAAGGATGGAAATCAGATGCTCTAGACCCAAAATGGCAAAGGTTGGCTGAGCATCTAGATTTCCCAGAGATGAGTCCGGTGCTTACACCTTCATGGCTGGAACCACATGAGGATTTATCCTCGACCATTTGGCAGAGACCCTCCTCTGTCCCGGCCATGGCCAAGAAAGCTGACCGGGTTTACAGGACTCCTGAAGACGAGGACCACTGCAGTTTACACCCAAAGGCTGATTCGGTGGTCATCGCTGTGGCCCATGATTGGTCCGCTAAGCCCAAGCACCTCAGTACCTTCCCTCCCGGCAAGGAATCCAGACAACTGGACCAGTTTGGGAGGAAGTACTATTCTTTTTCTACACTAGCCATTCGTGCTCTGAACTATGTGGCACACATGCTAGTGCACTAGAAATTTTTGTTCCACCAGCTCGAGCCCATAGTCGAGGCCGTTCTGGACTCTGAAGCAAAAAACACCTTGGCGAATACTCTTAAGATCCGCCAAGGTGGCGTGATGCCTTTTTTACGGGCCACCTACGATGCAGTGGATTTCTCCGCTAGAGGTGTGGCCACAGCTGTGAGCCTTCACAGATACTCTTGTCTAAGAGTATCGGGTCTAGCCCCTGATGTTCAATCAGCTATCCAGGTTGCCCCTTTCAGAGGCTCTGTCCTGTTTGGCGGAGATGCCCAGGACATTACTACAAGTCTGCAAGATAAAGACACAGCACTTCAGTCGGTTCACACTATGTATTGCCCGAAGCCCCAGCCAAAATGTCACTTTTGTCGTCAAAACAAACGCCAGAAAGCCGTCCCGGTGGCGCTCAGGGCTGCGGAGCTGGACGCCACACCTTGCACCATGCCGACAACCCACAGTTGGGAATGGGCGCAGGCTGCTGGGGGTCGGCAGGGAGGAGATGGATAGAGCATCTGACAGGCGGCTGTCCATGCTGGGAGGGTTTATCGGTGGTCGGTGCACGCCTGACTGTGGTGGAAGCTGGGGCTCATTGGTGGTACTGCAGAATGTGGGGTGGGAGCACGTGACACTGATGGGATGCGCTGGAGCATGCACGACCCTGGCACAGGTGTCATTGCACACCGCGCTCCTGCAAGGGGAGTAAAATTGGAAACATTAGTCAGATGGTCGCGGCGGCTTGATAGCCATCCCAGTACTCCGGCTCCAGAGGCATCGCTCCCTTCGCTGAATCTGATTCGAGGTGGGAGAGATTAGGGGGACTACCCACCGCCACACCACGGGGGGGGGGTAAGCCGTGGAAGTAGCTGGGAGCGAGGGTCTACATGTGGAGTCTGGAGTGCAGGACAGTGGCTGGATGTAATGCCGACCGTGCCAAACAAAGAAAAAGTATACAGTAGCCAAAATAAACCCAAAAACAAACGCCAGATAAAAACTTAACAGGTACCCAAATGTCAGTTTAAACGTAGGGCTCCCAATACGTCCACCGCGTCTCCAGCCAAGACTCTGAGAGCTTCAGGCGTGGTCCTTCCCAGCACCCCCCTCCCTTCCTGACTCTCTGACTGCCTTCCTTCCCTCCTCCACGTCTATTGGAGGAACAGGTGGGTGGAAGGTTTGCAAGGCATCTGGGAGGTTAGGAGTTCATCACGACTGACGCTTGGGTGCTTAGGTTAACAAAGCTTGGTCACACTCTTGAATTTCGAGAAAAAAACCCAAACAATCCTCCGGGTTTTTTCCTTTCCAGGCCCCTCCTTACTCCCATATACTGACTGCGGATGCGTCTGGGAGTGGGGTGCCCATCTGGGACATCACAGGACCCAGGGCCTGTGGTCACCTGTAGAACAACACTTGCATATAAATGTGCTAGAAATGAGCAGTTCTATATGCTCTGCAGGTTTTGCCCAAGGACCGCACATTCCCCAATTAAGGGAAGAGATCACGGCTCTTCTTCAAAAAGAAGCAATAGTGCCAGTGCCGTCAAACCAGATTGGGAAGGGATTCTACTCCCACTTCTTTCTGGTACCCAGAAAGACAGGGATCTACGCCTGATTCTAGACCTCAGTACCCTAAACCTCTTCATAGAATACAAGAGGTTTCGGATGCTGACGCTGCAAGGCCTGTTGCCTCTCCTTTCCCAAGGACAATGGCTTTGTGCTGTGGACATGCAGGATGTGTACTTGCACATTCCAAAATTCCCTCCACACCGCAGATTCCTCAGGTTTTCTTTCCAAGGGGAGCATTATCAGTTCAAAGCTCTCCCCTTTGGCCCGTCCTCTGCACCGGGGGTTTTTACCAAATGCCTAGTGGTCATGGCAGGAGCCTTGAGGAGTCAGGGGTACTGTGTCTTTCCTTACCTCGACGCTTGGGTTCTTGCTGCTCCGTTGAGGGAGGGGTTGGAGGCTTCCATATCAGCTACCCTGCACCTTTTCGAGCATCTGGGTATTACTGTCAGTTACCCCAAATCCCAGTTTGCTCCTTCCCAGTGCCTACAATTTATTGGGGCGGTTCAGGACACAGTACAGGGTATGACCTTCCTCCCCCTGGACAGCCCTTGAAGGCATTAAGCCGAGGCACTAGGGGGTCTCACGAGGTGGTAATTAAATACAATAGTTGTTTAAATTCATTGTTTGGTGGCTTTCTTGTTTTGTTCTCAGGAGTGCTACAAATTTTCACATTGTTCACTGATTTTTGGTTGGCCGGCCGCTTGTCAGCGCATCCCCACGCACATTGAGTGCCGTCTGAACTTTCTTTTGTTTTGTATGACCTTCCTCCCCCTGGACAGGGTAGAGACCCTGGAGAGACGGGCCAAGCTGGTATCCTCCATCCGACACATTTCGGCCAGGACAGTTCTCTGCCTCCATGTCCTCATGGCGGCGGCCGTCCCCATGGTCCCAATGGCCAGACTCCGCATGCGCATCTCGCAGTGGACTCTCGGGTCCCAATGGGATCAGAGGGCAGACGACTCGGACAGTCATGTCCTAATTTCCAGTATGAAGTAGAAAGATCTGCAGTGGTGGCAGAACTCAGATAACCTAATTCGTGGAGTTCCTTTCCAGGACCCTCCTTACTCCCAAATAGAAGAAGAGAAGAAGAATCAGCATTTATATAGCGCTTTTCATACACAGTATCCCAAAGCGCTTTACAAGCAATACTAGACTGGTAGTGAAGTGACCTGAATGTGTGGTGGCGGCCATATCGCACATCATCACCCACACACAGCCTGGATAATTGCATGAACCGGTTTATGGGAAGGGGAGTGTTGGCCAAGACACCGGGAATGTTCCCTGCTCTTTGCGAAGAGTGCCCAGGGTTCTTTTACTTCCACCTGGACACCCACCAGGACAACACCAGGATGGGCAGAAGGGACCTTGGTTTAACGTCTCATCCGAAGGACGGCACACCCCAGTAGTACAGCACCCCCAATGCTGCACTCGGATGCCAGCGATTTTTAAGTGCAAGTCCAATCCCGGTGTGGGACGAGAACCCACGACCTTCTGGTCCAGAGGCGGATGTGCTACCAACTGAGCCACGCTGACACCTATTGACCACGGATGCATCGGGGAATGGGATGGGGTGCCCATCTGGGACATCACAGGTCCCAGGGCCTGTGATCACCTGTAGAACTACACTTGCATGTAAATGTGCTAGAAATGAGCAGTTCTATATGCTCTGCAGGCTTTTTAGCACATCCTTCAGCAAGATGCACTGTTGATCTAATCGGACAACATGTGTGTAGTGTGGTACAATAACAAAAAGGGGGGCACCCGCTCGTATCCTCTTTGCAGGGAAGCGATGTGGGTCTGGAATGGGGCAGTTCTAAGAAGCACAAGGTTCATCTCCTGGCGGTCCACATCCCAGGCGTGCAGAATGTTCTCACAGACAGTCTCAGCCGCACCAGGGTAAGAGCACACGAGTGGAAGCTAAAACAAGAGGTACTAGACCACATCTTCGACCTCTGGGGTTGTCTGGAAGTGAATCTGTTCACAGCCCCATCAAACGCAAAACTTCCCAAGTTTTGCTCGCTCGATCCCAGGCATGGTGCTTTTTGGCAAGATGTGCTGTCGCTTTGTTCGACAGGGAGATATCTGTATGCATTCCCTTCCTTCCCAGTCTTACAAAGAGTGCTGATCAAGTTCCAAACAGAAGGAGCCCAAATGATTCTGATAGCTGCTTTTTGGCCTTGAAAAATGTGGTTCCCACTGCTTTAGCAGCTGGCAGCGGAACTTCCGGTTCCAGTACCACTTTTCTACAATCTCCTGACCCAGGAGGGAGGCACGCTGGTACATCCGGGTCTGAAGTCCCTTCATCTTCACGCGTGGCTTCTCAAGACGTAGTCGCTTCTAGGGTTGGGGTTTCCCCTCTGGTACCTCAGATTTTGGTAGAGGCCAGAAAGCCTTCTACCAGAACTACCTATGCCATGAAGTGAAAGTGTTTTTCCATCTGGGCCACCTCGAAGACCTGGGACTCTTTTTCATGTCCCGCTCCGCAGGTTATGGAGTATCTTCTCCATCTATCTGACCTGGGCTTGAGCTATTCGTCACTGAAGGTGCACCTAGCGGCCATTTCTGCCTACCATGATTTAGTAGGGGGGCAAGACTCTGGCTCAGTTAGAGGTCTGAAAAAACCTTTTTAAAATGTTTCCTGCATCTGGAGCTCCCGGTACATAACCCTGCTCCACCGCGGGACCTTAATTTTCTTTTAGAGAAATTTACCTTACCTCCTTCGAACCGGTAAGGACATGTGACATGCGCTTTTTGTCCTGGAAAGCGCTCTTTTTAGTTGCAATCACTTATGCTCGAAGAATTTCCAAGCTTCAGGCCCTGATGTGTAAGGAGCCTTATTTGATTTTTCACAGAGATGGGGTGGCTCTGTGCACAAATCCTAAGTTTCTTCCAAAAGTTGTTTCAGAGACTACCCTGAGTAAGACTCTTCAACTGCCGGTGTATCACCCTGAGCATTCTAATCGGGGGGAGGCCATTCCGCATACATTGGATGTTCACAGAATTTTACGCTATTACACAGACAGGACAAAAGATGTCTGTAAGACGGATTAGCTTTTTGTTTCTTTCGCACCGAAGAGAGAAGGTACAACAGTTTCCAAACTGTGCCTTTCCAAATGGTTGGCAAACTGCATTAGTTTTTGTTACTAGAAGTATGATAAAGTCCTCCCGGGGCAGGTGAAAGGACATTCTTCCAAGGGAATGGCTGCCTCTACAGCCTGTTTCAGAAATGTACCTGCCGCAGAAATTTGCGCGGCTGCTACTTGGAGTCTCGTGTACACTTTCACAAAACATTACTGTTTGGACATTGCCTCAAGGCCCAGGGCTGGTTTTGGACTGGCAGTCCTCCAGGGACTCCTGTCCTAAGTATTTGGCTATGTACTAGCTTTCTGTTCCAGCCTCCCATGTTTTCCTGTCCCTTGTACTCTGATTGCTTGGGACTCAGTCCTAACATGTAGTTACCTACTGCAGGAGCCCTCTCGATGTAAGATGGTACAGTTACGTAAGAACTTACCGTAACAGTAGATCTTCGAGAGAGGCTCTTGCAGTAGGTAATCTTTTTCCCACCCTCCTTCCCCTTTTTTTTTATTTGTAGCTCTTTTCAGGAGCCTCTTCCCGGATTCAGGAGCCTCTTCCCATTCTCCTGTCATGACTCTTGGAGTTCTCCAGTGGGAGAACTGGAAGGCGGACGTAGGGACTGCCCACTATATAGTGTCACGCTGACGTCCATCACATGACGTCGGGTGGGCGATCCCCTATCAGACACTGCTAGCAAACATTTCCGTGTGGTCCTGACGCCAGGGGGCGCAGTTCTACAAGTAATTGCAAGAGCCTGTCTCGAAGATCTACTGTTATGGTACATTCTTACGTAACTGTACTTTTTCATCAGATTAATTCCACTGCTCCATCGTTCCTATTGTGTGATGACTCGGAAGCCGTGCAGATGGTGTCATCGGTGAAACCTGCGGCAAGGGATTTCAGTAACAGCCAGCCTGGAGGTGTGATAATGCTGTGTGTACTGCTGCTAATACTGCTGGTATCCCTTTTGCCCTATGCCAGCTATTTTTTTTAGCCAAGGAAGGCAAGCTTGTGAAGACTAGCTGTGTCAATCTGCCTCTATCTGCTGACATTTTCTGCATTTCAATGGAATGGAAGGGAATTTAGTTTAGCTTTTTCCATGCACACTGTATTGAAAGTGCTACACAAGCTGCAAATTGTTGTATTCACAAGTGGCGGGAGATGGATAGAAATTAAGGAGTGTCCAGGAAGATTAACAAGGGAGCGAGAGAGGTTATGCATAAGGTTGTGACTTGCTCAAGATCACACAGTAAATAGCGCAGGTGGGATTCAAACCTGGGCCCCCCCGGTTCACACCTTTGCACTCTAACCACTAGGCTACGCTGCCTCTCCTGGGACCAAAAACTTCTGAAATCACATGGACAGGTCCTCTTCCGACCTCCTCCAACCTGCAAACATATTTTTTCAGTTTTGCCATTGTTTGCCAGCTCCAGTAAAAGGCTGTTTTCTACAGGTCTCTCCACCCTGGTTGTCCTCTCCACTGGAATGGGGAAGTCACTATGCTACCAGCTGCCTGCCTACATGTACGCCAAAAGGTCCAAATGCATTGCCCTCGTCATATCGCCCTTGGTATCGCTGATGGATGACCAGGTAATATTCATCGCTTGCTCCTCTGTACTAGTTAGATCCGAAAACAGTGCCGATTTAAACAGTACTGTATGCATCTTGTTTTTGTTTTGAATAATCTGTTCATTAAAATTATGTAGCAAATTGTAACCAAATACATAAGACATACATTCTCATCTGCATGTGTGACACAGCTGGACGAATAGTGACTACCAAATCTAATGTCTAAACAGTGAGGTTCACCATTGGCAGATTGGTGAGGGCCCCCTTCCTTATCTAAATTTGCCTTGCTTGCTGAATGGAGGAAGTCCCCTGATGCCAGAGTACATGTTTGTGCTTAATCTGTACTCTGTTTGCAATGTCCACATTGTTGTAATGCCTGTCTTGATGTTCCCCATAATTTGTATTTCTCTGAGCCATGGCTCTTTTACAAAGGTTCCACGTCAAAGGTATTTGTAATCCTAGACTTGATAAATAAAATAAAAAATAAATAATGCACCTTTCAGGTACTTCCGTGATAAATATCACATTCCAAGTGTTCAACACTCATTCTGTGAACTAGATGGGAACTTCTCTGTTTTAGCTTAGGTATATTTAAAGAGCCAGGAGCACCGACAAAATGGACAGAAAATGGTAGTAACTTTTTAACAGTAGTCCCTTCTTACTTTTTAGTTCTAAAGAGTTTTTTTGCCTTTTTGTGTGCTTGTTAGATGTTTTTCTACATAACAGTTTTGGCTGTTATGTGAAAGGCAGTGCTTTACCTGAACACAGACATATCTAGTTCACTTCCTCCCACTACAGCATGTGACCTCACTCATTTTTACGTCTTAAGTCCTGCTGCCTAATTGGTAACTTGTGACACATACTACCAATCAAACAGCAAGAAGTTCCGCTTAAGTCTCTTCTTCGTGACTTTTGTACTTTCATCTGCAACTGTCCATGACCCCTACCTCTTTGGTCTCCTTCCCCTCTACTCATATTGCCCTGGCCAGGTTGCTCCCCAACTTACTATGCATTAGGGGTAATTTCCCCCGCCTATCCTGACTTATTTTTATCTACTGCATGTACGTGTTGTACTGTTACAACTTACAGTGTTCTGGGGACGTAGATATGATGTTCTATCCACACATGTTGGCAGTACCTTTCCCATTTAAGACTTCACCAGAATGTCTTCAAGCTGACTCCTCTCACCTTCCCAATTGGTAACTCTCTCGGCTCCGCCCCATGATGCCAGATCTTCCTTTCCACTGGAAGAAGCAGGTTCCCTCCTTACTGCTGTCTCGCTGAGTAGGCCCTTTGCTGTAAAATCTTTGGATTTTCTTCGGAGTTATTAAAAGCTTTTTGTCTTTAGGCTCGTTCAAACACCACTGTCATGGATGACGAGAAGACTGTTCCGGGGTTCTGGAAATGTCTCTGCAGGCAGAATATGTCCCGAACGGATTCGCATACCATGTGCATGTACTGCCTGGGCCACGAGCACAATCCCCAGGCCTGCAACGTTTGTCCTACCTTCCATCCATCCGTTCTTGAGGACCGCTGTGCTCGCCTACTTTTGGGCCATCCGAACAAACTGTACCCGCCGGTCAAGTTGAAGGACACCCGCCGGGTGGTCTCTGCAGCTGTGGGGTCCATTGAACAACTAGCGACTTTCGAGAAGGTGCGGCTCAGTGAACCTTCTTGGACTTTGTTGATTCCCTTGAAGTACTTGAACGTTTCTATCATGTCCCCTCTCTCCCTTCTTTCCTCAAGGGTATACACATTAAGCTCCTTTAGTCTTTCTTTGTATGTCTTCTGGTGCAGACCCTGCACCATTTTAGTTGCCCTCCTCTAGACTGCCTCCATCCTGTCTATGTCCTTGTGGAGATGGGGTCTCCAGAACTGAACCCAGTACTCCAGATGGGGTCTCACCACCTGTCTGTACAGAGGATAACAACTTCCTGTTTTCTGCTGTGGATGCCTCTCCCCATACATCCCAGTATCCCCCCTCCCCCAGCCCTCCCTACTGCCTTCTCGCATTGCTTGTTAACCTTAAGGTCATCTGATATGATTACCCCCAGGTCCCTTTCCATTTTTGTTACTACCCCTCCCACAATTGTGTAATCTTCCCTGGGTTTTGTTTCCCAGGTGCATTATTTTACACTTCTTTGCATTGAATCCAAGCTGCCATACTTCTGACCATTCCTCCAGCCTTGCCAAGTACCTTCTCATCCTTTCCATGCCTCCTTGTGTATCAACCCTGTTGCAGATCTTTGTGTCATCTGCAAAGAGGCATACTTTTCCTTCCAGTCCCTCTACAATGTCACTTATAAAGACATTAAAATGGACTAGACCCAATGCTAAACCCTGCAGTACCCCACTAGTAACCCCTCTTTCTTCAGAGTGGACTCCATTTACAATTACCTTCTGTGTCCTGTTGTCCAGCCTATGTTTTACCCAGGCTACCCTTGACTTAGTCAAATTGTGACTGTTGGGATGGCCTAATGATTAGTCACCAACTCTGGTGCGAGGGGTTGGGGGTTTAAATCCCAGTTTGGACTCGAGAAGTGTGAAGGGCAAAATGCACTTAGGATGGGGTTTAAAAGAGAGGGCTAGCATTGTTAGGGGCTCTAGACTCGTGAAGGAAGGGCTAATTATGCTGGGGATGTAAGGTGTCTTAGAAAACACAGCAGTGACTCCTAGTGGCCATGTGGTATAACTAGTCACAAGAGGGACAGTCCTGTGACTAGTCACATGACCTATGCTACCTATTAAGGTAGAGTCCCACCCAGAGTGGGCTGGGCAGTCGCTGCACAAGTGGCGATGGGCTAACACAGTTCCTCTGTACCTGTGCTTCTGAGGCTGCTGTCCTGAGCTCCGTAGGCCGAGGATAGGATTGTGAGCTTGCTGCCTGTGTGGAGGGAAGAAATACAAGGATTAGGCAGGGAGGGGATTCCCAGGGCAGGGAAACAAATGGGCCAGGGTGGGGAGTGAGACAAAGGGGGAGGGGGGCTGAGAGGCAGGTAAATAGTAAGCAGTTTACACTATACTGCTGATAATACAGAGCAATATAGTCCCTTAAGGCAACACAAGGCAGATGTGAAATAGCTTGGCTCCTGGTGAGCAAACAGTAAAATAACACAATCTGTTGCTGTCTGCAGATAACTTGTCAGATCTTACTTCGAGATACAGCTCTTGCAGCAGGTAACACTATTAGGACTGAAGCCGGCAGGCGTCAAGACCCATGGAATTCTTCTAGCTAGCTTCTATCTTCCAGGGACATCTCCAGCCGTCAGTCCGCCTCCGGCGTCAGGCGTAATCTGAAAGGGGCAGTCCACTCAAATTCCGGATTCTTTCCGCCACGATTGTATGTCTCTCGACCCTTCGCCGCTCGCTTTCTTAGCGATTTACGGTTAAGTTCTTCCTTCAGGGAACGCTTTTGTTTTTTCAGCTCGATTGTTGTCTGATGTCCTCTCCAACCTCCATTGAAGGCCATCCTCAAAAGTGCGCCTGTGGGAAGCAAATCCCGTTTAAGGATCCGCATTCGGCCTGCGTCCGGTGCCTAGGTCCAGACCACGACACCCGGTCCTGCACGTTCTGCCAAGGATTCAACAGCCGGACCTGGATCCGTCGCCAGAAGGCTCTGCAGGCGTTCTTGCTCGAGGAAAAGATCAAGGCCATGGACACCTCCAGGGAGGATTCTGCAGAGAAGGCCCGGAAACACTCTGGAAAGCACAGGGAGAGGGTTTCCTCCAAGTCTAGGCCTCCGACTCTCGTAGCTCCGGCTCCCGGTCTGACCGTTCACCCTCCCGGGCCCGTTCTCAGCCTCCCCCGGCTGCGGTGAAGAAGCCTCCGGGATCCTCTTCCTCCTCACAGGCCAAGACCTCCAGGCCCCCATCTTCGTCCTCCAAAGCCCTGGTTAGGTCTGGGGACCATCATCATCGCCACAAGTCGGGTTCCCGCCATTCTGAACCCGACGTCAGGTCTGCCTCCTTGCCTCCTCCCCAGCGGAAGACCAAGGAGCTTACCTCTCTCAAGAAACCGTTGGATCCAACGTCGGCTCGTCCGACGTCGGCCTTTCGTCACAGGTCCCAGGAGCTGTCGACCGCCAGACGTCCGTCGCTGGTCAGGCCTACGCCCCCTCGGTCGTCGGCAGGGGGGCCGACGTCCGCACCAGTCAAGAAGAGGACCCTGACGCCTCCTACCGATGTCGGTCAGGAGACTATTACGGAGGAGGAGTTGGCGCAGCCGAGGACCAGGCAGGCGAACCGGTGCTGTCACACCTCCCAGGGAACCCTCCCTCAACCTGAGGCCCCCGAGGAGCCGGCGCTGGAACCTGACGACCGACCACCGGCGCCCGGTCCGTCGTCGGGCCTTTGCATTGCTGAGGTCAAGGAGCTTTTCACTTACTGGTGGGATACCATTAAAAAGGATATGGTTCCCACACCTCCTCCTCCTCCTCCTCCTGCGACTGCTCCGGCTCCTGCGCCCCCCACTCCATCTGGGGCTGCAGGCCGAGTACCTTCCCCCCAGGAGCCTAGGGATCCTCCTAGGGGGAGACCAGACAAAAGGAGACCTCCATCTAGGTCTTCTTCAGGGTCACCCAGCCCCAAGAGACCCAGAAGACACCGCCTTTCGCCTTCGACGGAGGACACAAGATCAGAATTCTCAGGATCCAGATCCCCCTCTCCGATCCACATCCCCTCTCCAGACCCACGTGAGCTTCCTAGATCTCCTCCGGATGACCCATCGTTCTCAGAGATCATGCGACATATCCAGGAGAACATGGGCTGGGATGCGGAAGAATTAGACCCCCGAGAGACTACGCCTTGCCAGGTATCTTCAGCAGAAAGATCCTAAGCCTGTGGTGGTACCACCCTTGGTGGACACTTTTGTGGACGTCACCAAGGCAGCGTGGAAGTGTCCACACTCACTCCCGGCGATGCCTAAGAAAGCTGACCGCCTGTACAAGTCCCCTAAGGAGGACCAGTACTTGGCTCAACATCCTCTGGCCGACTCTCTGCTCATAACAGCCTCTCATGACCAGTCCCAGAGACCGCAACATTTGAGCACCCTGCCACCGGACCCGGAGTCCAAACAGCTGGACACTATGAGCAGGCGCACGTATACTTCCGCTACTTGCGCCATCAGATCCCTGAACTATTTGACCCACATGGTGCAGTTCCAAAACGCCTTGTGGGAACAGGGACTGGATCTGGCAGAAAAAATGCCAGAAGGTGAGCAGAAGGAGGAGATGTTGCAGCTCCTCCGTACGGGTTCGGACGTGGGAACCCAGGTGCTGCGAGCCGCGTATGATTCCGCGGACTCCTCGGCCAGAGCGGCAGCTTCAGGCGTATGCCTCCGGAGACACTCATGGCTCCATGTCTCCGGATTTACCCCAGACGTCCAGAAGAATATCATGGACTCCTCTTTCGAGGGAGAAGTTCTCTTTGGTGAGCCCTCTGAGAAGGTCCTCACCAAGCTCCAAGAGGCCGGGAAGGCGGTGAGGTCAGTCCAGGCAATGTACCGACCGAGGCTTAGTTCCTTTCGTAGGAACCAAAGCCGTTTCCGTGGACGGACGAAGAGACAACAGTCCCGCACCGGTCCACAGCAGAGGGGCTCTGGTTCCCGTAGAGCCCAGGGTAGACAGCCCGCAGGCCGAAGTCAGCGCCCAGCTAAGCCGGCCCAGCTTGCGGGTCCCTCAGCCGCCACAGCCTGACTCCTTCCCGGCCCCCGCCCCTCAGGATCAGCGGGACATCAAGGTCGGGGGTCGTATTGCGAATTACCTGCCAGGATGGCAGTCTATAACTACCGACAGGTAGGTTCTTCAGTTGGTCGAAAGAGGCCACTTTATAGAATTCGCAGACAAGCCACCCTCGAGGCCTCCTCTGCTCTCTCGTTACTCTGGTCAGCACAAACTGCTTATCAGGCAAGAGATACTTGCGCTCCTGCAAAAGGGAGCGGTAGAGTATGTCCCAGAGAACCAGAGAGGGTTCGGATACTATTCTCACTTCTTTCTGGTTCCAAAGAAAACTGGGGACCTCCGTCCAATCCTGGACCTCAGCGACCTCAATCTGTCGGTCGCCTACAAGCGATTTCGCATGGTGACTTTTCAAGGTCTTATTCCCATGCTAAAGAAGGACGCCTTCTTAGCGTCCCTAGACATGCAGGACGCATACCTGCATATCCCTGTAGCTCCGGCGCACAGGAGGTTCCTGCGCTTCAAGTTTCTCGGCCACCACTTCCAGTTCCGAGCTCTTCCATTCGGACTGTCATCGGCCCCCAGGGTCTTTACCAAATGCATGGCAGTCGTGGCAGCATCTCTAAGGAGACAGGGCCACTATGTGTTCCCGTACCTGGACGATTGGCTTCTCATGGCCGCCTCCAAAGAGGCACTGTTGAGGGCTATTCAGAGCACTCAAGATCTTTTTCAGTCCTTGGGCATCCTCATCAACTACGAGAAGTCACTCCTTGTACCGTCCCAGAAATTGCAGTTCATAGGAGCGGTTCTGGACACCGTCCAGGGGAAAGCCTTTCTCCCCGACTACAGAGCGGGATGCATCAGATCCCTCATCAGGGATCTTTCGAAGAAGAAGCCCGTCCCCGCCAGGTCGGTCCTTCGCTTGCTTAGACAAATGGCTGCGGCCATTCCAACCGTCCCTTTGGCAAGGTTCCACGTGCAGGTGACTCAGTGGATGCTCAAGGTACAGTGGGACCAAAGGCAAGACCACATGCAGCATCCAGTCAGAATCACGAATGCCGTGATTCGAGACTGGCAGTGGTGGCTAGACCCAGGAACACTCTCCGCGGGTGTCCTGTTTTTAGCGCCGTCCCCGGAGGTAATCCTCACCACAGATGCCTCAGGGCTGGGGTGGGGCGCACACCTGAACGGGGTGAAGTCCCAGGGAACATGGACCCCTCAGGAGGCTCACCTCCATATCAACATCCTGGAGATGAGGGCGGTCCTATATGCCCTGCTGGCTTTTCAGTCAGAGATCCCGTCGAGTACTCTTCTGCTTCAGACAGACAACACGGCGGTGATGTATTACCTCAACAAACAAGGAGGCGCACACTCTTACCCCCTTTGCAGGGAGGGAATGAGAGTGTGGGATTGGGTAATCCGACACGGCGCGAGCCTGATTGCAGTTCACGTTCCCGGCGTGGACAACACAGTCGCAGATGGGCTGAGTCGCTCCCAGGCCAGGGTCCACGAATGGGAACTCCTTCAAGAGGTAGCGGAGGATCTGTTTCTACGATGGGGAACTCCAGAGTTGGACTTGTTCGCTTCCCCATCCAACGAAAAACTGCCCAATTTTTGCTCGCTAGATCCAGGGCCTGGTGTTTTCTGGCGAGACACGTTGTCCCTCTCCTGGGCGAACAGATTTCTCTACGCCTTCCCTCCCTTCCCGTTGATCCAGAGAGTTCTTCTCAAACTGCGCAGGGAGCACGCAACAATGATCCTGGTGGCCCCTTTCTGGCCCAGGCAGATCTGGTTCCCCTTGCTAACGCAGCTGTCCTGGGAACCTCCGCTCCCGTTGCCTTTCAGCTCCCATCTGTTGTCTCAGGAGGAAGGATCACTGGTCCATCCGGACTTACGTTCACTGAACCTGCATGCATGGCTCCTAGAGAAATAGCCATTTTGCGACACGGGGTCTCGCAAGAGGTGGCAGAAGTCCTTTCTGCGGCCAGAAAGCCGGCAACGCATGCGACGTACGCCATGAAATGGCGCTGTTTTTGTTTATGGTCGCAAGCACGCGGCCTTTCCCCTCTAGGTTGCCTGGTGAAAGCGGTGTTAGATTACCTGCTCTCCCTTTTCCAGTCGGGTCTTGCCTACTCCTCTATTAAGGTGCACCTCTGCGCTATTTCTGCTTACCACTCCCGGTGGGACAGCGCACAGTGGCGCAGCTTGATGTCTCTCGAGACTTTTTGAGAGGGGTATTACACCTTAGGCCACCTATTAAGGACCCTGTCCCCTGTGGGATTTACTCTTTGTCCTGGAACAACTCACGCTCTCCCCTTTGAACCTGCCGCGGATTGCGAGCTGCGTTTTCTGTCGTGGAAAACGTTATTTTTAGTTGCTGTTACGTCAGCAAGGAGAATTTCCGAGCTTCACGCTCTTATGTGTAAGGAACCTTATTTGATTTTCCACCAGGACAGAGTGTCCCTAAGGTTGAATCCTAAGTTTTTGGCTAAGGTGGTCTCCACCCTCACTCTCAATCAGGACATTAACCTGCCTATCTATTTTCCTAAGTACTCCAATAGAGGAGAAGCACTGCTTCACACCCTGGATGTTCACCGCTGTCTAAGGTACTACCTAAACAGAACGAAACAGCTCCGCAAGTCAGAGCAACTCTTCGTTTCCTTTGCTGAGAGGATGATGGGCCAACCAGTTTCAAAGCAGTCACTTTCTCGCTGGCTTGTCCAGTGTATATCATACTGCTACAATACCAAACAGAAGCCCCTCCCGGGTGCAGTCTGGGGCCATTCTACAAGGGGGGTGGCTACCTCCTTTGCAGCGCTTCGTAACATATCCATCTCTGCCATTTGTGCTGCAGCTACTTGGAGCTCTGTACACACTTTTATCAGGCATTATAGCCTGGACATTGCTTCACGGCGAAGAGCCGGTTTCGGCCTGGCTGTGCTACAGGGTCTCCTGTCCTAGAGTCAGGACTTGGCATGGATATTTTCTAATCTCCTCCTCCCAGAATGCTTACAAGCGGTATTGCTTGGAAATCAGTCCTAATAGTGTTACCTGCTGCAAGAGCTGTTCTCGAAGATCTACTGTTACGGTAAGTTCTTACGTAACTGTACTTTCTTCTGTAACTGTGCTTCTGAGGCTGCTGTCCTTAGCTCCGCAGGCCGAGGGAGGGAATGTGAGATTGCTGCCTGTGCTTCTGAGGCTGCTGTCCTGAGCTCCGTGGGCCGAAGGAAGAAGGGAGGGAGTGTAGAGTCTCCCTAGCAAAAATATTGCTACTTTTTTAATAACAAGTCTTTGCCTGACAATTAACTTTATCATCCTGAGCTCGGTAAGGAGGCATCCTGTTTCCCACAAAATGTATCAGAGTTCTTGTCCGTTTCTTTGCAGAGCAGGCTTGCAAATCAAAAAGTGTCCCAAGCTGGCCTCCTGTTCACAGCTCTGCAAGAGAGTTTGCAAACAAGCCTGAGAGGAGCTCAAGCTGCATCTCAGGTTAACTCCCTGAATTCCAAATGGCTTTTTGCAGTCATTTCAACAGTCTAACGATATACATTTCAAATCAAGGGGTTCCTGTGTTGCATAAAGATTAACATATATTTTTACAACTGTAGATATGCAAGGGGGAAGAAAAGACAGAAACAGCAAGTGAAGGCTGAGAGATAGAGGCGGAGAATAGTGAGACTGTTATAGTGATCAGATCCTAGCTCTCACAAGAGCATTTGTTTGTGCAACCAGACACACATGAGACAGACAAGGAGAGGCTAGAACAGATCCTTGTGTTTAACCCTTTCTGCATAACAAATGGGACAGAGCCTAATTCAACCCTGTCACAGTCTCCAGCCTATCCTACCCTCTGGCACTGTGGACAAGTCCAGCAGTAGTTCACCAAATCTTTAAAAATACTGGGCCAGTAAAAATTGTTAGTCAGCTGCCATTTTGTATGACTGACCCCTAGGTGTCCAGAAAAGGGTATGTTGTGGGCTAAGAACTGCTGCTCCCAGCTCGTTCTTCAGCTACAATGTCTCCTGCTATATACTGAGTGCAGTGCCCTCTAACTCCACTGCACGTGTGCGCCCAGTGGTGGTGAATGGATTGGTAACCCAGAGAAGGAGGGACACTGGGGCCTCCATTTCTGTGGTGAAGCAGGATTTGATTCAAGAGGAACAGATCCTGCCTGGCCAGTGTTCTAGGATTAGAGGAGTGATGGGTCCTGCAGTCTCGGTGCCAGTGGCCCAGATCTTTGTCAGGATTTTCCGATTTCATAGACATCACTGTGCTGAACATGACAAGTTGTCCAGTCAGTTGTGGAGAGAGGTCTTTGATACTGACCACAAAAATGCTAATAGTGAGAAGACGCTAAAAATACTACCAAAAAAGTTCTAGTTCACTTTCAGTACTATATAACCATGATAGTTTTCAGTGCCTGCTCTGTTTTTTTTTTTTTTCTCTTGACCCAGTTTACTGGATCGTGAGTGCTATTCCAACAGGTTACCCACAAAGGCTTAAGTCTTAAGAGCATTTTTTTCTCGTACCTGTTAGTAGTGCCCAATTTAAAAAAACAAACAAAAAAAAAAAACAGATCTACAGTATTGGAAAAATAGTACTTTTTGAGGGCCATTGGCGAGTGGCAACATGAATCCTGGTTTAAAACATTTTATGGTGGCAGATACCCTAATGCCACCAGCAAAAACTTAACTCCGTGTGGATTCCCTAGTGTGAATACTGTGAGGAATTGCAGATCTTTAGTCAGTGTACTGCAGGGTTTTAAATAATTGATTAGCCGTTTTTTTCTTGGGACTATACTAACTGTACAGAAAGTATTTATATAGATTTTCTAGAAGTGCTGTGTTTGTTAAACACAGTGAGGCAAGAGCTAAACATTTTCACAAAGATTTAGCACTTTTATGAGCAAAACACTAATCAATTTTTTAGAGTTAAATAAATCCCTGGTACTGCATTGGGATGAAAGCCCCTTCCCAGTTAGATTGTGAATGGGTATCTTATTTTTTTCTTCCTCTTCTTATTGTTTTCCCCTCCTGCCCAGCTGCTACCTTCCCTCTGCTCTCCCACTCCCATCACCCACCATTGCAGGGACTTACCTTGGGGAGAGAGGTCCCCAAAAGGTATACTCCCTGTGGTGGGGTTGGAAGAAGGAGGGCCATCTTCCCCAACCCCAAAGCACAACTAGGTTTCCTCTCCTGAACCCTGTAGGTGTTGCGGGGGCTGTGGAGATCAGGCATTCTTCTATGGCTGACTGTGGGTCAAGCCACGTGCAGTGACACACACATGCATGCAGTACTGGCGTGCTTGTGGGTCCCCTTCCCAAATGCACTCACTTGTCATACCACTCGGCCTACACGAGGTGGTAATGTTGCATGAAGACACCATACGCCCTCCTTGAAAGAGGTGAGCTGTCCTTGGGAAACTCTGTCCTCCTTCCCCAGCCTGCCCCCGGGCGACCCTGGTCTGTTCCTGAACCCAAGTTGCTGGCGTCACTAGAGGTAAAGCGTCTGGCATCTCTGCCCTCTACGCCATTGGCCTGGCTCTGTGAAGTGGAATCTTAATGGCTACAGGAAAGCACTTGAAATTTGTATATATTCAAATTAGTTCTGTTTTTCTTAGTCCTTCTCGGTCTTTGGACATGTTTTGGCTGTTTTTTTTTTTTGTTTGTTTTTTTCCTCAAAAATTGTTTTTTTGTTTTAATTTTCTGCTACAGTGTGTGGTTTGCAGTTTGCCTTTACAGCATTTCAGATGTTGGTTTCTAGGTTTTCTGGATATTCTTTGATGTAAATTTACAGTTTTCTAAAACGTTACCTAATCGGTGTGGAACAGTGGGAGCTGTCATCATAGGAATCAATGAAAACTGATGGCCCTTCGGTGCAGCGGTAGTGCTATTGCTCACGAAACTGGTGACCCACATTTGGGAACGAGTACGTGCTGTTGAGGACTGGCTGGGGAATGAAGGATTAAGCATCCCAAGGACTACTTTCCTTCTTCAGGGATGAAGGTGGTTGCTGCTCTTGCAGCATGACTGCCACCTAGTGGAGACCAGGAGGGAGCACAGATGGGAACACCAGAAAGGAGCAGAGTAGCTGCCAGATGCCCACATGCATGTGTGTAGGTGGCTTTGCATGCCGGCAGCCCAGGGAGAAAAGAGGACGAAGGAGGAAAAGCTTAGTCCGCTTCATGCCAGCATCCCCACCTTTGCAGGGTCTCACACGATCAACACAGTGAATCACCCACCAATAAAGAAGGGGAACCAGGATCCTAGGTGATAGGTTTAAATGCTTCATTGGCAAGCATTTAAACTAGCCAAGGGGGGAAGCACTGAAAAGGAGAAGGGAAATCCTAGACCCCAACCAAAAATCAGGTAGTTAGTGAGGTAAACTCCAAGATAGAGCAGTCGATGGGGATAAGGGCAGGGGTAAATGGAGAAAAAGACAAAGACAGTAAGGACAGGGATGGGGCAAAAAGAAATAAAGCCAGAAAAAAATGGAGGGTAATGAGTACCAATGCCCGTAGTCTAGGTAAAAAGCTCCCTGAAATGGTGGCCTTGATGGAAGAGGGATGCCTGGATATTGTGGCAGTCACAGAAACATGGTACACAGAGAACCATGACTGGGATGTCGACATACCAGGGTACACAATCTACAGGAGGGACAGGGAGGGAAGAAGAGGAGGAGGAGGAATAGCTCTCTATGTAAGGGACGGGATCAAAGCAGCAGAACTAAAGGGTAAACAGGGAGGAGAGGAGGCACTGTGGGTCACCCTGGAGACTGGAAATGGCTCTACAATTCGCACAGGGGATGTATACAGACCCCCGTCTCGGGGGGAGGAAATGGACAAGGAAATGATAGAAGGCATCCTTGGGATGGCAGAGAAAGGTGAGATATTGCTGATGGGGGACCTGAATATGGCAGATGTTAACTGGAGCACCTTTGCTGCAGCCACATCCAAGAGCAGGGCCATTCTCGATGCCCTACAGGGGGCATGCCTCAGACAGCTAGTTTTGGAACCCACTCGGGAGGGAGCAATCTTAGACCTGGTACTCTCAAATGGGAATGGAGAGGGGATCTCTGATCTTGAAATGGGTAGCCATCTGGGAACAAGCAGCCACCAAACAGTGTGGTTCACGATAAACTTAGCTGTAGAGTCAAGCCACACAAAAGTGAAGGTACTGGACTTTAGGAGGGCTGATTTTGTCAAAATGGAGAGGTGTCTCAGAAAAGCACTAGCAAACAGGTAAGAAGGTGGGGTGGAGCAACAATGGGGAAACATCAAACCTGCCATCACAGAGCAACGAACCTTTGTGTGAAGCAAATAAATCAAAAGCGAAAGAAAAAACTCTATGGTTCTCAAAAGAAGTGGCGGGGAAGGTAAGGGAGAAAAATATAGCATTCAGGAAGTATAAGGAAACACAGAAGGAGCAGGACAGAGAACTTACCAGTTAAAGCAGAAGGAAGCGGGGAAGGCAGTAAGAATAGCAAAGGCCCAAACTGAAGAAAAGATAGCCAACTCAGTTAAGAAGGGGGATAAACCTTTATAGGTACATTAGGGAGCAAAGAAAGATGAAGGCAGGGATACTGAGGCTGAATAAAGAGGAAGGTGGTTGGGCAGAGAGCGACAATGAAAAAGCAGGGATACTGAACGAATACTTCTGCTCAGTATTCACAATGGAAAAACAGGGGGAAGAGACCTAATCCAGTCAATAGAAGCACTCTGGATAGGGGGATTGATATTAGTCCTTTCACAGAAGAAAGGGTTCTGAAAGAACTCTTAAAACTGAAGATGGATATAGCAATGGGGCCTGATGGGATTCACCCCCAGAATTCTAAAAGAACTAAGGGAAGAACTAGTAACACCACTGACTACCCTTTTTAATAAATCATGGGAGGATGGTGTGGTACCTGAGGACTGGAGGAGGGTGGATGTGATTCCCCTTCACAAAAGTGGGAGCAAGATAGAGGCAGGAAACTACAGACCTGTCAGTTTGACTTCAGTGGTAGGGAAAATGATGGAATCACTTATGAAGGAAAGAACTGCTGAGTACCTAGAGGCCAGTGGGGCACAGGACCCAAGGCAGCATGGATTCACAGCAGGAAGGTCATGTCAGATAAATCTAATTGATTTCTGTGACTGGGTGACCAAAGTAGTAGACCAGGGAGGGGCTGTGGACATTGCCTACCTAGACTTTAGCAAGGCATTTGACACACTCCCGCACAAAAGATTAATAAACAAATTAGCCAGCCTGGGAGTGGGTCCCAGGGTAGTAGCCTGGGTAAAACACTGGCTGGACAACAGAGACACAGTGGGTAATAGTAAATGGAGTACACAGTGAAGAGGAGGTTACTGGTGGGGTACCGTGAGTGTTCAGTACTGGGGCGGTCCTTTTTAATGTCTTTATAAGTGACATTGTGGAGGGACTGGAGGGAAGATCGTCTCTTTGCAGATGACACAAAGATCTGCAACAGGGTTGATACACAAGGTGGGGTGGAACGGATGAAAAGGGACTTGGCAAGGTTGGAGGAATGGTCAAATGTATGGCAGCTTAGAATCAACGCAAAGAAGTGCAAAGTAATGCACCTGGGAAACAAAACCCAGGGGAAGAGTACACAGTGGGGGGTGAGATACTGACGACAACAACAAAAATGGAAAGGGACCTGGGGGTAGTCATATCAGATGACCTAAAGGTGGGCCAGCAATGTGAGAAGGCAGTAAGGAGGGCTGGGGAGATGTTGGGATGCATAAGGAGAGGTATCACCAGTAAAAAACAGGATGTTGTTGGCCCTCTGTACAGACAGTTGGTAAGACCACATCTGGAGCACTGTGTACAGTTGTGGAGACCCCATCTCCGCAAAGACATAGACAGGGTGGAGACTGTCCAGAGGTGGGCAACCAAAATGGTGCAGGGTCTGCACCAGAAGACATATGAAGAAAGACTAAAGGAGCTTAAGATGTATAGCCTTGAGGAAAGGAGGGAGAGGGGGGACATGATAGAAACTTTCAAATACCTCAAAGGGAATCGAGGAGGTCATAGAGTCAGAAACAGTGGGGGAATTCAAGAATGCATGGGACAGACATAAGGCAATTCTAGTGGGGGGGGGGTAGGAGGAAGTAGCCTGTTGGTTAACTAGGATCTGCAGCTTATCCGTTAGGTAGGGAAATGGGCAGACTAGGTGGGCCAAGCGGCCCTTATCTGCCGTCAAATTCTATGTTTCTATGTAAAGGATCCTGAGCAAGTGATGGATAACTTGTAAGTCCTTGAGAAGGTTGTTGACAGGGTTAGGAGAAGGCCGTCGAGTGGAACCATGGGAAGAGAAACAGCTCTTTGAGGGGGGGAAAAAAATGAAATCGAGGAAACATGGGAACATTAGTTTTGTCAGCTGAAGAGGGGTATCTGGTGCACACTCTGGCATTAAATAGAAATAGAAAATCAGTTTATAAATAAGGGTATTTCCGGAGCATCTCAGAGCTGTGGACATAATGGATGGAAGATGCCAGATGGGACCCCATTCTTTTCAAGCCAATGTTTTACATTTGCTTTCCATCCCCTTACTACCATTTTATTTTATTTTTAATTTTTTATATGCAGTTTGTGGTTCTCTGGCTGGGACAGGCGTGGGCTCCTTTCAGCCCTGCCCCACTGACTCCCACCGTCCATTACCTCCCCAGGACTTGTCCTGGTGATGAGGCAGGTGGGGGATTGGTGGACAGGGCATCATGAATGCCTGCCCTACTGCCATTTTCTCCTGACTCCCCTTGCAGGAGTGCTTACTTCAACATGCATGCATAGAGGTGCAGCTATGCTGCAGGGTCCCAACACCTCCGTCTGCTCCCGACCTGTACTGCCATCAGGCCTCCACCTGGTGGCAGTCATTCAGCGGAGCCAGCAGTCCTCCTCCACGGGAGAGGAGAACAGTCCCTCAGACACTCGATCCCCTCCCCCCCTTGGCTGACCCCCCGGCGACCCGTGCTTGTTCCTGAGCACGGGTCACCAGCGTGGCGCGAGGTGTGGTGTTCAGCACCAGCAGGCCAGCTTGCTCCACTACCATTTTAATGTAGTTTTTAATGGGGCCCTTGAAACCTGCAAGGGGTGGAAGATGTCCTGAACTTTTTAAAGCAACAATTGGAAGCTCTAAATCAAGTGACTTGCTCAAGGTTACACAGTAAATCAGTGGATTTGGTGGGATTTGAACCTGAGAACTCCTGTTTCACAGGTGGATACTCTGATCCCTGCCCCACTCTGCCTTCTAGCTCTCTAATACTGGGGTTCTATCTGTGTTTTTTTTTTTTAGGTCTCAGGACTGCCCCCAAAGTTGAAGGCAGTCTGCATTCACTCCAACATGACCAGGAACCAGAGAGAGGCTGCGATAGAAAAGGTGAGATGTGTCCTTCCTGGCACTTTTATAGACTGCGCCTATAATGTCAGTGTCTCACTGGGCAGTGCTCTCACCTGTGGGCATGCTGAACCATTGAGGTACCAGCATTCAGTTGAGATGTTAAACTGGGGTCCCGTCTTCCCATCTGTGGTGGCTACCCTGGTGGAAGATAAAACTCCCACAGTTCTTTTAGAAAGAGATAGGCAATTATCCATACCGTCCTGCTGCCATCCTGGCCAGCGTTCCCTCTCACAGTAACACGGGTTCTAATGCAATGCATTTTATGTGTTTGTGGTGTTAGCATGCTTTGCTGCATGTGTGCCACATACAGTACCTGCACTGCCAGTGTCTGACTCGTTGCTTTGCGAACGGTTGATTGATTTGCAGAATCTGTAACCTAATTTTGTTCTTATTTGCTCAATCTGGTTGGCAAAGCCGGATTTAGTGCTCAGGGAAGAATTGATCCATTTCCTGCACAATGTTTCTTCACAGAGTCAGTCTTGTATGTGTTTTACTCTTCACGTTAACAACTGTGATGATTTCTGACTGGGTCTTCACTATTTCTATGAATTATGAAGAGAGCTGATTTGGTAAAGGCTGCCCACTGGTCCAGTGGAAAGTGCATTCACTTGCCATGCTTGTGACTCTAGGTCATGTCCCGAGTCTCGGGTGTCATGCAGTGGGTGTAAGAGGCAGTGCTAAATCTGTTTTGGGCGCCTCCTGCTGACACACGACTACATACAGCCCCTTCCTGTGAAGTGTGCAGCCCTTTGTTGGAAGGAGAAATGTAAGCACCAGCAGAATGTTGAAGTGATGCCATCATTTATCTGATCTGTTGCCAGCATTTACCATTTGGAGTGCAGTGACTGGGTGCAGTCCCAGACCACTTTTGGTTGGTTGGAAGGTCCCACAGAGGCCACACCCCATGGAGTGGGGGAAGGATTTTCAGAATGTGGAAAACAAGGTGCTTCACTGACGTATGGCACCGCTGCTCTTGCTCTGCTGATGTACAGTGCCCAAAGTCCTGGGTCCCCTGCACTCTTCCTTATGGATGGGAAATGTTCTTGGACAGTTGGCTGCATCTCGGGGTGGGTGGGATTCTCAGACTGGTAGTGGGCAGCTGTATGCCAGTGCTAACTGTTGTAGATGACATGGGAATCTGAGCTTGTGGATGGGCCAAGAAGAACGTGGCCCAACATGAAAAAGGGAGGGGGTTAAAACAGTAAGTTACACAAATAAATAAATAAATAAATAAAAATAATCAGTGTGATTGCTCTGGAAATGCTGCTGTTGGCAATTTTTTTTTTTTTTTTAGAATAATGCTGCTTGCGTGTGTTGTGGGGGAAGGTTCTTGGGGTCCACGTTGAACCTGCAGAAATGCACCGTGGCAGAAACTTTACTTGCTGAAGCAGTCTTATTTGGTCTGCAGGTGAAGGAAGGAAAGGTCCATGTATTGCTGCTGTCCCCAGAGGCATTGGTTGGGGGAGGCCAAACCAGTTACAGCTGCCTCCCTCCTGCAGACCAGCTGCCTCCTGTGGCATTTGCCTGCATCGATGAAGCGCATTGCGTATCCGAGTGGTCTCACAACTTCAGACCCTGCTACCTGAGGCTGTGCAAGGTAAGAGAAGTGTAGGTAGAGACAGGCTCCATAATAATTGGGATCAAACGAGAGTGGAGTGTTTCATGCAAATGGCCAGTGGTGCCTTTCTTCAAAGCACAGTTGTACAAAATGCAAGAGAAAACACCACTCACAAGGGCAGAGAGACGTGCAAACAGACTGCTAGTTAGTATTCATGTTGCTGATGGATGACAGGCAGAAGTCGGACCATCAGCTGACCTAATATTTCACACTGAATTCCCACCACTTCATACTACGGTTCATTACACAGTTGACAAAAGCAGCAAAATGCTAAGTGCCCATGGTGGCTGCTCTCCCACTGTTTGATTGGTAGGAATCAAGTGATGGTCCCTCTGCCATATACCTGTCCCAAGTTATTTTTAAATTCTGCCTTATTCTTATTAATAATTACTTATAATGGAAGGTCGTTCCACTGACCAGTTACCCTCTGTGTGAAGAAATACATTCTTTTTTTTTTTGTCATCAGAGGTTAACAGACCATGTAGGAGATAGAAACATAGAATTTGTCAGCAGATAAGGACCATTTGGTCCACCCAGTCTGCCCATTTTGTCTCTGCCTATACTGTCACTGAAAACTCTACTTGATCACTGCCCCCCCCGCTTCCCATTAAGATTCCTTTATGCCTATCCCATGCATGCTTGAAGCCCACCACTGTTTTCGCCCCACACTGCTTCTGCTGCAAGACTGTTCTAGGTGTCCACTACTCTTTCAGTGAAGAAGTACTTCCTCACATCCCTCCTAAATGTCCCTCCTTTCTAACTTCATAGCATATCCCCTTGTTCTCATGTCCCTTCTCTTCTGAAAATACTCTTCTCCTGTACCTTATTCATTCCCGTGAGGTACTTATAGGTTTCTATCATGTCTCCTCTCTCCCTCCTCTCTTCCAGGGTGTACATTTTTAAGATCCCTTAGTCTTTCCTCATGGGGTTTATGATGTAGCCCCTGCACCATTTTAACTGCCCTCCTCTGGACAGCCTTCACCCTGTCAATGTCCTTCCTGAGAAGCAGTTTCCAGAAGTGGACACAGTACTCCAAGCGGGGTCTCACCAACTATCGATATAGTGGTAACACCACCTCACTTCTTGGTGCTTCCCCTTCCTATGCACCCCAGCATCCCGATGGCCCTCCCCACTTTAAGGTCATCAAATATGTTAATCCCAAGAACCCCTTCGTGTTAGTGACTGGACCTTTTCCTCCATTTTAAACACTGCCCCTCGGCTTCTGTGCCCTAGGTGCATGATTTCGCACTCTGTCACACTGGAACACAGCTGCCATACCCTCCACCACGGCTTGAGTTTCTTTACGTCTCTACTCATTCTCCACCCCCCCACCGGGGTATCTGTCCTATTGCAGATTTGGGTGTCATCTGCAAAGAGGCAGACCTTCCCTGCCACCTGTTCTGCAGTGTCACCTATAAAGTCACTGAAGAGAACTGATCCTGGTACTGAGCCTTGAGGTGCCCTGCTGGTCACTTTCGCTCATTAGAGTGAGTATCATTTACCACCACCCTCTGTCGTTGCCTATCCATGAACTAGTTCTGTACCCAGTCTACCACCTTGGGTCCCACCCTGAACTGCCCATTTTTCAAAATAGCTTCCTATGATGTACGGTGTCAAAAGCCCCCTTGCTGAAGTCTAAGTAGGCCATGTAAACTGCCCCAACCTGATCCATTATCCTGGTCACTCAGTCGAAGGAATCCGTCAGGTTTGTCAGACATGACCTCCTCTCTGTGAAACCATGTTGCCTTGGGTCTTGTAACCCACTTGATTCAAGATACAGTACTAACCTTTCTTTTAAGTGTCTCTGTTAACTTCCCACTACTGATGTTAGGCTGACTGGCCTGTAGTTACCAGCCTCCTCCTCCCTGCTGCTGCTCTTAGGAAGCAGGATTACATCTGCCCTTCTCCAGGCCTCAGGAACTGCTCCTATTTCCAGTGATTTGTTGAATAGGACTGTCAGAGGTGCAGCCAGTACTTCCTTGAGCTCCCTCAGCACCCCATGGTGTACTCCATCTGGACCCATAGCTTTATCCACTTTCATATGCACAAGTCCTCTCAGGACTCTTTCCTCTGTGAATGGACTTGTGTCTATCTCCCGCCCCAGTGTTACATAGAAACATAGAAATTGTCAGCAGATCAGGACCGCTAGGCCCATCCAGTCTGCCCGTAGGTCCTATACATGTATGCATCCACTCACCCTAAGTGGTCAGTGGCTTTTCATCACTCCCTTCCTGCCCAAGGTTCCCCTGTGCTTGTCCTAGGCATGTTTAAACTCCTCCACTGTGCTTGCTCCTACCACCTTTTGTGGCAGACTGTTCCAAGCATTCACCACCCTCTCTGTGTAGAAAAACATCCTCACGTTACCTCTTAATCTCCGCCCCAATTTCATATCATTGCCCCTCGTTCTGGTATCTTTTCTACATTGGAAAATATCTCCCACCTGCACCTTGTTTATACCCTTGAGGTACTTAAAAGTTTCTATTATGTCGCCCCTTTCTCTCCTCTCCTCCAGTGAGTACATATTGAGGTCTCTTAGTCTCTCCTCATATGTATCGTGGAGCAAACCATGCATGATCTTTGTCTCCCTTCTCTGGACAGCCTCCACCTTGTTTATGTCCTTACGCATGTATGGTCTCCAGTTCTGCACACAGTACTCCAGGTGAGGTCTTACCAGTGTTTTATATAATGGCATCACCACTTCCTGCCTCCTACTAGTAATACCTCTGCCTATGCACCCCAGCATGCCACTAGCCCTCCCTGCAGCCTTTGCGCACTGCTTTGATACCTTAAGGTCATCAGATATGATAACCCCTAGGTTCCTCTCCTCTTTGGTGACGGTTAGCACCTCCCCCCTCGCCCCAATCCTGTAGCTCTCCCAAGGGTTCCCCCTACCCAGCTGCATTATCTTGCAATATTTTGCATTGAACCTCGGTTGCCACACCTCCGCCCATCTTTCAAGCTTCTCCAGGTCCCTCTTCATTTTCTGCACCCCTTCTGGAGTATCTACCCTGTTGCAGATCTTGGTGTCATCTGCAAATATGCAGACTTTTCCTTCCAGCCCCTCTGCATTGTCATTAATGAAGACATTGAACAGGACTGGTCCCAGTACTGATCCTCGTGGCACTCTGCTGCTCACCTGTCTCCCGGATTGGATCCCATTTACCACCACGCTCTGCCTTCTGTCCATCAGCCAGTTTCTAACCCACTGTATCACCTTATGCCCCACGCCCAGAATACTCATCTTGTTAACCAGTCTTCTGTGTGGGACAGTATCGAAGGCTTTGCTGAAATCCAGGTAGGCGACTTCTACGACCCCTCCCTGATTCACTTCCTTAGTCACCCAATCAAAAAAGTCTATCAGATTCGTTTGACAAGACCTTCCTGATGTGAATCCGTGCTGCCTCAGATCCTGGGTACCAGTGGATTTCAGGTGTGCCACTATCCTTTCTTTCAGCAGTGTCTCCATGATCTTCCCCATCACTGAGGTGAGGCTGACTGGCCTGTAGTTCTCCACTTGCACCCTACTGCCACTTTTGCGCAGTGGGACCACATGCGCCCTCCTCCAGTCCTCTGGAACCATGCCTGTGTTGAGTGACTCTGTGAACAGGGTGGCCAGAGACGCTGCTAGTTCTCTCCGCAGCTGCCTCAATATCCTCGGGTGTGTGTCATCTGGCCTATGGCTTTATCCACCTTAAGCTCTGCGAGTTCCTCCCGAACTCTCTCCTCTGTGAATGGACCGGTGTCCACTTCTCCCCCAACCCCGATTGTGTTCTTGCTGTTTCTGTGTGGTCTATCCTCTCCTTCCACTATGAAGACAGAGCAAAAGTATCTGTTCACGATATCTACTTTTTCCTGATCCTCTGCACAGTCTCCCCCTGCCCTTCTTAACCTCACAATCCCGCCCCTTGTTGTCCCCTTTTCTAAAAAAGATCTTGTCCCCTTTTGTTACGCCTTTGGCTATCCTTTCCTCTGTTTGCGCCCTTGCCCTCACAGCCTTCCCTGCTTCCTTTTGCTTTTCCTGGTACACCTCCCTAGCCTCTTCTCCTGTGTCTCCCTGTACCTCCTGAATGCTGCCCTTCTAGACTTTACCTTCACAACCACTTCCCTTGAGAACCGTAGTGTCTCTTTACTCCTGTTTCTGCTCACTTCCTTTGCGCAGAGGTTTGGTACGTTCAGTATGCCATCCCTTAATTTGGTCCTCTGTTCCTCCACCCCACCCAGGCAGGTCCCCCACAGTAGGTTGTCTCTGAGACATTCACCCATTTTAAAAATGTGCCTTCCTGAATTCCATTTTCTGCTCACTTTGCAGAGGTTTGGTACCTTCAGTATACTATCCTTAATTTGGTCCTCTGTTCCTCCACCCCACCCAGGCAGTCCCCAGTAGGTTGTCTCTGATGCATTCACCCATTTTTTAAAAAAAATGTGCCTTCCTGAATTCCAGGACCTTGTCCTCCTATGGGTCGTCCCTGCTGCCGTCCTTTTATGTTAAACCACACTGTACGGTGCTCGCTGGTCCCCAGGTTGCATCCCACCTTGACATCTTCAACACTGTCTCTGTTTGTGAGCGCCAGGTTCAGTATTGCCCCATCTCGTGTGGGCTCTCTGACTAACTGCCGGAGAAACGCCCCCTTCATGGAGCTAGGATGGCCCTACTTCTAGCCAAGGCCACTGCCTGGGAGGCTTCAGTCTGTATCTGGCAGATTGCAGTCCCCCAACAACAGCACCTCCCCATTTTCTGCCATTGTTCAGATGGCTTCCCCAGTGCCTTAGCCAGTTCTTCCCCATGTTGGAGGTCTGTATAACGTTATCAGTGTGAATTGTTGCTCTGGCTCCTGTCTCCAGGGTAACCCACAGTACCTCCAGCCTCTCCTTTCCCGCTAGTTGCCTTGCATTTCTGTCACTTTGATACTTTCCCTCACATACAGCACAACCCCTCTACCCTTCCTCCCTTCCCTATCCTTCCTGAATGGAGTGTATTCTGGTATGGCCATGCCCTATTCATGACTTCTTGTGTACCACGACTCAGTAATGACCACAGTATCCAGGTCTGCCTCCCCCATGATGGCCTCAAGGTCTGAAATTTTATTTCCAAGACTGCTTGCATTTGCACATATAGCCATTCATACCTTGCTCCCACTCTGCCTGCAACCCCCTCCCCCCGTGCCCTACCTCATTTTCCCCTCTTTTTACAACTTTTGTTCCCCTTGTCCCATACTACTCTGCTGCCTCCTTTAACCTGCTCCCTGGGGGAGTTTTCTCCCCTCAGGTCGTCTCTTCCAACTGCTTCAGTCTGTGGGGGTGGGGGGAGCAGTTTATGCCTCCCTTTGACTTTCCGGAACTCCTCTCAGCTAGTTTAAATGTTCAGCATTGTAACATTTAAACCGTCCACTGAAGACTACAGTTCCCCTCCCAGACGGATGAAGGCCATCACCTCTGTATAGAGCCATAATCCCCAGTCCCCAGAGTAGCTGAACCCCTCTTATCTGCAGAATTCCATAAACCATGAGTTGAAGCTCCTGGTGCGGAGTACCCTATCCTCCCCTTGGTCGTGGGTAGGTATTGCCTCCATGAATGCCACGGTATGCACTACTTGTCTTAGGCCCGTCCCCAGTTCCCAGAACTCTCCCTGTACAATCCCAGCCTTGTCACTTACTAGGTCATTAGTCTCCGGGTGAACAGTGATGACCAGCTCCCCCCATGCCCTGCCACCCTAGCAATCCTTAGGATCCACTACCCATCCCTCTGAGCCATGGCGCTAGATAGGCACCTAACCTCCCTCTCTCCACCCCTTCCTGTTCCTAAATCTACCACCCTTACAACAGAGACAGAGTCCCCCACCAGAAGCTCCTTCCTCCTCTGCTGGGGTCCTCTACCTCCCACATTGGGGCCTCCCTTTCAGAGAACCCACACATCCTCTCTTGCCACTAGTTTAGGTGCCTCCTCTCAGCAGTTCCATCCTGCCAGAACTGCAAAGGAATTCTGTAGTGGCACAGGCTGAAGAATGTTCCCCTGACCCACCACCTTCACACTCCCAGAGCCCACTAAGGTCCAGCAAGCCCTTTGTTTCCTAGGTAACCTCTGGGGCAGTGGCAGTAGACTTGATGGCCCCTAGGTGGGGCAAGAGGAGACCAACGGCGACCTTCCTTAACCCAGAGAGGTGCATGTAGACGGGGCAGCACCTCAGTCTCAAGAATGTCTCCTGGAATACTGCAGCTCTGTAACCAATGCACTGCTCTGCTCTCATGTTTGATTTTATGTATCACTACGGACTGCTTTCAAATGTACAGAGAGGAAATGAAGTGCACATCAGCCTCATTGAAGGGGCTCCAGTAAAAAATAAGCCAAGCAAGGAATAGAACTGGGCACACACCAAAAGTATGAGATAGGAAACACACTGATTTTTATTAGAAAACATACAAATACTAAACATGGTTGTAACGCTGGGCTTATGCCCCTACATATCGACTCAGGACTAGTGAGTCTTCCTCAGGGGGTGCAGTTAGCTAACAAACCCATTACTTTTAAATACCCCTTAATTACAGTACATCCAGTTAAACTTGTTTTTGAATGAACAGATTTATTTATACATAGCAATCAGTCTTTTAGAGAAAACGTGTTACATTAAAAAAAGAAAACCTTAATACATCATGATGTGTGAATCAGTACTTTTGTGCACTAATCATGGTTACTTCAGACACTACGGGGATCTTAAAGGCATACTACTCATCCCATTATTATAAATTCCATGAATCAAAATCAGTTCAAAAAATATATGTCTAAAATGCTTATAGAAATTGCAGACTCATGGTTAAATTTCTGCGTACCATAGGGATGCAACTCATCTCATGAGCAGATTAGATGGACCCTCAGTCTCCTTCTGCTGTCATTTTCTGTGTTACTATCTCCACAAGATCGATTTTCAAAATTATGTTAATCAAGGTGCAAGTAGCTATAACTATCCCATAATAAGATTTGATTGAAAAAAAAAAAAAAGTAGTAGTGATACTAGGGGGATCGTAAATGCATGCAAGTCTTGGAATCTTGCACTGGGGTACAGCGGGATGGGGGAGGACTGTGCGTCACCTACCTCCTTCCAAACGCCCAAGGAGCTGCATTAGTGGTGGCTGTGAAGGCAGCTGCTGGTCCACTCTCCCAGATGGAAGAAGGGTTGCAACTGCGGTGACTATGCTTATCGGAGCAGGGATGGGAAATACAGGATAAAAAGCTAAATAATAAGAAAAAGTGCTCAGTCTTTCTCACACATGTATGTGAAGCACCCCTGTTCACATTTGTTTATTCCATGTACGTATATCAAAAAATGTTAAGCTTGGCCTGTCGAAGCAGTGGTAGGGCTTCCACTCACAACGGAGGTGACTCGGATTCAGGAATGAGCTCAGGTCCCTGGGAGGCCAGCCAGGGGAGGAAGGAAGGAGTGAGCATTCTAGGTAGTACATGGGAGCGCCCCAGAAGGGGGGGAGGACTGCCAGTAGATGCTGGCATGCATGCACCTGTCATTACACGCTGTTGCCCTGGGGAGAAAACCAGAGGAAAATGCCCTGGCCCTCTCCGGTACCGCCCACAGCCACTGCATGACCGACATGGTAGGTTGTTCGCTAGGGTGCTTGATTCTGGATAAGTGGTAGACAACCCGTAAATCCATGAGAAGGTCAGTGACAAGACTGAGGGCAAGGTGCTGCAGGGACCGGGGAGAGAGGATCAGAAACAAAGAATGGAAAAAAAAAATGTTTAGCTCTGCTTTGTTGCATCAGAGAGCTGTTACTCTCAGTAAATGTATTTATCCAGGCCCACTGACTGAGCTCTAATGAGTGCAGCGCCGGGGCACCTGCACGGCGTTTTGTCCTGTATATCCTGTGCCTGCATTGAATTACATACTTAAATTGTTTTCTAATGTTTGGCAAGTTGGCCTCAGCTTTATTTATTGCTCCTCATAGCGTGTGCACCGCTGCCTGCCTTTTCTTTACCAGGTTAGCCTGCCTGAGATGCAGAATCTCGGTTTCAGTGGGGTCCTGTTTGTACCCAGTTTTACTGCTTTGGGGGGGTCACACTTGGGATCTTCAGGCTAACAGTGGTGTTATTACTGGAGTGCATTGCCTTCCTACAGATAGAATGCACTGTGTTTCTGATATCTGATTCTGGTCAAGAACAAAGAAACACAGAAGTTGACGGCAGATAAGAACCGCAAGGCCAATCCAGTCTGCCCATTTCTTTTTCTACCTTATGAATATGCCATCTGCCTTTGCTCTGTCAATGGCCTATCTATTCATACTCATCTGTATTGCTCCCTTATGCCTATCTCATGCCTGTTTGAAGCCCTGCTCTGTATTCATATCCACCACTTCCTGAGGTAGGCCGTTCCATGCATCCACCTCCCTTTCTGTGAAATAGAACTTCCTCACATTACCCCTTAATCGGCCTCCCTCTAATCTCATGCTGTGTCCTCTTGTCCTACTATTTTTCTTATAGTGAAACATGTTAGACTTTCACTTTGTTAATGCCCTCAAGGTGTTTGAATCTTTCAGTCATATCACCTCTTTCCCTCCTTTGCTCTAGGGTATACATATTGAGCTCTGTTAATCTGTCCTCCTATGTTTTCTGATGCAGTCCCTGCACCATTTTGGTTGCCCTTCTCTGGACTGCCTCAATTTGGTTAATGTCCTTGTGATGGTGTGGCCTCCAGTACTGCACGCAGTACTCTAGATGGGCCTAACCAGTGTCTTGTAAAGAGAGTATTACTTCCTCTTACGACTTGATACCCTACTGATACACCCCAACATCCCTTAGCCTTACCTACTGCTTTAGTGGTCTGCTTGGATGATTTCAGGTCATCTGTGATGATGATGCCCAAGTCTCTTTCTTCCCTTGTGACTGCCAGCAATTCCCCTCCCAACCTATACGTGGCTTCAGGGTTTCCCTTCCCTATGTGCATGATCTTGCACTTCTTTGCGTTAAACCCCAGTTGCCACTCTTCTGACCATTTTGCCAGTTTATCCAGATCTCTTCTCATTCTGCCCACCCCATCTGGATAATCTACTGTGTTGCAGATCTTGGTGTCATCTGCAAACAGACAAACCTTACCCTCCAGTCCATCTGCAATGTCACTGATGAAAATATTGAGGACTGGCCCCAGGACTAATCCCTGAGGTTCCCCACTTGCGACTTGCATCTCTTCTGACTGTATACTGTTTACCACCATTCTCTGTTTTCTGCCTGTCAACCAGTTTGCCACCCAGTTGACCAACTTCTATCTCACCCTGAACCTACCCAGCTTATTAATCAATCTTCCATGTGGACTAGTATCGAGAGCTTTGCTGAAGTCAAGGTAGGTGACATCAACTGCTCCCCCTTGGTCCACCACTCTGGTTACCCAGTCAAAGAAATCTATGAGATAAGTTTGACAGGACCTTCCTTTTGTAAACCCATGCTGTCGTGGATCCTGTGCTCCTGTGTGTTCCAGGTGTTGCACTATCCTTTCCTTAAGGAGTGCCTCCATAATCTTGCCCACTACTGAGGTAAGACTGACTGGTCTGTAGTTCCCTGCCTCCATCCTGCTACCACTCTTGTGGAGCGGGATCACATGAGCCCTTCTCCAGTCTTCTAGGACCTCTCCTGTGCTCAGAGACTCACTAAACAGTTCTGATAATGGCTCTGCTAATTCCACCCTTAGCTCCTTTAGTACCCTGGAATGTATGCCATCAGGTCCCATTGCCTTGTCCACCCTGAGGTTATCGAGCTCTTGTAGGACTCTATCTTTTGTGAGGGGACTAGTGCACACCTCCCCCCTGTGTGTCCATGGTGCTGAGCTGTGGGCCCTGCCCTACCTTCTGTTCAGTAAATACTGAGCAGAAGTTTCTATTTAAGATAGATGCTTTTACATGGTCCTCCTCCTCTCACACCCCCTTATCCCCTTTGATCTTAGCAATACCCCCTCTGGACTTTCTCCTTTCACTAATGTATCTATAGAAAGTCTTGTCCCCTTCTTTTACTGTTTGTGCTAGTGTTTCCTCGGTTTGGGCCTTTGCCTGCCTTACTGCCTTCCCTGCTTCCCTTAGGGAGGTTTGGTATGCCTCCCTATCTTCATCCCGCTGCTTAAGTTAAAAACTAACCTCTGCTTACTGTGTTTCATTTAAATTCTTGGGGATTTAAAAGTTTTTAATTAGCCAGTCATTTACCTCATTGGTAGGAAATCTTGATCAAAAGTGTTTTGTTTTTGTTTTTTTTTAAATAAAGTTGCTACTGGGAAATAAAATACTGCTGCCCCCCCCCCGAGTTTCATTAAGGGATTTGTGAATTATTTTCTAGGTGTTACGGGATCGACTGGGCGTTCGGTGTCTGTTGGGACTTACAGCCACTGCCACGCTCGCCACAGCCTGTGACGTCGCCCGTCACCTGGGAATCCCAGAGGAGGATGGGATAGCAGTGCGATCTGCCGCTGTACCACCTAATCTCCATCTGTCTGTCTCTACAGATAGGGACAAGGATCAGGTAAGGTGCTGTTGTTTGTGCTTTCATCATGAAGTATGTATTGACTCACCCACAGTGCATTGCAAGGTGCACAGTGAAGCTTGGTTCCTCAGCCATCGAAGGTATCCCGATATCTCGCATTTATTATCTGACCTGTGAAATCTCAGTATGTCATCACAGGTCTGGACTAATTACCAAGGCCAGTCATATCCCTACACTGTGGTCCATTTCATAATTACAGTAATGCACTCTAGTCTGTTATGCAGAATATCATGTAGTACCATCACCACTAAGCTGATGGCGGCCACTAGGCTTCGCATCATGCCTCAGAAAGCTTCAAGTGAATGCCAGTACCCCATGCTACATCACACTTGTGTGTTAAGTAAAGCATATCCTAGCATACCCAAATTCCACTGTAAACAGTCTGTTATTGGTTATCTGCCCGAACCAGTGGCGCTGGTGGTGGAGCAGTTTGCTGCCATTTGTGAGACTCCAGTTTGCATTGTGATCCCTACTGCCAGCCACAGTTCAGTGGAGTCTCTGGAGAAAGGATGGAGCAGGTTCACCCTCTCATCTGGCACCCCCTGTAACGGGAACTAGATCTGCCCTGACACCGCAGGTGACCGTGTAGTATCTGTGCCCCCCACCGAGGGCCTAAGGAGGAATATCACCTCCCCACACTGATTACAGCTGCAGCTTTCCCTCCCAGCCTGCTGCAGCCCAGGACCCTCCTCTGACATCGACCACTTAATCTGTGTCCTGTCTAAGCCAGGAACCACAGACTGAGTCAAAAAAGCCCTCCCGACTGTGATGGGAGAGCAGGAGTAATGCAGTTTGGGTGAACTGGAGTAGGGTCTCTGGGTCAGCAGTGGCAAGAGGTGTGGTTCGAAACCTAAAGGAAAGGAATAAAGAAGCAGACATTGGGGGGGGGGGATAGATAAAGAAACAGGAATCTGTTATCTGTTTCACAGGGAAGTCTGAGAGGGCGATAAAGAAATACTACTTCACCGAAAGAGTGGTGATCGCCTGGAATAGACTGCCAGTGAAAGTGATGGAGATGAAAAGAGTACAGGGCTTCAAGCATGCATGGGATAGACCTAGTGGTGTATTAGTGAATAAGCAGGGAGGAGGGAGGGGTGCCAGAAACCAGTTAGGGGCTGTGGAGACGGACTAGGCAGAGAACATCTTGGCACACACTGGGTAGGCCAAACGGTTCTTTTCTACGGACAGATCTCTGTTAAACGAGGTTAGCGTTTGCCTGTGTGTGCTGGTGAGCGGGCATTAGGAGGGCCAGCAACGGCAGGAAACCTGAACATTTCAGAGGTTGCTTCCCTCTTTCGGGGAGGGAAAGTGGGAAAGTAACTGACTCCACTGTGTGAGTGTCTGCTGGGTGAACACAGGTGGCATCACAAGTGGGGCACCAGGGTAGCTGGTTTCATGTGTAGCACACTGGCATATGTGCGTGCCTTGGAACACTCTGCACCTACATCCCAAGGAGGAGGGAGAAAATAGGAAATGCCTGGGCCCGCAGGTGATGCTCCTAGTACTTGCAAGCCCCGGGCTGCCGTTCAGAAAGCTGGATTTGGTCTTTGGAGAGATTTGGGGTGCCCCAACAATCCCGCCAAAGGCTTGGGGGAAGGAGGGAGCAAACAATTGGGATAGGTTCATAATAGGGTGGAGGCGATGACGGGGATGGGAGGCAACCGAGGACTGATGGGGATGGCTTAGATGTAGAAGAAAGAATAAATAAAAATTTGCTGAAATATAAACTGGCTAAATATAAGGGTAGTTTGCCCTGTCTGATGTCACAGGTTTCGGTTGTAGTGTGTGTTATACACTGCCGCAACCCTATCCGACTTTGGGCTTTCACCATTTTCTAATCTACTGCACTGCTTCTAAAACATTTGATTGGTTTCACACAAGTACAACTTATAGCTACACATCCTGGTCAGTTTTAATTGTTAGTATTTATATTTCCTGCTCTGGTTATAACAGAACTGGGTTGAAATTCTCACATTTTTGTAATACGAAGAATCTCAGTTTGTTAAACTTATCTGGCAATCCATTTAATTTTTTACAGGCTCTGGTTACCTTACTGCAAGGTGAGAGATTTGGGTCACTGGACTCTGTCATCGTGTATTGCACACGCAGAGAGGAGACAACTCGCATAGCGGCTTTGCTGCGCACGTGTCTGCAGGGAGTGATGTTGAAGGAGTCCTCAGTGCACATGAATGGGGAGGGAGAGGTGCAAGAAGACAGTGCAGCAAAACAAAAGAAGGCAAAAGGTATGGTTGTGTAGAGCAGAGCTAGACTGTGGTGTACTTTTTTCATGTAGCAACTTTGACAACCAATCAAAAATCTAATTAGTCAGAACAGTGCGGCTCCGGATCAAATGTATTTGGGTCTTGCAGCCCACTCAGCTGCCACTGTATTGTCTCTTAGTTGAGCCTGGCAGCATATGATAACCCCTTTCTTGGTGTCCATAGAGGCTGTGCATAGCCCAAGGATACCTTCTGTGTCTAGACTGGTGTAAGATGGTGTGCTCACCAGATAGTTCCCTGCAGTATTGAAACGCACTTTACGTCTTCTCTCCAGCGATGGAGTGCATTCAGTTAAAGCCTGTTGTCTGAACAGAAATAATACCACACTGCAAGTGGTGTTTATTTGCCTGTAACCACGCAACCTTGTTGCTGTGGACTGGAAATCCAGGAGCATGGTATGCTGTGTGTGCTGATTAAACAAAAAAATGATGTGTTGTAACTACATGAATTAGAACAGCCCTGTCAAACTTGTGCATCATCTCCGCAAGGAGCATGGTGCCTCGGAACTTACGTTCCATGCGCTGCACACGTGCATGCCATGTGCCATAGAAGCCTTCCAGCATTTCAACCCAAGATCGTTCGTTTCTGTTGAAGAGAGTAGTCGCTCTGCACCATTGCTCCCATCCATCCAACGTTTAGTCACTGTGTTGTTTTATAAGCATTACGTTTTCATTTATTTAAACACAAGTTGCTGTTGGTTCCTGCAACAGCAGGTGACAGGAAGGCAGAGAAAGAGGTGTTTGGCGACCAGGTAATGTTCCGAATACCTTTATGTACATCCAAACCCAAAAGGGCTCATTAAAGCTGCAGCAGAAAAGGCCCCATCTAATTTCATCAGCAACCCCTGAAAAAGCATCGCACTACCAGGAGACTCCATGGATAGTAGTGATCAGGGTCGGATAGGGGTACAAAGGGCTCACCTGGAAAGCTGATGCAGGGACCCACCTGGAAAATCAATAAGGGAGGACCCAGGGTGACACATTATCAGTATTCCACTAGTATTTGGTACATTAGCTCTACATTTCCATCTTAAATTTATTTGCAGTGCCCAAGCGCGCCCCCTTATCTCTATTTTCTTACTTGGTGCCACACAGAAACGCCTACCCTCTAAGGTCTTTGTATCTTGATTTGCTCACTACTCCTAGGACAAAGACCAAGCCTGGAGATGCAGGCTTTGCTATCCGCCCCGAAACTGGAGTAATATTCCAAATAATATCGGACATTGTGCAACTGCTGGTACTTTCTAGAATAAGTTCACATCTTACCTACTCCAGTCATATACTTGTTCTTGCCCCAAAGCTTCAAAACTATAATCGTTTTACTCCGTCCTGCCAACTGTATTTGCATAGCACTTGACACACTGTGGAATTGAGCAGGCTGTTGTACTAGCCTTGGTGAGACTCCTTGCTTCGAGCTGCATAACCCTCTTTTGTACAATCTAATGACGATTACTGATGGACTTGCAATTGTATTGCTCAGTATTGACCTGTAATTGCTGCTTCCCAAATATCTGTGTATACCATGGCTGATATTATGTTTGTGTATACCTAGGTTGTTACTGTTGACTTGGAATGCATTGTTAAATCTAAATGTTTCTACTCTCCTGGATCGTATCTGAAAATAGGCAAATGTTTGTCTAGTGCACCTTACCTGATAAACAAAACCTAACTAAATAAAACCCCATTTAATTAGAAAATAGATTACAAATGCATAGATTTTCAGAGTTTAGAAGGTGGCTAGGCACCCAACAGAGGGGGCCCACCTGTAAATTTCCAGGTACCCGGGGGGTCGGTCCCACTCTGGCAGTGATGCCTTTCTGTGTCCACTTGCCCTCTGATAAAAGCGCATAGATGTTACACCATGTAAGGTTGGCATTGGATAGCATCAGTTTCATATCCCTTTGGACATAAATAATACAGCAACCTGGACTCTGGCAGATGAAGTGTCTACTAGAACGGTGTTTCTTAAATGAGGCCACAGTGAAAGCCGGTCCAGTGGCGCACAGGGTTGAGGCACTGGATGCCTTACCTTGCTCTACACCTGCGACCCGGGTTGAGAATGACCTTGAGTCATCGGGGGTGGAGTGGGGGGGAGCAGGGCCAGTGGAGCAAGGCGGAGAGGGGTGGCAAAGTATCAGGAGGTAGAAGGGGCTGATCTGGCGCCATGGGGTGCGAAGCGTGCCTTTACATGCTTGGCAGGCGGGGTAGTCGGGAGAAAAATCTGTAGACATGCATATGTGTCCCCATCGCCAGTTGGTGGAAGGAGGCGACGGGGACCAAAAAACTAGATTAAAAAAAAAAAAAATGAGGCCACAGTGGCCACAATAACTGTTGTTTGTGGCCACCAAGCTCTTTACAGGTCTAAGTTCAAAGGGAATGGAATGGACAGCTTCTTATCTTTTAACAAAAAACAAACAAACATGGGAGATGCATTTCAAGTAAAAGTACTTAACAGACTTGATTTATTGTATACTGTCTGAAAATAAATGTTATATTGGGGAGTATCAAGGGATTTCTGGTAAACAATATAAGGAGTGAAGTCACCAGTAAGTTTTGGTGGCTGCAGTTTGAGGCCACCAAAATTAGGGGCTTGAAAACAACTGTACTAGACGGTATACTTGGCTAAGACCACAACACATACAGAGAACTTCCAAAACAAAGCTGCAGACCTTCCCTTTAAGGATGCTTCTCTCCTTGGAGATCAGACAAGCTGTTATACAAAGTTGATAACAAGCCGGCCTGGTGGTGTAGAGGGCTGAGGCGCTGACGCCTTACCTCTTACCACGCCGGCGACCCGGGGTCAGAAGCAAGCTTGGGTTGCCGGGGTTTGGCCTGGGGAGAGAGCATTGAGCGTCCGGCGGACAGCTCTCCTCTCTCTGGGTTGGGTGGGTTGTGGATCCCTGGCAGCAGTGACACCACGCGGAAGCATGCTGTACACAGCCAGGGCCACACAAGGAATCAGAGGAAGGCAACAGTGGACGTCTGCAGGAGGAGGAGTGCGGGAGCACGCTTGTACCCACGCTGGACGTCATTGCATGTTTGCACCTCGGGGGCGGGGGGGATCACGTGAATCAGGAAAATCCTGAGCATTGGGAGGAAGATGCCCCACGAGCCCACCATGTTCTCCGCTGGCTTCTGCTGTCCGGGCCTGAGCGCCCCCGTCCTTCACCTCCGCCTGTGCCTGGTACTACAGAAGTAGGACATTCGCTGAGGAGCAGATGGTGGCCCTGCCCGGGGGGTACCTCACAGGTGAGTTGCGGGTGGGAAGGGGGAACACTTGTCTGGTAAGAAAGGAGCACAGCAGGACGGGAACAAGGCAGTGCTGGCCGATGGGGTCCCAATGCACAGTGACCGGAGGGTAAAATAGTTTAAAAAACAAAATAAAACTTAACAAAAAAAAAATTAGTAGAGGAGTTGTGTACTGTACTGGCTTTATAATGTGCCCAGAGATTAGCAAAGTGGTAAGGGTGGAAGACACAGGAAGCAACTCCAACTCAACCACCACTGCCAAAAAAACAGGTCTGCACACTCTATCAGTGGGTGATGCCTCTTACGAATATCTCCAGCAGTGGTAGTCTGTCACAACAGGCAGATAAGTACTGAAGACTCTCTCAATCTGTCTTACGTTACCATCCTGAGAAAAAAAAAAAAAGAAATGCTAAACATTAAAAAAACAAATTCAGCAGAACTGATACAGCAATTAAAACTGGAAGATATTCTTCGAGGATACCTCTTTCATCAGGTCACACCTGTGGAACATAAGCCGTCAGGCTCTAGGACCACACAGAAACTTTTTCTAAGCAGTACCACTGGGGGCTGCCCATGACGATGTCTGATGTCTGCATTCCTACATAAGCGTGGACAGCCCCCACCCTCTTCACTTCTTTTCCCGCCGTCGATAAAGACTTGTTGGACCCTGCAGAAACGCGTGCAACAGCAGTCGTCCTGCACTGCCCCCGCCCATGGTTCAGGCCTCTGTCACTGGGCTCGCAGTTACTCTGGGGCACTCTAGGCTGCACCCCTGACCAGCAGTTTTTCTGTGGGGCTTCCATTCCGCCTGCCGCTTGGTTATTCCGTGTGAGCAGTGGTAGCCATCTGTACAATTCCTCCCCCCTCCCACTTCACTAGGGTTTTCTGGGGAAAGAAAACCCTTCGCTTTTCAGATCTTCTTAAACCAGCATTGTCCCGAACTCTTGCCAACAGGATTCTCTGAGTAGGGATCTTGGGTCTCAGTGCTCCAGCTGCAGCTGGCTCTTTTGGGGTATGATGATACCTGAGCCTCTTCTGTCCCCTCCACCTCTTGTCTCTCTTATGCACGGGCATGATCGGATCCTCTTGAGCTGGTCCAGGACCGCCGACAGTGGCGCCCTGTGCCTCGCCCGTTAATGTTTCTTTCCCCATCACTTTGCAGTAGTGGGAGTGCCTCTCCTCCCCTACGCCAGTATGGAGTTGGCCCAGTCCTGTCAACGGTGGTGACCTGTGCCTCCCCCATTGTTGCTTTCTGCCATATTGTATTGCAATGGCTGGATTGCCTTTCCTGACGGTGGTGCCTTCTGCCTTCTCCGTCAGCTACCTCATTGGCCTGTCAACAGCACGGATGTCCACACCCTGAGATCTTCTTGGACATAAAGTCTCCACCACTCATTCACACTGATGGGATCTACGCTGGAGGTGCTAGGACCTAACGGGAGCAAACATTTTTGCAAGATGGTCGGCACCAGAGGTGGAGCAGCGAGAAGCGGCACTGCGAGCCTCGGCTCATGCGGCAATGACTGTCTTGGCGTCGACCCTCCAACCACCTCAGTTCCTTTTTTCCTGCCGTCGAGTGGGCTTCACTGATGACGACGCTCGCCCGCTGGGAGTCAAACTTCAAACTAGCAGCATAGTTTTCAGTTTATTATTTTGTAGTATATCTAGAATAAGTACCGCTTACTATAATTTATTTTTATTAAAGAAAGAAGTCTCAACCTACATTGACTGAGTTGACCATGAGTGGGTCAGGTGACAGTAGGGACACTTCGTATGAAAGCTGTTCAGTCATCTGGGCTGGGTCCAGTCTGCCACCTTCTCCGGAGGAGGGCTCTGACAACGGACGGTCCAATGCCCTATAGAAGGGGCAGCCCCCTGGAAGCATAAAAAAGCATAAAAAAAAATGGTTGCATTCTCGGCACCATTCGGCCTTGAGCTCTTCTTCGTCCCACAGGTCAAAAAGAGAAGGCATCATGAGAATTAAGCCCTCTGGTATGTCCTTACCAGCGTTGATGGTCGGCCGTGGGGATGGTTGACGGTCTCCTTCTGGAGTCGCTGGTTTCTGTTTCTGGTCAGAAAACTTTCGTATCGGAGCCCTTCCCCACCTTTTGGTAGGGCTTCAGATGAGCAGTTTCATCAGTGGGCTACTCTGATGTAGCAATGGGCTCGGAGGTTGGTCCAGCTGCCTGGCCCGGTCACTCCGGGGCCCTCTGGCCCTTCGGGGGATTGGGTAGGGTGGTTGGGCCTCCCTAGTTGTGCAGTGCCTTCTTTGGTGCCGTGGACTCCGTGCTCAGGTGTTTCCCCCCTCACATGGTTGCGGCGCGGGGGGCCACACCGATGCCTCTGTCTCCTGGTGTTCTTCCTTTTTTCTCCTCAAATCCTAGTTTTTGGAGCCCTGTGTTGGTTTCGGCGGCATCAGTGTTAATGGGTCGCTCGGTGCTATCCTTGGCACCGATGCGTCTGTCGGCGCTGTCCTCGGCGCCGTGTGGCTTTTCGGCACCATCCTTGGTGCCGTTGGGTGTGTTGGCATCGTGTGGCTTTTCGGCGCCGTCCTCTGTGCCGAGGGCTCTGTTGGCGCTGTGCGCTGCACTGACTCAGGTGGCACCGTGCTTTTCGGCGCCGAGGCTTGGTGTGATGTCTTCAGGGCTTCTCGACTCCGAACCCTTTTCCTTCCAATTTTCACTCCTTTCCTGTCCATACAGTCCCTCCTGGGCTGTCAGGAGATGATATTGAGCCTGACCCAGAACTTAGGCTGGGTGATGACGTGGAAGGAAAAGGATCTAATCCTATTGCAGAGCCTGTGGTCAAGGACCTGTCATTTAAGTCTCTGCAGAAAAATTTGAATTCCGCTCTTTCTCTCCAGACTACAGACATCGATCCTGGGAAGATTTTAAGGCTCCAATACCTTCATGTCCCAGAGATCCCTACAGATTTAACTCTCCCGGTACAGCCTGCCTTTGAGACGTTTTCTCAAATGGTATGGAATAATCCCGCTCTCATTCCTTCTGTAGCTAAGTCCATAGATAGAAAGTACGCTGCTCCCAAGGATCGACCCATTTTGGCCTCCTAAGCCTTTGCAGACCCTATTGTGGTCTTGGCAGAGAATAAGGTCGTCCTCCCTCAGGCTACTACAGCTGACCTATAAACTAAGAATCTCATAGATAGATACTTTAGGCAAGAGAGTCTTTGCTGCACTCACCCTGAGTATGAGTATTACCAGCTGCCAGGGTTATTTCTCTCAATATGAGTATGTTCTTTGGCATTCGCTCAAACAAATGGTAGAAGCTCTACTGGAGTCGGGCACTAGTTCAGAGCTTCTTCAAACCATAACCAGGGGTATCGTGTCCAACAAAAATCGGGTTAAAGCAGCTATGGACGCTTTCGATACTGCCTCCCGAGCAGTGGCGGCGGGCATTTGTACCCGCCGTAACTTTTGGCTGCGCACTTCAGGCTTCATGTTTGATACCCAGCAACAGGTCATGGTGTTACCCTTCGGTATGCATCTCTTCGGTCCTCAAGTAGAGCAAGCTCTAAAGGCCACACAAAAGACTAGATCTGCCATTAAATTGGCTCGACCTGCTCCTGCCCCTTCTTGGGGGGGGAGATGTTAATAAGCGTCAATTTCACAACTGTCAGTCCTTTCGAGGCAAGGGCAGGGGAGGTTTTAATAAAAACCAAGCCCCCCCAGCCTCAAAAGAAAATGCAACAGAAAGCACAAGGGCCCAAAGCGCCCAGTGCCACCTTCTGAATTTCTGGCCCAAGTCCCACCTCAGCTGCCCAAGGAGAACTCTTCCTCAGCAGTGGGAGGTCATCTGACTCAATTCTTTTTTTTTTTTTGAAATTCTCTTTATCCTCCTCACAGCCTGCCTCCTCCGACCCTTCAGTGACGACCCCCAGACATCCCACTGCCCGGAACCCTGCCCACACAGACCACAGATCCCCATGGAGCTGCGGTTTACCCCCAGGCGGGACGAGGTGGGGGGTTCTAACCCCGTAACTTACATTTCGTCGGTCTCGTGGTCTGTTGGGTGGGCACGGGCACATCATGGGCACGTCCAAGGTCCTCCCATCTTCCCGGACGAGGCAGGCTCTTTTCCTCGTTTTTCTCCCTCCTCGAGCAGCCGACGACCTCCCCTGACGTCATGACGCGCACGTCGACGTCCGTGCTGCTCAACGGCCAGCCATCCCCTAGTGGGGCTTGCAGTTCCCCGAGCCTCCGCTCGGGTCATGGAGCATCGGCCGGATCCTCCTCGAGCAGGCGAGCTGTCGTTGACGCTCAAGCCTGTCTCCCCGCCACCCACCGACTACCCGAGTCCGCTCGAACCCGGGTCGCCGGCGTGGAGCGAGGTGTGGCGTCCAGCGTCTCAACCCTCAGCGCCACCGGGCTGGCATCTGACTCAATTCTGCAACTGGTGGAAGTCCATAATATCGGACAAATGGGTCCTGCGGATAATCCGCAAGGGGTATTCTCTCAATCTTTCAGAGACCCTTCGGATTGTCCCCCCAAACGACAGCCCAGGCTGTCAGTACTTCAGTCATAACTTCTCGCTTCCGAGATACAAGGCCTTCTGAACAACAGGGCAGTAGAAATAGTTCCGCTGGATCAACTGAACACAGGGTTCTACTCCCATTACTTTCTAGTCCCAAAGAAAACTGGGGGCATGCGCCCCATTTTGGACCTCAGAAAATTGAACACATTTCTTCCCAAGGAAAAGTTCAAAATGATATCTCTAGGAACCCTGTTACCTTTGCTTCATCAACACAACTGGCTAGCCTCCCTGGACATGCAGGATACTTACCAACATATTCCTATTCACCCAAAGCATCACAAATACTTAAGGTTTCTGGCTTTGGGCCAGCATTATCAGTTCAGAGTCCTGCCCTTTGGGCAATCCTCGGTGCTGCAAGTTTTTACAAAGTATTGTGCAATTCTCGCAGCTCATTTCAGAAAGATCGGAATACAAGTGTTCCCATATCTGGACGACTGGCTTCTAGCAAGTCCTTCTAGGCAAGGAACTCTCTACGCCGTAACCACGGCCTGAGACTTTCTCACGTCCATGGGAGTTCTGCTAAATCTCAAGAAATTGCAGTTGCAGCCCTCCCAGTAGCTCCTTTGTATAGGAACTCTTCTGGACAGCTCTTGTGCGAAAGCTTTTCTACCAGAGGACAGAAGGAGCGATATCCTACAGATGGCCCGATACATCGGAGAGAACAGCTCTGTTCGAGCTATCTCGATGCAACGGATGCTGGGTCTCATGGCATCCTTGGTGTTCACTGTACCCCTAGCACATCTCCACATGAGAATCTCTCAGTGGATGCTCAGTACTCAGTGGTCCCCAACCACTCACACTCAGTCTTTTCTCATCAAGGTGACAGAACCTCTGAAGAAGTCACTCATCTGGTGGTCGCAAGAGGACAACCTTCTGGAAGGGTATCCCTTTGCTCCCCTAGATCATCAGCTTTCCATTACCACAGACGCATCCTTGAGGGGGTGGGGAGCTCACTGCCAGAATCTCCACTCCCAAGGTACGTGGACGAATCCCAGCTTCACATAAATGTCCTAGAAATGAGAGCCGTCCTTTATGCAGTCTGGGCTTTGAAGGACATGCTCTGTCACAAGAACATTCTCCTTCAAACGGACAACAAAGCAGTGATGTATTACATCAACAAGCAGGGCGGTGCACACTCTTACCCTTTATGCAGGGAAGCGATGAGAGTGTGGGAATGGTGCCTAGAGCACAATGCTCTAATCCAGGCGGTCTACTTGCCGGGAGTGCAGAACAAACTGGCAGACTGTCTCAGCAGAACGGAGACAGAGCCTCACGAATGGTCTCTCGACTCAACTGTAGTTCAGTGACTATTCACAGAGTTGGGAACTCCAGACCTGGACCTTTTTGCATCCCCACTCAACACAAAACTGCCTCTCTTCTGCTCCAGAAATCCAGGGCCTGGCATTTTCTGTGAGGATGTGTTCAGGCTGCAGTGAACAAAATGCTTTCTATACACCTTTCCTCCTTTTCCTCTAATTCAGAGGGTACTTCTCAAGTTCGAGTCCCAGGGGGACAAAATGATCCTCATTGCTTCCTTCTGGCCTCGACAGATATGGTTTCCCTTACTCAACAGTATGTCAGAAACCCCTCCGAAAGCGCTTCCCCTTCAGATGAGCCTTCTGACTCGGGGTGGGGGGGACTGTGGTCCTTCCCAATCTGAGGTCGCTTCACCTTCATGCTTGGCTCCTGAACAGATAGAAGTGAACAGGTTCAATGTCTCTCTCACAGAGTTTCAGATATTCTTTTGGCTGCGCACAAGCCAGCCACAGAGAAAAACTTACACAGCCAAATGGAAGTGTTTTTCTCTGTGGTGTGCAAAATCCTCTTTGAATCCTTTTTCCTGCCCACTAGATAAAGTTCTATAGTACCTTTTAGACCTCTCAAATTCAGGTCTGCAATACTCTACAGTCAGAGTTCACCTTTGTGCCATTTCAGCTTATCATGAGCCAGTACTTTCCTTATCACTGGCTCAGTTGCCAGTAGTTAAGAGGTTTCTTAAGGGTATTCGGCATACCAGACCTCCTGTCAGATGTCCAGTCACAGCCTGGGACATTAATCTTGTGCTAGACATGTTCACTCGAAAGCCTTTTGAGCCTCTAGCTTCCTGTGAGCTGAAATTTCTCACTTGGAAAACTGCCTTCCTGGTAGCCATTACCTCGGCCCGCAGGGTCTCTGAAATACATGCCTTGGTCACAGACCCTCCGTATACTGTGTTTCGTAAGGACAAAGTAGTTCTTAGGGCCCATCCTAAGTTTCTCCCTAAGGTTGTTTCAGAATTCCATCTAAACCAACCTTTATTCCTACCTACTTACTTTGAGAACTTCCAAAATGAAGGAGAGCGTACCCTTCATTTTTTAGATGTCAAAAGAGCCCTGCGTTTCTATTTAGATAGAACAAACAAATTCACAAAGCTCAGCAACTGTTTGTTTCCTTCAGCGAGACCCGGCTGGGTCAACCTGTAGCTATCGGATGCATTTCAGCATGGCTGGTGGCATGGCTTCGCCACTGTTATTCCATGGTGCAGGTTAAGCTGGAGGGCTGAGTGTACGCTCACTCTGCTAGAGCAGTTGCGGCATCCCTGGCTGAAATCCGCATCGTGCCCATTGCAGACATTTGCAATGTGGCTACCTGGAGCTCAGTGCATACTTTTGTCAAGCACTGTGCCTTGGATGTCCATGCCAGGCAACATCTTTTGTTTGGCAGGACCATCCTTAATGAACTTCTGTCCTGAATTTGTGAGCTCTTGGTCTCTCCTGCCGCCCTCTCGGGGGATTATTAGCTCTGTAATCTCCCATCAGTGTGAATGAGTGGTGGAGACTTTATGTCCAGGAAGATATGGAAATTACGTACCTACCGTAATTCTTGATCTTCTTGGACGAAGTCTCCACCACTCATTCACATGCCCACCCACCATCCCCCGAGCTCACCTCTGTTGTTGGTCTTCACTCCCTCAATCTTTAGGCTGTGAAGACTTCGTTGTTGACCCTTCTTATACGGGTGTTCCGGACTATCTTATGTCCGTTTTTTGTTAGGCTATCCTTCTAGGTGAGTTACGCTGCACCTCCTCGGAAAAAAATTACTGAGGTGGTTGGAGGGTCGGCTGCCGAGATAGTCATTTCATCAAGACGAGCCGCAGGCTCACACCCCTCGTGGCTTCCATCAGCTGGTGCCCACCTCTTGCAAAAAGTTTGCTCCCGCTGGGTACTAGTGCCTCCAGTGTAGATCCCATCAGTGTGAATGAGTGGTGGAGACTTCGTCCAAGAAGATCAAGAATTACGGTAGGTATGTAATTTCCATTTCTTTGGCTTTGATACCTTCTGCTAGGACCAAGCTTGGTGGTATGGAGCCCTGTTGACGCTTCTGACTTTTCACCATCGACGTCTGGTGCCTGCCCTGATGGGTGTGCCTTCACTTCCCCCACCTCCCTGTCCCACCCAGGACCATCGACAATGCAGATGTCGACGCTGGGCAGTTTACTTTCATCAGTTGCATAGGAGTGGGCACCGTCTTTGCCTAATCTCCTCAATGCACCTTCTCTTTTCTTATCATTGACGTAGTAGCCACCACTCGTTACTGGAGAGCTCCCTTTTTGCCCGACACGCTGACAGTGCAGTGGGCATAGCTTTGTACAGGGGAACACCATCTTAATTCTTCTTGGTCTCCCCCCTTCATTTAATAGACGGCAGTCCTGCGCCTTTTCTGGGGTTGGGGCTTCCTGCATCATGCGCCCACCCGTGTTTTGGTGGCCACGCAAGTGGGCTACACGTGAGGAACTGACAAAAGGAGTTTGGGTAGTTGAACCTTGCACCCATTCTTTAGCTTTGGGACTTGAGGAACCCCAGGCCACTTTCTCTCTTTTCCTCAGCTGCTAGTATGGCTACAGCCTGGGGCATCTCTTGGCACTCCTGGCCAGGCACCTGTCCCTGTGATAGGCCTGGAGCCAGTTCGGCTGCAGGGCTGTCTCACTCAATCCTCTCTGGCCTAAGTGGTTTATAGAGGGCCTGGACACCAACAAACTACCCCCCCCCAACCCCGGACACAACATAGCAGGCGGGCCTTTCTCTCCCAGGCCATGTATGCAGGTCCCCCGATGTGTGGGTTGGGTGCTAGATGTCTTCTCCCTCCCTTCCAGAAAGTACAGCAGTTACACCTGCTGCACCGGGCTCCACCTGTATTCTCCTGCTACACCCCCCTACTGGGGTTGCCAGGTGTCCCCTTTTCCATGTCGACTAGCGGAAAATGCCAACTGCACATGCTCCTAGACAGAAGTTGTGTGGCCCTACTCCGGAGTTTTGGGGTCTCCTTTCAGTTGCCTGCTCTCTGTCTTCCTCCCTCTAGCTCCACTTCCAGTGTTTCTGGGGGCGATTACTATCTGAGTCATGGCAGGAGGCAGTGGCTATGAACACCTCTGCCTTGTCGCCCATGGGACCTGTGACAGTTCCCTGTTCCGGTAGTCGACAACTATTATTGGATGAGGTCCATAGCACCAGTTTCTTGTGAACTAAAGAATACAAGGTTGTATTTTCCTTTCTTTCTCATCAATACATCCACGTGGAACTGGAGTCTCTTTCTACCTCTGTGAGCTCTGAGCTCCTCCTCTCAGCGCAAGGGGTTCAGTCTGGCCACTCTGTAAGACCTGCTGTCACTCCTGACACAAGGGGATGGGATATGCTCCCTGGACCTGCAGGCTGCCTTCCTGCTTATTGCATTTGGCCCTGTCTCAAGCATTTCCTCAACTTCCTGTCCGAGAGGGAGCACTACCAGTCTAGACAGTTGCCCCTTGGCATGTTACTTGCGCCATGTGTCTTTCCCCAAATGCATGGCGGTAGTGGCATCAACCCTTAGGAGGGAAGGACTGTACGTCTTCCCCAACCTAGTCAACAGCTGCTCAAAGCTCAGTCCAAGGAGCAACTGTCCCAGAACCTAGTGCATACCAGGCAGCTGTTCACCACCCTAGGGATTACAGCCACCCTATCCAAGTCCGTCCTAACCTTTTGTCAGTGCCTGCAGTACATGGGGGCAATACTGGACACAGCCCATGGCTTCACCTTCCTGCCCCAGGACAGGGCCGAACGCCTCATAGCTCAGGCCTAGGTGGTTTGTCAGAGCAGGCATGCCACAGCCAGAACATTCCTGAGCCAGCTAGGCCTGATGGTGGCAGCCGTAGTCTTGTTACCCCTGGCAAGGCTGCACAGGATGATCCCCTGTTGGACCTTGAAGGTCCAGTGGGATCAGCACACCGATGAACTAGAACAGCAAGCTATAATAATTCCTGCTATTCATTCGCAAGGTGCTCTACTGAGGGATGGACCCCAGCAACTCGACGAAAGGGTCCCATTCCTCATCCGCTCCCCTCAGCAGATCCTCACTACAGATGCTTCAAGGCTGGGCTGGGGGAGGCACATCTGGGCCCCCACCAGACCCAAGGAATGTGGACCACAGTGTAGACTTCCCTCCATATACACATTCTAGAGAGGAGGGCTGTTCTGTATGCCCTGCCAGCCTTCCAGTAGTATCTGTCCCTGGGGCCTCTGCTGGTGCAGACAGACAACCTCAGTATAGTATACTACATAAATGAGTAAGGGGGGACTCATTCTTACCCCATGTGCAGAGTGGCAATGAGAGTTTGGTACTGGGCTCTAGAACACGTCCTGGAACTGTTGGCCATTCATTTTCCAGGTGTCCACGACATCCTGGCAGACAGACTAGGCAGATCACAGTCCAGAATGCACGAGTGGGAGCTGCTGACCTCAGTAACAGGGGGACCTGTTCGACAGGAGGGGGCATCCAGAGTCGGATGTTTCGACGTCCACACTCGATGCCAGCCTGCCGCTTTTCTGCTTGCTTGATCTAGGGCTTGGAATTTTCTGGCGAGATGCACAGTCCCTCTCTTAGAAAGGGTCATTACTCTACACCTTTCCTCTAATTCATAGAGTGCTAATTAAGCTGCACATGGCAGGGTCCACTCTAATACTTGTGACACCCTTCTGGCCTCATCAGATATGGTTTCCATTACTGAAACAGTTGGCGGTGGAACCTCCTGTATTCCTGCCTCTGTGCAAGGGGCCGCTGTCACAGGAACAGGGCACTCTGGTCTATACAGCCCTCAGGTCACTCCATCTTCATGCCTAGCTTCTGTGGACATAGCCGTTATGAGATTCAGTGTGTCCTCAAAAGTGGCTGACGTCCTGTTGGCTGCCAGGAAACTCTCCATCAGGGTTACCTCCTCTATGAAGTGGAAACTTTTTGCTCTGTGGGCCGCTTCCCACCACCTGGACCCTTTCACTTGCCCAGTGAATCAGATTTTGGATGGTGCAATGATCCAGTCAAGCAACTGAATCAGTCTTGAGGTCATCGACCCCAAGACCCAGAGTGAGCACCAGGTCCAGTGTGTGACTGCATGGGGTCATAATGTCGCAAGACATTATGCCGCCGCAATATATCATGCTGCCAGTATAGTGCAATATATTGCCAGCGGCATAAGTCTTTTATTCCCCGGGGGGCTCTGCCCCACCCCCCAACCCCCAAAATATCTAATTCTGGGAGGTTAACAGTAAAAATCGCACAAAGTGCAAAAAATGTAAAAAGGCATGCTTCTGGGACCGGGAATCGAAACCCGGTCCCAATCATACTGCCTGCCTCCCTTGCTGCCAGTGGCTCATCCTGGCAGACCCCTGTCCCAGCAGAGGTCTTATCCTCTGCCTGGGAGAGTGAGAGGGTGCATTACCGCACATACTGCCTTTCATGGTTGTGCACCCTCTTGCTCTTCCCTACTGCACTGTTACTGTTGCGCGGTTTTGTCGTATGCTGTAGAGCATATGACAAAGGGACCCGGTAGGGTGTATGACCATGCAAATGGGTCACTGAGGTGACAACTTGCGACAGGCCCAGAGCTTCCTTACTCTGCCGGAGGTCACGTCCAAAGGGTGAGAGTTCGTCGTCGACCCAGGCGTTGAAATCCTCCAGAATTAACCATCTGGAGGATTCCAGTACCAGGCTGGCGACAAAATCTCTAACATCCCACAGGAGTTCCTTCTCCCCGCCAGGTGAGCAGTAAATCAGAAGGATCCTGTAGCCCACGCCAGGATCCCCTCGCACGGCAACACACTCAAATGACCCGGTAGAACCCACTGGTAGCACCGTGAGGCTCAGGCTGGCTTTAAAAGAAATGCCCACACCCTGCCTCTGCGATTCTTCCTCGGGATGTGTATCTGAGTAACCGGCCGGCACTACTGCCTCCAAAATGGCAGCAGCATTTTCGTCCAGCCAGGTCTCTGTGATGCAGGCTAGGTCTACTGAGGATACCAAGTCTACGAATTTGATAATGTTCTTGCCGACTGAAGACAGGTTGGATGTAATAACTAGTGTCCATAGTATGGAAGAGATTAGCTGGTCAATTTTTCCCAGTCGCAATCTCCCTGTGCAGGAATGCTGCCTTTTTACGAGAGATTGCTCTTTGATATTCATCATGATGAACTGTCAAAGCCAGTTTGTCATCCTCAGCTCTGGACCTTCTCCAGCAGCACTCTAACCTCCGATCCCTGGTCTTCAACTCCTTAAGCTCCCAAGCAAACTATGGGGACTCTTAAGTATGAGACCCAGGGTCATACATGGATCCATGCTATGGAATCGAAGGCCTCGGTCCCCACAGTTACAGGTTGAGATTGTTCTTTGATCCTGTCTCACAGGCTGCCAACATCTCTTAGATGTTCAGCACCTCCAGTAGTCCTTCTGGGCCAAGCCCTTTTAAAGGGTGGTACTTAACCATCTCTACCGGGGGAGGACCACAGCAGGGGCCCCAAAGGAGAACTTCACAGTGTAATGATCTTACCAACTGACAGGATCAATCTCGAGGTTACTTACCTCAAGACCCAGGGAGAAGACCAAGTCCAAGGCATGCCTGTGTTGGTGAGTTGCAGAAGTAACAGCTTGTGCTAGGCTCAGTGATTCCATCAACTGGAGAAAATTTCTTCCAAAGTGCGAGCGTTCATCATCGATCCAGGCATTGAAGTCACCCAGAATAAGCCATCTTGATGACTCCAACACCCTCTCAGTGATGAAATCTGTGATTTCCTGCAGGTACCTCCTCTTGTGTCCTGAGGGATGGTGCACCAGAAGGATCCTGCTTCCTGCGTCTGGACCCCACACACAGACACGTATTCAGATGACGAGGTTTCCCCATTGGGTTCAATGTTAAGGTTGACCAAAGTCTAAAACAGATAATGACCCTCCTCCACACACACACACACACACACACACACACACACACACAGTGTGTGTTCCTTGGGCAGTGAACCACGGAGAATCCAGCTGGGACTGTTGCCTCCAGCACAGGCCTGGCATCGTCACCTAGCCAGGTCTCTGTGATGCAAGCCAGGTCGATAACGGATCCCGAAATTGGATCTGCCATAAAGTCAGTTTTGTTTCTCGTCAATCTATCATTGCATAACACCGCCCAAAGAGGACGAAGTGAGGCAGCCGGCACTCTGGCTACATGGCCACTTGGTCCTGTGGGATCCCTGAGTATTGGAAATGTACACCTCTCGCCTCTCTCTATTTCCCATTTTGTCCCAGAGTGTTTCCTGGTCCAGATCGTCTTAATCATGCCCCCTTGCCATTAGTACTCCCACATCTCACTGCTGACCACATCATCTCACAATCCCCATCTCCCTGCACCTATGACGGGCAGTCCCAGGTGGAGGGGGGCAGTCTCAAAAGGAATGCAGAGCCAGCAGCTGGGCAGGGGAGTCTCTAAGCCTCAAGGGATCACATCCAGGCCTTAAACACATTCCTAAATCTACTAACTTAATTCAGTTTTAAAACACCACGCCTCCCAATTCCAAACCCAAATTACAACCCTTATTTAAAAGCAAACACAATTCCACTCACACCTCTAAACCTATTCACTCAAGCCCATTCATGCACACTCCTAATAGAGTATAAGCCCTATGCACACTTACACCATTCAACTTAACCTAACCAGTCTCATGAGAAAATAAAATTGAATGAATCATTAAATCTACAGTTCAGTCACAAAACATTTTTTTTTTTTTTTAACAATACTTTACACCAGTGGCTGTCCGCCCTTAGCCCCCACCTCCACGGGTGGACCAAGGACTACCTCGCTACTGTGCCCCCAGGATTACCCCCAGGGCGTATCCACTGGAGCCGACCCCCGCTAACCCCGGTGGATCTGTGTCTGGGTTGCCATGGGTATCCTAGGTCTGTCGGGGGGGGGGGGGCATCATTGGGCTCACCAGGGAGAATTTTCGTAATTTTTTTACGGGGGTGTGTCAATTGGACACAGCGGCGTGACCTCACCATGCATCCGACACGCCCTCCCTGGTATGAACTAGGGCTACGGCGCCTGACATCCAGTGGTCACCTGAGAGCCCTGGGGCAGGAGACACTCTACTCCCCTACCCCCTTGGAGGCAGAAAGCGTGTGATGGCCACTCAATCCACCTCCGCCTCGGTCAACCCTTCAGTGACTAAAGTTTGGTTCTGAACCCGGGTCGCCTGCATCTCAGTGGTAAATCTTCCCGCTGTGCCGGTGAGCTGGCCCAGTCACAAAACTTTTAACTGTAACGGTGCCTACAAAGGCGAGTTAGTTAGTGCAATTTACTTCACACAGTCCATGAATGTTAACTATGTCCGACAGTTCATAAGCAGAGGAACCAGAAAGGGGGGGGGGGCACAGACAAAGTGTTCTACTCTCACCACAATTTAAAAGTTGAACAGTGAAGTACATGGGCAGACCTCTCACTTCTGCTGATGGACACTAAGTCTAAAGAAGTAACGTGCAGAAGTTCTTATGAGCCAGCAGGCTCCCTCACTGCCAGCTGGCCCAAGGGATCCTTAACACAAGGCTCCCTGGGACAGATCTCTGAGATTCCTCTTGGCAGTTATCTAGCCTCTGACGTCAGTGGCCAAACCGAGTTTGACCACTACAAACACCCTTGGCCATTTGCAGTATTGTCCTGTGGCTGGGGGGAAATATTTCCTCTTCTCCATTTCACCTTAGTTTGCTATGGCTGTGACGAGCTCCTGGAACAGTCACCAGCCAAACATGAACATGCTCTTCTTTATGGAGTCAGGGTAAAAAGACCACGGGATCCACACTCCTGTGGCTTCCCTTGCCACATTCCAATTCCACTGCTCAGGCCAGGACACTCTGGGAAAGGACCCAACACAGCCAACTGGACTCCAAGACCACAGACATGGCTGCTCCTCACCTTCTTCTCAGGCTCTCCAACCTGTCTGACACAAAACAAGTTACCATTAGTCAGAGAGCAAACCATAGGTAAATAAGAAAACAAACAGCACTGGTACACTGTAACAGACTAAAAAATAATAAAAGGCTACCACTCATATTGCTACCTCACTAAAATCCCTAACTGCACTTAACAGCTTCCTACTACAAAAAACTATAATTTTAAATAATGCACTAAGTTTTACTGCCTAGAAACTGAACAGTTAAAATAACGATAAGTGCACTTGAAGAGATGGTAAAACGCAAAAATCATTTGGGAAATGTAGGAGCAGAAGCTCCGACCCGACAGCCTGCCCAGCCTGGTGGCCATCTTTTAGTGTATGTAATTATATAGATTAAAAATTATAATTTTTCTGCAATGTGGACATTTCATCAGGTAACATCGAACCGACTGCAGACTGATAGAACTTTAAGACATTCCCTTAAGTTCTTGAAAATGCTAGCTTTAGAATCAAAATCCATTCCCATATCATATACATTGTTTATCAGCACGGGGACATAATAAGAAAATGAATGCTCTTAAAGCATTTTGAGAGAGAGAGAGAGAGAGAGAGACTGACTGTCTTTCTAGTTCAGGAGTAAGGTGCTCAGTTGGAAAGTTGGAACGATTTGGAGAGGCCTTCATTTGATCTACCCTGCTTTACCTGGCCTTTGCATAAAGAGCTAATCTGGCAGCATCACCAGTCACTCAACCGGCAAGAGCATTGAACCATAGTCCTAAAGATGCTAGACTGCCTACTGCATGCTAACACATGTAATCCGTGCTGGCAGCCCAGGTTTGGGAACTGTCCAGGTGGCCCTGGGGGGGCTGGGAGGACGTTGCAGTGCAGCAGTCCTACCAGACATGGAGGGCTGTTGCTGATTTCCAGCGCTGCAGTGACTCCCTGCAGTGGGTCAGGGGAGGTTGTTGCTCTGAAGAAGGGATGCTGCAAGCATGAGACCTGTGGGGACATCACTCGGCACCACATGGAAGGCAGGAGGATCCCAGGAGCAGCGGGACAAAAAAGCAGAAGGGTCCAGTGGTTATGCCACGTGTACTCTCAGGTCCTGGGCTGCTGCTGGATCCCCACATACCTGGGTGAAAGTACGTGATGATTTGGGCCCTAGGATGGTGCAGGGATGGGGGTGGGGGCTACCACTGAGGACAAAACTTTATATGGGAAACCCTGTGCCCACTGTTTGTGGCAGTAGGAGAGGCATGTCATTTGCAGTCTGGTTTTCTATGTCTATTCATTGAGCCTGTTACAGAAGGAAACACCATTTTCAGAGATAATTATTGGTTGCTCTATCGCAAATACATGCTCTGTTTCTGTTATGTAGCTAAGAAGAAAATACGCCGCCCCTTGAAGTGGATTGCAGACTCCTACCATGCCGGAATGTCTGCGGCAGAGCGTAGACGTGTCCAGAACAATTTCATGAGTGGTCAGCTGCGAATTGTCGTGGCAACAGTGGCTTTCGGGATGGGACTGGACAAGTCGGATGTGCGGGGGATAATACACTACAACATGCCCAAGAGCTTCGAAAGCTATGTGCAGGAGATTGGGCGAGCAGGTAGAGATGGCAAACCTGCTCACTGCCACCTGTTCCTTGACCCTGAGGTAGGAAATTGAGAATCTGTAATATATCCCAAATCATTTTGGCATTGTAAATAGTAGTCAGTTTTTGGAACGCTTAGAAAAGGCTTGTTTTGGGTGTGGGGGGGTTTCTTTCCTGTTTCTCCCCACCTGTTCCCCCTTTCCCCTGCCCATACAATGGGGACCACCATGACTGTACTCTTCCTCAATTGGGAGGGCACCTGTGGGACTTCTTTCACAGCCGACATCGATTACTCTCCTTAGTCAGCTGGCAGGTGGTGTGCAAATGTCAGGCAGCCCACGTCCTCCTGCCCATTCCCCTGTGGGAGCCATGTTCCAGACCTTCGCAATGAGCCTGGCCTCCAGCTAGCCTCAGTGTGGGATCTGGGGTGCACATGTGAAACTTCTTCTCCCAGTTTGCAGTGCCTGCACTTTCTCCATGTTACTGATCCAGGCCCCCCCACACACACACACTCTCTCAGCTCCCTTGATCCAGTCTGACTCCATTTGACATGAACAGACTCCTTCTTCATCCCCCTTCTGTGTACCTCCCCATTTGCTCCTGCAGCCTCACCCTAACCGCTGGCCTTCTTCCAGGTTCCAAGGGGTACAGTGTCTTCTGTACGCTCTGATGGACCACCTGCATGCTGCCTCAGCCCCTCCTGCCACTGCCCGCTTCTTATTGCTGGTTATGTGATAAAAGCAACTGCAGGGGTTAAACTGGGCATGAACTTCCATGATCTTTGTCCCCTATTCCCTTGCTCCCACATTTGTACAGGAGTTCCTGATGTTCAATGGAAATTGTGACTAATTTCTGTTCACTTTATATCGCACATTAGCTACATTGGTCCGCCTAAATTAGATGTTGTACTTGACCACATATGATGTTGCCAGTGCTGCATTTAGAACACAATTTTGTGTGCTTTTGGAGCCATTAAAGGGGTAATAAAGTTCTGCCAATAACATTTAATTTCCAAAGGTTTAAAGGGACACTGTCAACCCCTTTTGCATCATACAATTTTATAGTTGTAACCCCACATTTAATAAATTGCTTATCTTCTCTAAAATTCATTGCTGTTACTGGTTGTTTTATCTGCTTTCTTTCTCAGTAGAACTGAAATAGAAGGTAATGCTATAATTATATCCAACCTTGCTACAGTGTATAGTTAGACCCGGTTGTGTCTGGATTTCCATACACTCAGTCTCATTGTGGTATTCATGAAAAGTTGTTGTGGTATCATTCTGACGTTGCAACGACACCACACACCTTTTATGCCTTGCCATGCCACCCGATTGATTCAAGGCGGGTTTTGAAGAAAAGTCGGAAGGTGGCGGTGCTGTTTAGCATGCACCAAGCGGGTGACCGAGACAGTGTGAACATGGACAGCCATAGACGCCAAGATACCAAACGCTACTGCTTTAGCAGTTGTGTGTTTTTTTTTTTTGTTTGTTTTTTTTTAAATAAGCACTGTAGCCGTGGATTATATCTTTAGACCAACGAATGATTGAAAGCGGGAGTGATGAATTGTCAGGAACGACATGGTCGCAGAGTGAGGTGCTGAAGCGAGTGGGAGCAGGTACAGACAAACTGAATAACAGCAAACTTTTGGGGTGAAACCATACACTATAGAAAACAGTGTATGGGTTTCCATACACAATTAAGGTTGTACTGTATAGCAGCTTATATTAGCACCCTCTTTATTTAGCATGGTGTGGGGTGCAGTACTATTTAGCGCCCTGTTGAATTAGCGCACCAGCTTCATGTCCAGTTACAGAACTATGCTCCCTGTAATATTAGCGATCAGCTTATTTTAGTGCTTTTGTCAGTCAAGCTAATATAGCGAAAATAAACTGAAAGCTAATATTTCCTGCTATACAGTATTTCATCCAGGCATGTGATGACATCATGGAGACCTGTCAAGCTTCGTTGAAGAGGTCTCTATGATGTCATCATATACTCTCAATGGAGAAACAGCCTAGTTGTATATGTTCACCCGTACACTATTCTATATATGTTTCAAATCCTTGATCCACTCTTACTGCATACTTTCTCAACATTGGGAACTCCCCTAAACAGCGCAACCACCCATGAAGCAATAGTATTCTCTTCCCCCACTGTATTATGAAGGCTAGACTGTGTTTGGGGTGTTCCCAAGTCCAGGAGAGATGCAGTGGAAGTTGATCAAGGACTGTAAACAAACACACCACACCTCATGCCACGCCAGTGACCAGGGTCAGCAGGGGAGGGAGAGGATCGAGCATCTGAAGGACTGCTCTCCTCTTCATGGGGAGGGTTCATGGGGCAGCTCGGTGTCCTAGTGACCCCCGATGGAGATTGGGGATACTACAGGATCACCAGCTCGAGTTGTAAAGGGTAGGGAGTGCAGCAGACGTCAGCAGGGCAGCTGTGCGCAGACGTCATTGCATGTCACCTCCCCAGGGAGCAACAAAAGCTGAAAAATTCCTGTCCACGGGGATAGGTGACGGCACCACCGCTCGCCGCCACACTCCACCTGCCGGACTCTATCCACCCCTGGGCCAAGCCCAGCCTGCCAAATTGTAGCTAGAGCTCCCTGGGAGGAAAGGGTGGCCCTACCTTCGGGGGGCTCAAAACTGGGGGGATCGCCGGGCTGGTGCCAGCGACTGGAGAGTTTCAGGCACGGAGATAGAGCGACGAGGTAGGGGGATGCCTGAGAGAGTTCCCCGTGAGTGTGGAGTACAAACAGAGTTTAAAAAAAAAAGGAATCTGAATCAAACTACCAGCTGTATCAGTAATCTCTACAAAATGTGACCAATCATAACGTTTTGGTTTTTTTAAACGAGACATACTGAGGCCTGAAGGGGTTGACGGTGTCTTATAAATATAAATGTCTGTACCAAGTTTTCAGAAAATATGCTACTCTGTTGCAGAGTCTGCCTACTTAAACTGTGCCACAAGGAGGTGGTGCCATCTTCCTTTTCACATACAGAAATAATCACAGATAAACTCTTCACATGGTGATCTCTCTCCATTGAAACTGTACAAGAATAGGATGCAGTGACATCACTGTGGCTGAGTCAGTCTCATCATGATGATATGATGTCGTTACTTTGCACCAGTAAAATGGTGAACCCCTGGGAGAAAAGTATAAACGGGCAATCATATCAACGGAGCAGCATATTTTCAGAAAACCTGGCATATTAGTTTATCTGCGGGAATTATTTTTTTCCTGTACAACTTCAAGTTTTCTTTAACCCAGCTAAGGTTCCATGAACCATATAGACTGCTGATTCATTTTGGCTGATTTCTGTGAAGATGGCTTGTAGGTAAATTGCCTAGCTAATTAACAGACTCGCTTTCCACACAGAGCTAAAATACTATGAGGGTGTCACAGGGTGTATTGAAAATACAACGTGTATATGTCTGAGATATCCGGTTAACAATAACTTGCAAATTCCAAGGGTTAACTTAACCTGTAGAAGGAGGGCTTCATCTTATAAAGCCCAGAGTTCATGGAATGCCTTACCTAATTGTGTGAAATTCCAAAAGGTGTCCCACAGAAAAATGAATGCAGATGTAAGATGCTCTTTAAAGTATGCCAGTGCCTGTGCCTACACATTCTACTGGGTTCCAGCTGCGTTTCTGTCATTCCACTTTTTCACTGGGCTAGTCTTTTACATGCTGACCTATTAGGGGCTGACACGCTTTAAAGCTCTGACATTATTGTGTAACTCTTGGCTCCACCTCATTCCAAGACAGTTAGCTTTGAAACCTCCGTCTTAGGTGTGTTGGCTTTAGAGTGGCAGCATTGCTAGAGCTCTTCTGCCTGAAGATTTCTTCAGAACCTTATTTGTTTTCTCATACTGTAGTAACTACAGGATTGCAATATTTGTTAAGCACCAAGCTTAAGAATACTTAGACAGATATTGCACCTGTATCTTGTTCTTTTGATTTTTGGCATCATTTTTTTGTCTCTTATTGCTATGTATTTTGGTTAAAATTTTTTGTATAACAAATTAATTATTGTTCACTTTGGTGTCAGGATTCGAGTCCCGCCACAGTTACAGACGTAGGCATTAATCACATGTAATGATGTGGCCATTGCATTACATCATCTAAATGTTGGTATTTAGGGACTAGAATCATGCCAGGTACCCACCCCGTGACAAAGCTCCACCTGAGCAAAACGCCAGGGCACCTGATGAGTAGTTTTGGGGTATCTTTTTGTCCAAGCACAGCAGTTTTAGGTTGTCAAAGTTGGCAATTTCAGCTGCACTATTATCTGAAATAAATGGCTAGCAGTATAGTCTAGAGGTTAGAGTAATGAGGTGTTAATGAGCTTGGTACATCCAGCAGACAGACCAAGGTTTAATTCCCACAACCTCCACTTGCATACTGTGTGACTCTGAGCAAGTCACTTCACCTCCCCAGTGCTCCCAGGTCGCCCCTGAAAACAGGCATCTGTACTTAGTGGGCCTTACCCGGTTACCAAAGAATAAAAAAGAAAAAAAATCATCCTGACAACTGATGCCCTTGTTTTGTTTTTTTTTAATTTAGATTTTTTTCCCCGTTTTCTCCTGACCCCGTGTTCTGGCCGTGTGTGTGTGTGTGGAGGCACGCCACGTGATACTGGGACACCTTCCCACTGCTTTGCCGCCCATTCATCTGCACTGCCCGCCGACCTCCATCTGGGGGCAGTGGAACTACGACAGGTGACAGGGCCCTCCCAGGAGAGGAGAGCTACCTTGCAGTTGCAACCCAGACTGTTCCTGAAGCCGGGTCACTATTGTGACATGAGGTAAGGCGACCAGTGCCATCGGGCCGGCCCCCAACTGATGCCCTTGTGACCATCTGGTTTATTTTTAACCTTTTTGTGACCATAACCCAGTGAGTGTGGGCCTTCGTGGTCTTTCATTGTGTTGCAATTCTGCCTGAATTCTACTCAGAATTCTACAAGGGTGTAAGATAAGTGATAAATGTCTTGTGGTTTGCATTTAGTTTGGTGCTTAGGTAAATCTTTACAGTTTTTTCTTCAGAACAATTGTTTCTCTCTTCTCTGTCTCATCTTCTTGTTGTTTTCCCCGTCAGTGCAGGATTAACACTGGGTTCCTTCCCATTCCTAAGGGTTTTTGGTAAACTGTTGGGACATTTGATGTTTTTGAAATTGAAATAGATTTTTGGAGGGGCCGCTATTTTTGCTTCTAGATAATCGCCATTGCATTATTGATGCAGTTGCTGAAATTTTCTAACACAGATTTTGCATCATTTTGGTAGGTTTTAACTCAGCAGTGCAACACATTATAAACAAGTGCGGTAAAACTGATACACGTGCTGAAACATGGATGCAGGTGCACAAAAGTTGGCAAAAATGCGCAAAAATCGATGCAAGTGTTGTAAAACGTGAACGCTGGTACATAGATATTATTGACCCAAGTCTGCAGTAAATTTGACGCAAGTGGCAGAAGCTCCGACACAGATCTTTGGTATTTTTGGAGGTACAGTGCGACCTGCTTGCAATGACACATCAGTGTGACTGGATTTTATTCATTATACGGGTTGTCCGTTATATCATTTATACTGCACATTAATTCTGTGTCTCATCATTATAATCCCTCCTCCTCTGCCATCCACAAACATCGAGATGTTGCCGGAGAAATGATATCCACCAAACGCCTCTCCTCTCTCATTATCTACAGGACTGGTGTTCTCTTCCCTCTCTCTCTGCCTCCGACAAACAGCATTTTGTTAAAATCAGTTTGAGTGAGGATATCCCATTGCCAGAACACAGTGTTTGGGGTTTAGTCAACTCTCTGCTCGCTACTTGCTCTGTATACGGTTAAAAAAAGCGGCAAGTAAGTGTGCACTCAGGAGAGGAAAAGGGGCTGCTGTATCCTCACTGAGGAATTGGTTGTTTGAGGCTGAGTCGGCTGTCTCTCCTTGCTACTTTTTCTGTCTGCTACTCACTCTGTTTATAATAATAATAATATAATTTTTTTTTTTTAAGTTTGAACTTGGGAGACGGAAAGGGGCTGCTCTACTCACTTTGTGTTGGCTGCTAAATCAGGTTTCCAGCAACAAAGTTAACAGCTTGTGTTAGCTGTATTTGCCCGACATCCATAGTAAAATATGGTTTAGTACTGGAGCCAGCTGGGCAATTATTTAGATTAGGGGACACATACTGCCTCTGTTTCAGAATTCAGCGGATTACGGTAATATGTCCTCCCACCGACGTCAGTACTCTCCGTCCCTCCACACACGTTTTGCAATCAGTCTGAACGTTCCAAATCAGATTTCTCCATGTCCAGTAAATCAATGTGCCAGACTGTCCCCTAAAATAAATAAAAGCCAAAAATGCAGTTTGTTGGGGTGCAACTTTGTTTTATTACTGTCTTCCACGCCGCACTCATTCTGATGTTCAGTCTGTACTTCACCTGCACAGCTAGAAAGCAAAAGGCTAGAAAGTGGAACAGTGATCGAGTGATAAACTGAATAGAAATCTTTGTTCTGTGGGGCACTCCGCCCCCCCACATCCCCCCGGGTCCGCAGCGGTGAACAGAAATACCAGTATCATTATAATAACAACAAGATTAGCAGCGCTAACGAGATTAGTCTGTAAAACATAAAGTGGGACAATGATCGAGTGATAACTTAATAGAAATCTTTGTTCTGTGGGGGTGCTCCGACCCACACCCCCCGGGTCCGAACAGAAATAAAATTCTCTCCTTATGTGGGAAATATAAGTATTATTATGATAACAATCGCAGCAGTAAAGAACTAAAGTACTTTAGTAGCAGAACCAGTGACGTACCGATGACTGCAATGCGCATGTGGCTGTATTTCTCACTCGGCGCACTCGCATCCCCAGAGTGTCCCCTAAAGTAAATAAATGCCGCCAGCTGCAGGTTTCATGAAGCAGTTAATTGCTGGCTGACTTCCTCCAGCTTGCTTGGTTCTTGCCTCGTAAGTAAAGTTCAAATGAAAATGGGAGTTAAAAATGTTACCTTGGAGTTATCAAGATAGAGTGATTGACAGATGGTGATTACCGTAACAAAGGACAACATCAGCACTACACTACAGAACTCCAGGAGGCAACAAATTAGAGCAAAATCGGAGCATGAGCACATTTTCACTAGAGCATTATATCAGGAGATATCGCACCAAGGGAGGTGTAAGGGGAACACTAGCCCGGGGGAGGGGGGTACTAAAACAGCACAGTGCATTTACCTAGCATATACATAGCTCAACAAAATGCGAAGAATAAATAGCGTGTTATTAGCAAACAGTTTTGGATGAGTTTTTGGTGACTGCAGCAGTGATATTAATGCATTAAAATTAAAGCATTAATACATAAAAAAAGCAATTAACGGGTGTAATTAACTTGCAATTACCAGGGTCTATTAATTAATTAAATTAACATTAATAGAAAAGGGGGGCAATTAAATTAAGCATTAAATTAATAAATAATTAACCAACCCTGCTACAGAGTCTGCTTCCAGTTGCCCAGCAAAGAGAGGTTTCCTTGAGGGAGTCATATGCTCTTATCTGCCTGTCTTGGTATGGCAGGAATTGCAGCTGGCCTGTGCCAGGCAGCAGAGGTGGCATCCTCCAGTGCAGAGAGCAGGGGTGATAGTACTATAGGAGGAGCATCAGGTAATGCCAAGAAATCTATAAGGTTTTTCTTGGTGATATCCTGTCCCTCCAGATCAAACCCCATCGCAGCCTGTAATTGCTGCATCATAATAATAAAAGATGGGTTTTCCCGGGGGGGGACTTTGGGGTGTAAGCCAAGTCCTCGCTGCAAGTAGAAACAGCAGAACTAGTCCTTTCATAAGGACTCTCCACATAGTCTCCAGCCTCCTCCTCTTCATCGTCCTGTTTCATGAGATCAGGATTGCACTCGAAGTCGTTGTCTGGTGGCTGGATCACGGGGAGCATGCTGGCGAGGCTGGCGACGCTCGAGGAGGTGGCTGAGACACAGCCCTAGTATACGTTGTTGCGGGCATTTGAATTGCAGGCCCTGTTGATGGACCTGCTGGTATAAGAGGAGGAGATAACAGGTGCCTAAGCATGTCCGTGAAGGACAATAGCACCACCTGGACATCTGCTCCGTGTGGTTGACGGGTACGCCGGCGGAAGGAGACAGAGGAGGCAAGACCCCCACCGTCAGTGGCAACGCACCAGCTATACTAGGCCCGCTGGTGCCTATGGCCTGCTCTGACCCGAAAGGTAGGTTGATGGTCAGGGTGGCAGTCAACGGCGCTGTAGAAGTCGTACCTGTATGAAGGCGCGACCTGGAGTGCACCAGGGAGGTTTCCTTCTTCCAGTGCTTAATGCTTGTAGGTCCCGGATAATTTCTCCTGGGATTTTGATGACCTGGACCCAAAGGAGAGAGTCACCAATGTGACAGAACTCTTTTGCTGGAGTTCTTTCTCCATTCGGGCTACCTGCTGTTTTAAAAGGTGCTTCTCAAAAGTGTCTTTTCGACATCACCGGTTGGCTGTGTTGAACCCTTTGCAAATCGGGCTGGCCAGCATGCTATGGTTCGGGCCAAGGAAACACACGCAGGCATCATGCGAATCGCTGGTACAGATCTTTTCACCGCATTCACAATAACAGAACAGTTTTGATGGTTCCTTAGATGATATACACACCATCAAGAATCACTTATAAAAGTGATTACTTAACTATGGTGAGAGACTACCTGTCCTACAGATCCCAAAAAGTAAAAACTGACAGTCATATCGGGATCCAAAGAGGTGTTCATAGGCGTCCCCCAAGGATCAATTCTGGGACCCCTCCTGTTTAGCTTGATCCAACTTTGAGGGGGAGCTCTTGCAGCAGGTAATACCATTAGGACTAATGCCACCAGGTGTTAGGACCCCATGGAAAACTTGTAGCTAGCGGTCTGTAGCAGGGGAACGCCCCCGATGTCGGCTCCGCCTGATGTCAGACGTATAAAGGGGGCAGTCCCCCGGCCCCATCTCAGTTCTTTTCCTTCCATCAACCCACATAGTTTGGCTCCACGGACGCCTTCTCTGCCAGTCGACCGCTCTTGAGGAAAGTTTGTCAAAAAGTCATTTATTTCTTTCATGTTCATATAAATCTCCAACCCTGTGTATAACGTCGCCCTCTCCACCTCGACGAAAATCAAAGTGTGCATGCGGGAAGTGATTCCGGCGAAGGACGGCCACGCAGCCTGCCTAATCTGCCTAGGCCCTGACCATCGGCCCGACACGTGCCCGCACTGCCAGAAATGTAATCAGAAAACAAGAACAAGAAGAGCCAATGCACTCAAAGCCTCCCTACTGGAGAAAAAAGTGGCGGCTATGCAGTGAGGTTCAGGGGCCAGCTCTTCTTCTCCCACCAGGGACTCCCCACTCAAGGAAACATCATCGAGTGGGAAGCACCACCACTGGGATAAAGATAGGGCCAGGTCCGAGTCGCACCCAAAGTCACCCTCCAAATTGGTATCATCATCTTCGACTTCCGGTCGGAGGTCCGGCTCGGTTCCGGCCCATGCCGCCGAGTCCTTCCACAAGAATAAGTCTACTCCAGCCACTTCCCAGGGCAAGCACCAGGAGTCAGCCTCTTTTGGGCATTCATTTTCCCTGGCCCACTGACCCCACAAGCATGCTTCAGGGTCGACCCAGGAAGGCCAGTCCTCGGGGATACTGAAGGACAGACCCAGTTCGTCAGAGAAACGGAAGCTCTCCGATGAACATGAGGGTAGGCAGGAGGTTGCCAAGCATTGGACGCCCCCTCCACCCCCCACCGGCCAAGGTTTGCCCTTCAGCTGACGAATGCAAACCTAGCCAGTTGCCTTCACCAACGTCTCGCACCCAGACGCCTGATAAGGGACGGTCACCAGTGGAGGATCTGATGCCTACCCCTCCTTCGGAGGGTCGGTCACCTGCTGGGCGTCCACCCACCCCGGATGCCATCTCCCCAGGTGAAGGTGACACCGAACGTCCGGATACAGGTGCAAGCCTCCCGGACCCTCAGATGCACGGTCCTGTAAACCCGATGCCCAGCCCAGTGGTCGTCCAAGTGGCAGACATCGAGTCCTTATTCACTTTGTGGTGGAATACTGTGAAGGGGGATCTCCTTTATAGACCCCCAGGCCCCACCCCAACTTCACCACCCATGAGACCTCCCCCCACTCCACCTACTCCTGCTGGGGAGGAGGGCTCCCGACCAGACTCGAAGAGTAAAAGGAGGAGGAGGCATTCATCACCAATCCCTTCCTCCAGTGGTCATACGTCCTCATCAGATGAAGGGGACGCCGGCCCATCACCTCCTGACTCTTCAGGGGAAGAGTTCTTACCACTTTCTCTGGGTCCCAAGAACTCACCGAGATCCCCTCCAGATGATCCTTCATTCTTAGATACTATGAGGCACATCCAGTTAATCTGTGAATGGGACACCGAGGATTAGGACCCAGAGCGCAGGCGTCTGGCCAAATTCCTGGGAAATAAAGAGCCAAAGCCCTTGGTTATCCCGCCCTTAGTCAAGCCTTTTCAAGATGTAACTCGACTTTCCTGGCGTAAGCCTTCTTCTATACCAGCAGTACCCAAGAAGGCTGATAGGGTTTAGAAGCCCCCTAGGGAAGAGCCTTTTTTGGCGGAGCAACCAAAGGCCAATTCTTTGGTGCTTGCCGCTGCCCATGGTTGCGGCGGGCAACCTAAACATTTAAGCTCTCAGCCTCTGGACCTGGTCTCCAAGAAGCTGAACAGCTGGGGCCGAAAAGTGTATTCCTCAGCCACAGGTGCCATTAGATCCCTGAACTGTATGGCACACATGGTGACTTGTCAGCAGTCACTTTGGCAGAAGACTATGGAGCTGTTAAGTCAATGCCAGACTCAGACGCCGAGGAGGAAGTGCTTGCTTGCGCCCAGTCAGGTCTGGACGTGGATAAACATGTCCTACGCTGTTCATATGACGCGGTGTACATGGCCTCCTGAGCCGCTGCCGGGGTGCCTGAGGAGGCAGTCTTGGCTGAGGCTTACGGGTTTTAAGCGTGATCTTTGGAATCCATTTTGGATTCCCCTTTTCAAGGCCCAGTGCTGTTTGGCCCAGAAGTAGAAATCTTGGTCAAACAGCTTCAAGAGTCAGGGAAAGCAGTTGCAGATGTTCACGCATGTATAAATCCCAACCTCAAGAACCCTGTTGCCGTCCTTTTCGCAGGGACGGGAGGCAAAGCGCCCCCAGGGCAAGTTCAAGAGGCTGGTCACCCTGCCTCCAAGGCTCACAAGGCCCTAGGCAGCCCAAAGCTCCCAGGACTCAGGGTCCCGTTACTCCCACCACCTGACTTGCTGCCTCTCCCCACCTCTCCCGGGAGTCGCAGACCAAGAAGGTAGGAGAGAGATTTGCCCTGTACCCACTCGAAGGGTCCAGCATCACAACAGATCAGTGGGTACTGGACACTATTCGAAATGGGTACTCTAAATACAGTGCCTCTCTATCCCACCAGACAGTCCCCCTCCCTCCTTCGTGTTAGTTGTCCAGCAGCCCACGCCCATCTTCTAGCAGAGAAAATCCAGCTGCTTCTAGAGAAAAAGGCCACCCAGCCGGTTCCTCTGGCGCAGAGGGGCAAAGATTATTACTCCCGTTTCTTCCTGGTTCCAAAGAAAATGGGAGACCTTTGCCTAATTCTGAACTTAAGCCAGCTCAATCTCTCAGTCAAGTACCAGAGACTTCAGATGGTAACTCTGGCAAGTCTGTTCCCCTTGCTTCATCAAGGGGACTGGTTATGCTCCCTAGATATGCAAAACGCTTACATGCATATCAGGGTTCTGAAGTCTCACAGAAGGTTCCTTCGATTCAGGTTTCAGGACCAGCATTACCAGTTCCAGGTTCTGCCTTTCGGCCTTTCATCTGCCCCTAGAGTCTTCACCAAGTGTCTGGCAGTGGTGGCAGCGGCCCTCCGAAGGAGAGGCCTCTTTGTTTACCCCTACTTGGACGACTGGTTTCTCTCTGCTCCCATCGGAGAAGCAGCTTCGAGTGGCCCTGAAAGAGACAGAGGAGCTCTTCTGCTGTCTGAGGATAACAGTGAATTGGCCAAAATCGCAACCCTGGCCATCCCAGTGGTTGCAATTCATAGTGGCGATCCTGGACACCGCGCAGGGAAGAGCCTTTCTGCCCTTGGACAGGGCAGAAAACCTGCAGGCCTTGGCAAGCAGAGTACAAGCAGCTCCCTTTATCCTTGCACAGGTTATTCTGCAGCTACTGGGCCACATGGCAGCCGCCATAGCTACGGTCCCCCTTGCCAGGTTGCATATGAGGGTCCTTCAGTGGGACCAGGCGGTGGACGACCTGCTCCCAACTCTGCCTCCTGATCAACGAGGCCAAGTCGAAACTCGTGCCTTTCCAGGTGATGTGCTTCATCGGGGCAGAGCTCGACTCTCGTTAAGCCAGAGCTCGGTTCCCGGCGGACATTCTCTCCTCCTTTGCCCAGTCATTTCTGGTTGGGCAATTGTGCCCTGCCCCGGACTTTCTGCGCCTTCGGGGTTACATGGTGGCATGCACCTCCGTGGTCCGTTGGGCCCGGCGGCACATGCGCCCCCTCCAATGGGAGCTGGCCGCCCAGTGGACTCAGCGCCACGGTCATTTCAACCAGCTGAAGAATGTAACCCAGAAGATGTGGGATGATCTCCAGTAGTGGACCGCCCCATACCAGTTGCAGGAAGGGATCCCGTTTGTCCGCCCTGAGCCGACGGCCATCCTCGCGATCGATGTCTCTCTTATGGGCTGGGGAGCCCACATGGGGGACAAAAGGGCCCACAGGTTCTGGACCTCCGAGGAGTCCTCATACCACATCAACCTGTTGGAGCTCAGAGCAGTCAGACTGGCACTGTCCGCTTTCATTCCTCAGCTCCGGGGTCAAGTGGTTCAAGTCCAGATGGACAATACCATGACCATGTACTACCTCAACAAACAGGGCGTCATGCACCCGTCTGCTTTGCAGGGAGGCGCTCTGCATCTGGACCCTCGTCAGCCGTCTGGAGGCAGATCTAGCGATTCATGTGGCAAGAGCCTCAAACCATCTGGCGGATGCTCTCAGCCTCTTAGGCGAGACATCCCACAAGTGGTTTCTTCATCCAGAGGTAGCTTACAGCCTGTTCTTCCACTGGGGCAAACCGATGGTGGACCTGTTTGCCTCCAGGGACAACACCAAGCGGAGACTGTTTCGTGCCCGCCCCCTCTCAGCAGGGCTCACTACAGGGGGATGCCTTCTCAAGGCCGTGGACCCCAGGCCTCTTCTATGCCTTCCCTCCATTTCCCTTGATCCACAAGGTGCTCCTCAAGGTGAGGAGGGACAAGGCGAAGGTGATTCTGGTAGCCCCAGACTGGCCACGGCAGTTCTGGTATCCAGATCCCCTCAGCCTCAGCTGCAGGCCCCTGGAGTGACTTCCAGCATGCCCGGACCTGAACTCTCTTAATCAGGGAAAGGTATACCATCCAGACCTTCAGTCCCTGCACCTCACAGCCTGGTACCTGAGCAGCTGGAGTTCCAGGCTTTAGGTCTTTCCGAGAATGTCCTCACTGTGGTGGGGGTATCCAGAAAGGAATCGTCCAGGAAATGTTATGCCTTCAAATGGAAAAGGTTTTCCATTTGGTTTCAGGGCAAGGGCCTGGACCCTCTGTCCTGCCCAGTGGCTAACATTCTCGACTACCTTTGGTCTCTGTCCAAAGGGGGTCTTCGGTCATCGACACTTAGGGTGCACCTGGCAGCCATCTCTGCTTATCAGGCGTGGGCCGGTCAGCCGACGGTGCAGGAGACAGTGGTTGGGTGCTTTTTCAAAGGCCTGGATCACATGTCCCCTCTGGTGCGGGAACGTACACCTCCGTGGGATCTACTGCTGGTACTGGCAAAGCTCATCGGCAAGCCATTTGAACCAATGCACAAGTGTGCATTGTCACCCTTGTGGAAGATGGCCTTCCTGGTGGCTATCACATCTGCCAGAAGGACAGGGGAGCTCCAGGCACTCTTGGTGGACTCCCCTTATCTGGTCTTCCACAGGGACAAGGTTGTCCTATGCCCCCACCCGAAATTCCTTCCGAAGGTGGTGTCAGAGTTTCACCTTAACCAGGTGTTAACTCTGCCAGTATACTACCCTAATTACACCTCGGAGGCTGAATACAGGCTCCATACCTTGGACCTGAGATGGGTTCTCTCTTACCATAAGGAGAGGATGGCGGAAGTTCAGGGAGAGGTTCGCCAGTTGTTTGTCACGTACGCTGAAGCCGCTTCTGGCAGACCTGCAGCAAAACGTACAATTGCAAGGTGGATTACATCTTGCATAAGTCTGTGCTACGAGTTGGCGGGCATGGAGCCTCCCAGAGGGATAAGAGCTCATTCTACCCGCCATACCGCTGCATCGGTGGCTGCTTCCAGGGGCATCCCTATCCAGGAAATCTGTCGGGCTGCTACCTGGAAGTCAGCAAACACCTTCATTACCCATTACCACATTGACCTTGAGTCACGCTGGGATGCTGGTTTTGGGGCCACAGTTCTCCAATCTCTTTTCCCCAAGTAAGTATCAGTGGGGGGGTGTGCCTTGCCTCCGTCATCCCGAAGAACTGCTAGGAGTCTGCCAAGAAGTGCAGATGAAAAACATATCCACGATCCTAGAAAAATAGGTTACTCACCTGTAACAGTAGTTGTAGGAGTGGTATATGTTGTTCATCCACACGGGCCCACCCGACCTTTCCGGCTGCGGACACACAACACCTGGCTTACAGCGGGCTAAGATCTGGCGTCATGGGGCAGAGCCGAGGGATGTACCACCGGGTTGGGTGGGAGGAGCCAGCTTGAAGACCTTCCGGCGATCCTTAAATGGAAAAGGACATGCCAAGAAGTGTGGATGAACAACATGTACCACTCCTAGAACTACTGTTACAGGTGAGTAACCTATTTTTCTGCTCAAAGGTTGTTTCCGAATAATTACTAAATAAATAAAATAAAGAAAGCGGCAGCTATAGCAGTATCGTGTCCATGCACAGTCTAACGAGTATGGTCGACAGTGGGAAAAGAACTGAGGAGAGAAGGGGCCACCCACATTTATGTAGTAGCCGGCATCTAACTTCTTCATGGGTGGCCACCTGGTGGACTGCTTGCAAAAGTTTCTGTATGGTCCTATTGCCTGGCGGGTATAAGTTTGATAGGTGTGGCCTGATGAAAGAGATATTCTCGAAGAAGATCAGAAGGTGATGATTAACTGCACTCACTCTAATGATGGGAGAGTGACCAGTGGATGCCGTAGGGCTCAGAACTGGGACCAGTCCTCTTCAGTGTCCTCATAAGTGACGTTGCTGAAAAACTGGAAGGGAAGATATGTTGTTTTGCAGATGAGACCAAAATTTGCAATAAGGTGGACTTTCAGGAGGGGGTGGAGAGAATATGCAGGAGTCTTGGGAAACTCGAGGAGTGGTCAACAGCATGGAAGTTGGGGCTCAGTGCCAAAAGGTGCAAAATTATGCACTTACAGCATAGGGACTCAAGTTGAGTAAAGGATAGGGGGAGGTACTGACAGTCACGAAGCAGAAAAGGGGGCTTGGGGTTGTCATAACTGACTGACTGCCACAAAGTGGCAGGGCAGTGTGACAAAGCAGTGGGTAGGGCTAGTGCAGGGCCAGATTAAGCTCCTGGGGGGCCTGGGGCACTTGGACCTCTGGGGGGCCCATGCATGTGCAGTGTTTATGACATGTGAAAATCCCCAACCCATCTAGGGGGGTCTGGGGGCATGCCCCCCCAGAAAATTTTGAAAAAAATGGTTGAAAATGGTGCACTTTAGGGGGTTTCCTTATTGTTTTCTGATTTTTTTTTCCTACTGTAAAAAGTGACACTTTATGCTGGAAAAATACTGTACATGCCACTGCCTCAAATCAAATATTGTATGTTTCCATGTTCACATATATGGATAGTACAAATTTGTATGTGCTTTCAGAATATGAATATATAAACATACGGTGGATATTACTACAAATATAATATTTGCAAAGTGAGACAGCGTAGGATAAGGGCAGTGTTCAAACTTTGGGGAGGTCTGGTGGGTGCGGGGGCTTGAGTCTGGAAGGTGTTTACTACTCCATTACAAAAGAAAGGGTGCTACAACAGCTCGCTAAGTTCAGGGTGGACAAGGCAGTGGGACCTGATGGCATACATCCCAGGGTACTAAAGGAGCTAAGGTTGGAGCTAGGATAGCCATTAGCCATTATCAGAACAGTTTATTGAGTCTCTGAGCACAGGAGAGGTCCCATTTTTTTTTCCTTTTGTTTTTTTTGAGTGACATCTTGGAGTGCCTAAAGAATTGCTAGTACAGAGAGTACTCAGCAGCCAAAGACAAGTGTAAAGATGATTCACTGGCCACTGAGGTGGACGGCGATAGGGATAAGGCACTGACTCCAGGGTCTGTTGGTGTCAAAGCCTCACATCACTTCTGCTGGTGCCAAGAAAAGGGCCAGAACTTGGCCACGCCAGAGTCCCTATGGAAGATCTGTAGGGCAACAAAAAATCTGTATTTCTCCTATATTATAGTACTCATCCGGCCTGAATGTGGACAACCTCTGAAAAAGTGGTGAGGCCCCAGAAGAAGACAAGACTCAGTGTATACATCAGGAGAACTTAGAAGAAAGGTGAACCTAGATGAATATGGATTTGCAGGACTGGACTACACAGTCAAAGGTAGTAGAGATGTGTTCATCTACCCCAGCATCCTTACAGGTAGTGTGCAAACAGCCCAGTTACACAAGAATGAAAGGGAATACCAATCAAGACAGTCTGACATAGTCAATAAGAAACAATTTCATCAAGAAAATGGGCCAGCTTCTCCATCAACCATAGGGATGTACCCTGTGTAAGAGGTAGTGTAGTCAATCCAAAAAGGTGCATAGGATGTCCCATGAACAACTTCCAAACACAGTTACACTGAATGGTGCACAGGGGCATGTGCTGCATTTAGTAACTATCAGGAATATACCCCAGGCAGGGGAGAGGAGGAGGACAAGAAAGAAAAAGGTAGAAATAAGTTGCGTTTCAGAAAATCCCTTGTTTTGGTTGGTGGAAGGGCCCATGGGATCCCTACCCCTGACACTTGGTCGTTTGTCACCCCATTCTCTATTCATCATAATTTCCCCAAAACAAAATCAATTTATGCTACTAGAACATGGCATTTGCGTGACTTAGCAGTTGCAAATGTATCAATAATGTCATCAAAGCTGATTTGTCGAAGTAGATCACTTTCAATACTTAGAAGAGTGAGTGCACTGAGACGGTCATCTCGCATTGTAGATCGCAGTTTGTTTTAATGAGGGCCATTTTGCTGAATGAGCGCTCACTAGAGCAGTTAGTCACCATCAGTGACAGGTACATGCGAAGAGCAACAGAAACATTTGGAAGGTCTCTTGCAGTTCTTCAGTATGAAGTAGTGATGCTCGAGATAGTGGTGAATCACAACCTCTTGCCTTTGCAAAGCTGATGAACTGAGACATTTCACCAGGAAGACCTCAACAGACAAGTCTGATGGGTATTCTTGAGCTAATTTCTGAGTCAAGATGTATTGCCTCATCAGTTAAGGCGTCAGAGTCCACTATAACTTTGAAGCTATCATAGACACTTTGGTAAGCCGAAATCCTGTAATTCAAAGCCATAATGAGGCAATCTATTATAACCAAGTAGGTCTCAGTCCGAATTCTCTCTGCCAGTTAAAACAACTCCTTCAGATTGCGTCGTCATACTGCATGTTTCTTTTCCTTCCTTGACTGATCAGTTCTGTAAGTAGAGGAGCCAGATAATTCTTGTGCTCGCATTTCAAATGTATCGAAACTATCACGTAATGTGTTGACAAAGGTTTTGAGAGATGTCAGTAATTCAACAGCTGATTTAAGATCAATTTTGCTATGTTGCAAAGATTTGCTCGTCGCATTAAATCTGACAAGAATGGTATTCCACAGATCACAAAGAAATGCTGTTTCGACTAACTCCATTGTTTGGGACAACGAGTCTGCCTCATGTCTTGAGGTGCCATTCTGATGTTCATCATCAGCCATTTCCTCTAGAGCAGCTTTGATGTCGGCATAGCTGTCAAAGAGTGCTCGTTGCATCAGCCCCTGCAGACCACCGTGTGTCAGACAGTGACTTCAGTGTCAATCCACCACCTTTCTCTTTAAGTGTTTCATCAACACTGACCAACGGTGTGTAGACGCCGGAGAAGAAAGTGTATACTTTCTGCAGAAAGCCAAAGAAGCTGACTGCCCCGACACAGCAATCAACAGAATTAGAACCAACTAGGTTCAGAGAATGGGCAGCGCAAGGTACAAATATTGCTAGAGGATTCACTTGTCTGAGTCGTGCTTGCATGCCAGAGTATCGTCCAGCCATGTTGTTTGCATTGTCGTGAAGACTGGCCACGGCAATCCATGAAGTCAATGGCTTCAGTCTTCAGGTAGTCTAGCAGAGTATTTGCTAGGTCTTCAGCCATATGACTGCTGATTTGCAGGAAAGTAAGAAGCGCTCAACTGGAACACCATTTAAAACATATCGAGCAATCACAGTTAGCTGATCAGCGTGGAGTTAAATCAGGCGTTGAATCAACAGATACTGAGAAATACTTGGCCATTGCGATTTCTCTAATGATAGTGCCTCAACATGGTTCGCCATGATTTGAATGAATTCTTCAAATATAGTTGAGGACAGGTAAGCAGGCTTTCCTCGACCAGCATTACAAAGTTTTCTATATGTGTTGCCAGAAAGGGATCAAACTTAGCTATCAATTCTATACAACCAAGGAAGTTGCCATTATGTTTTGATCCAATTATTTCATCATCTCCTCGGAAGGGCAGGCCTCTCTCAGCCAGATGAGTAACAACAGCCACTACCGAAATAATACATCACGCCAATACTGCTTTCTCTCCGACACTGCTTCTCAAACTGGGTCAACATGGCATATTCTTTGCGGCGGTTGCAAATGCTGAGAATGCAGTCTCTGTGCATCACTTTCTTCATGTGCGGATTCTCTCATCCGCTTTTTCCAGTCATTAAAACCGTCAACTTGTGAAAACTGATCCTTCTGACTTGTCATCAGCGTGCAGAAGAAACAGTATACAGATCCTTTTGAAGGACTATATAGCATCCATTTCCTCAGATGCATCTCACCATTCAATCCGCTGGTGTAGAACATGTGATTTTTCATGAAGCGGAATGCCCTTTGGCTGTCTCTGTGTTGGGTTGTAATAACGCTTTGACTTCATGTAACTGTCAGAGTCAGTCTTATTCTGGCAACTGTCTGGTCCTTTCTCAATCCAGAAGTCCACTGTGGCGGAACGATGGGAACCACTCCGCAGGATCAGTTGATCGACATTCATATTCATCGTGTACTGAGTGTGATGAATCGCTGATAGGCTCCTTCTGTCCCAAAAACATGTCATCATTTTCATTTGTGGAAGTGGCAGTCAAAGGACACTGGTGGACAACCACAGTATTGTCTTCAAAATGTTCTAAATTAGATTCCGATTAAGATCATGTGCCTGTGAAACTTCAGAGTTGACAGTAGAATTCACACTTGCTGAGGATAACTATTTGGGGTGACAAGGACATCAGCTGACACAGAAGCATTAATCGTGAAAAACTGACTGAGTCGAGGGGTCTTTGCCAACACGGAATTCAGCTTATCTTGCTTCTCTTTCGCAATGCGACGTTTCAGAGCACCTGATTGCAAAACCCTTCGTGGCATTTTCTTTAATCTTATACGCACACTGTCTCCGCACGTCCCAGTCAGACCTGGGAAACAAAATGAGGGATTGGAAAAGAACTGCATACAGTAGTAATTGTTAGTAATCACACAGTTAACTGTCAACATAGCTTCTGATTGGCTGAGGGACTTCTCTAGCTGGGCATCTATCACACAACTGATGGCCGTCTATTAAAAGTATCAGCCCAGCCAACCCCATGACCATCACCCTCATTTCATTTTCAAATCTCCGCCATTGTATTTGTCTTAACGAGAGCTGAGACCACATACCAGTCCACAACATGTTCTCCCAATAAAATTATGAACCTAATGCGTATACCTGCTGAAATAAGCAGAGCATAGCCAGTAGAAAAGAAATAAATAAGTTACTTTTCTTTCTTATCTCCCCGTCCACACCTGAGCTGTCACGATTTGACAGTACAATGGACAACGTGGCATTTTTTTGCCCCATTATCCACCAAAATCCTGGTCACACTTTTAAAATCAAAACTGAAAACCACCATTTTTTCTATGAGTCACCAAGACAGCCACTGAGCTGGCAAAGCTCCAACCCTCATGCACACATACGCAGACACCACCAAAATGACAATCTAAATAAAGATTTCCAAAACAACAACAGCAGTTTTCATTTTCAGACTATGACCGCTACCATGCTGTCTGCTCACCACCACTCACATCCGATGCTCACCTGTCTCTTAACCCAAAGACAAGCAACTCTATTTTTTCAATCCACATATAACCTAATTTTCTAAGCACAATAACACCCTCCAGGGTGGGTGGTATGGGCTATATCCACCCTTCCAGGGGCTATAAGACCTCTCGCTGTGGCATCACATCATTACGCCTTGGTGTGCGGGTACAGCCTAATACCTAACTTTGTTGGGTATTATTGTTGCACACAGCATGTATCAAGCATGTTTATTTGAAATTGCAAGCCATGATGTAGCTGTCATACAGATATGTACTGTACACTATTCCCATAAATTTTAGTACAAAATGATGATGACAACTAAAATGCAGTCTTACTTACCTCTGATAAACTCTCTAGTCTCCTCTGCCTGAAAATGAATGAACTACTCGAGTTGGTCGGCTGTCTTCTTTTTACTATTCAGACTCGATGCAAAATGCTCTGAAAATAGAAAACAGAAAAATAAATACTGTATCTTGAAGCCAAATAAAGCCCTCTGAACTGTAAATGACATCACTGATGACCTGAAATCATCCAAGCAGACCTCTAAAGCAGTAGGTAAGGCTGGGGGGGTTAAGGTGTATTAGTAGGGGTATCAAGTCGTAAAAGGAGGTAATAATCCTCTTTACAAGATACTGGTTAGGCCCCATCTGGAGTACTATGTGCAGTATTAAAGCCACATCTTCACAAGGACATTAACCAAATTGAGGCAGTCCACAGAAGGGCAACCAAAAGTCCAAAATGGGCAGGGACTGCATCAGAAGACATATGAGGACAGATTACCGACCTCAATATGTATACCCTTGAGCAAAGGAGGGACACCTTAAGGGCATTAACAAGGTGAAAGTGTCTAACATGTTTAAATAAAGAAAAATAGCAGGACAACAGGACACTGCATGAGATTAGAGGGCCAATTAAGGGGTAATGCGAGGAAATTATTTTTCACAGAAAGGGTGGTGGATGCATGGAATGGCCTACCTCAGGAAGTGGTGGCTGTGAATACAGTGCAGTGCTTCAAACAGGCATGGGATAGGCATAAGGGAGCAATACAAATGAGTATGAATAGATAGGCCACTGACAGAGCAAAAGGGCAATGGCACATTTATAAGATAGAAAAAGAAATGGGCAGACTGCATGGGCCTTGCAGTGGTCCTTATCTGCCGTCAACTTCTGTGTTTCTATGTTTCTATGGAGAGAGCCTCCCTCACCACAGAGGGCTCCAACGGTATGAGTAACTGCATTGTAGTTAGACAGGGAAGCAGCATTATTATGGCAAGGTCAAGGAACATGTTTGCTTTGGGAGACAGTAACACGACACCAGTTGTCAAGTTAAGCGGTAGGTCACTAACCATTTAACTCAACGTTCTCCATCACAAAGAAATGCCTAATTGCAGTAATTCCTCCTCCTGCCCTGGTAAGCGTAAGGGTACCATGATCAGCCACATATGGTATCTTGGTATGGGGGATATGTAAACTGTGAATAACTTCCTTCCTTCCTTCCTTATGACAGGACTAGTAAATTCGACTTAGCCTTCTAGTCCTGTCATAAGGAAGGAAGTTATTTGCAGATTACATAGCCTCAAGGTGAACACTGTCTGTAATTTGTTGTTGAGGTAATAAAAGTACAATTTCCATTTAATACATTTAAACAACTTAAAATCAAGTAGTTGAATGAATTTGAAATCATGTAGATTCACTCTCAAAAGGAAGGAAGGAAGGGCATTTCTATTACATCAACAACAAGGAAATTACAGTGCACAGTGGTTGATGTGTGTGTGTGTCAGTTTTCTGCTTCTGCTACAGTGCTTCTGTACTTGTGCATATTTTTTGGTTCAACTGCCTGCCGTCAGATCCTCGGGCAGCGGGAGTCGGATCAAGAGCAACAGCAATAGGGGAGTTAGTACTAGGGACTCTGGAGGTGGGGAGGGCACTCAGACAAGAGAGAGGGAGTACTAGTGTCCACTCGACTTGACCGTCATCTCAGAGAAGTAATGAGAGAGGGAGAGGTGGCGGCCGAAGGAACTGGAGGTCGGACACGGAGTGTGGAAGTATTCGGAGGACATACTAGCAGGTCAGGAAATTAATTCACAACTTGAACTTCCAAATAATTTAACATGAAAAGAAAAAACATCACATGCAGGCTGTAGCAGACCTGCCAGACCAGTTCATCTAACTTCTTTCTATGGTACCTACCCGGGCCTGGCTGGCTACCCCCCTCCCCGGCCCCCACCCCCCAGAGTAAGAATTCATTCAGGATGGTGGTCCATGCCTTTCAAGTGTCCCTGATTTTCAGGGATGTCCCTGATTTCACCTCAAAATTTTACTCTGTCCGGGACAGACTGTCCCTCCTAAAATCTGTGTTTCCCTGACTAAACAGTGATGATTGTAAGAATAAAATTATGTCAAAAAACAATAAAGCTGCAGACTTCTTATATTCTTCAGAAAATGTATTATACACGAGTCCCTTATATTCTGCCAGCATTAATCTGACTGGATACTGGATTACTGGTTACTGGATAGCACCAATTCTAAAACTTTTAAGTGTGTCCCTGATTTTGGGCCTTTTGTGCTTTGTCCCTGATTTTTTTAAGCCTTGTTTTTTTTGTCCCTGATTTATGAGGCAGGAGGAGGAGGAGGAGGTTGAGACCGCAGGGCGATTCAATTAAAAAAAATAAAATCACTCGAGAGAGAGTCTTTAGACAACTTATTATCCCTCTGTACAGACAGATGGTCAGACCTCATCTGGAGTACTGCATGCAGTTCTGGAGACCCAGTCACCGCCAAGACATAGACAGGATGGAAGCTGTCCAAAGGAGGGCAACTAAAATGCTGCAAGATCTGCACCAGAAGACATATGAAGACAGACTTAAGCAGCTGAATATGTATAGCCTCGAGGAAGGGAGGGAGAAGGGAGACATGATAGAAACTTTCAAGTACCTCAAGGGAATCAACAAAGTCCAAGAGGGTAGCATCTTTCAAAAAAAGAGGTGTGCAAGAACAAGGGGGCACAATTTGAAGATAGAGGGGGGCAGCTCAGTGGTAATCTAAGGAAGTATTTTTTCACAGAGAGGGTTGTGGATGCATGGAATGGCCTTCCGGAGGTTGTACAGTCAAAAACAGTGGTGGAATTCAAGCATGCATGGTACAGTCATAAGGCAATTCTAGGGGGTGGAGGTAGGAAGAAGTAGGCTGCTGGTTAACTAGGATCTGCAGCTTATCCACTAGGTAGGGAAATGGGCAGACTGGGTGGACCAAGCGATCCTTATCTGCCATGAAATTCTATGTTTCTGACTGTGCTTTGATATTGAAAGTTATTTGTGGTCTAAGATGCCCAATAATGACTTGCATGGTGTAACCTGAAAGTGGGGACTTTAAGGTCTTCAGAACTGTACCTTGTAGGGATTTACTTTCTAATATTTAACCATGCATGCTCATCTGGTAGGTACTTTTAAAATTAAGATTGTTGTTATAAAGTAGAACCCGAAATAATTGCGTCTCATAGACAGCCTTGAACAGTTGAGGGAAAACTCAAGAAAAGCAGGGGCTTTACTGTGATCCCTGCAGTAACAACTCTGATTTCTTGACATTTGTTGTTTATTAGGGAGTCATACATATACATTAATCTTTTTTTTTTTTGGCCTTATAAACCTTCCACTATAATGTAATTTTGTTATCCCCAGGACGACTTAATTAGTCAGGAAAACTATGCCCCAAAAAAAGGACAGGGATCCAGAATAGATGTGTGCGTTTATTTATGCTTATGTTATCTTCTGTCAAGGGAATGCATGAGCCTTCTTTTATAAGGACTCTGTTGTCTTTTATCATTTTAATTTTATTCATAGACAACATCATTGTGCATTTGTTTTAAAAATCAAACTAAAGCATACATAACTATAAAATGATCCGAAATTATTTTACAGTGTACTGTACATGTTCATGTTTAGTTGACTGGCAAACTTTCTGGGGCTGGGACCATAACTCAGACTCCTGGCCAGTGCAAAAAAACTCAATAAATAATAAATCCATTATCCATCCTGTGCATAACCTCCTGTCACTGATCGCTTGTAGCCTACTACGCTTTTTTTTCTTAGGGCTGTGCAGTTGACTTGTTTACCACCTCTCTCTGCAGTGTGCTCTCTACTAGTCTCCTGTCTCAGACGGTCAGACCCAGTCCCTCCTGACAGTACTTTTAAAAATAATAAATAATGTCGTTCTTTTTTTTTTACTTTAACTTTTTAGGCAGAGAGGGAGGCCCGTACCAAGAACTTCCAGTACTGTAAAACAAGCAGCAAGATTCAAGATTGAACTCAACAACAACAAGATAAGATTAGCGGTTAGCGGGAAGGCGGGAACCCGATCGCGAGACGAGTCCACCCAGCTGCAGCGCCAATACCACCAGTCGAGTCCCAACAACACAACAACAATACACACGTCTGCTCTAGTCAGCTCTCTCCTACATCTGCGTGGTGGTGCATACCAACTGGAGTTTTGACTTCGGCAGCCTGTGATGATGACCGTGATGATGCCATGCGCGACGCAGTCGGTCGGGGAGGGTCAGGCGAGACTACGCGAGCAGCACGCAGCGATTATGAGGAAGGAGGGAGCTACGCTGCGACGCGACCTCAGACCACCACATGACCACTTCTCAACTTTTCTGCACATCATGTGATCCCGACCCCCCCAGCCGTTCCTATTGCAGCCATGCAGTGAATTAGAGGAGCAGCACAGCAGGCGACACTGGCAAAAAGCAGGAACTGCAGGGGCTGCGCCAGCAACAAACAGCAAGGGATTTAAAGCGCCGGTCTGGCAGCGAGGCAGCAAGCGAGCCACACGAAACTGGAAACTTGCAGTGTTTTTCCAGGCCCGCGAGGTACCCCCTCATGGTGGGGGGGGCCTGGGGCATTTGCCCCATTTGCCCCCCTCTTAATCCGGCCCTGGGCTAGTGGGATGCTGGGGTGCATAGCGAGGGGTATGGAGGAGGGAGGTGGTCTTGTCACTGTATCGCCTGCTGGTGAGAGCCTACCTGGAGTACTGCATCCAGTTTTCAGGCCATATCTTAGAACATAGACGGGGTGGATGTAGTCCAGAGAGGGCAACTAAAATGCAGAGGATACATGGGTGGTCTATGGTAAGAAATGTTAGAGGGCTATTTTTGAGGCATCTCTGATGCCTCAGATCACAAGTTCATGGCCTCCTCTTGGACTCTTCTCTTTGACTAGGGTTCGGTTGAGGAGCTCTTCACGGAACATGTCCTGGTGTGTTTCAAGGTGGTGATTAGTTTGATTTGAGTCCATGTCTGTCCTGCTTGAGGCAGTCCAGAATAGGGCTAAGTATCCCATTACAGACATTTTGGACAGGGATGATTCTCCAGGGACTGCCTTTCCCATTTCTGAGATCATACTGGGAGCCTTGGCAGCATCCAGCATCCTGCTCAGCACCCTTTACCTGTGTAGTCCGCAAGTACGCAGTCCCTATCTGGGTTCTTAGACCACCCTGCAGCTGAGGGGCTGGTGTCCGATTGAGCCTTCAGCAAGTCCGGGGGCTGTTGCTTCTCGATTATGGAAGACAAGTCTTCCCCCGGATTTCGCTTGTGCCCATGCGGCCAGAAGATTTGGCGTACGGATCCTTATACCATGTGCGTCTACTGTCTTGGTGTCGGCTATGACACCATGACCTGCGAGTTCTGCCTCGCTTTTCAGCCTAACATCATCGACGACCGTCTCGCACTCCTTAAATTGGGCAGGCCCAAAAAACGGAACCCGCCGGTGACATCTAAGGAGGCCCGGTGGACGGTTTCCATGGCCGAGGGACACGCTGAGCAGTTGAAGTGCATGCAGGCCTTTGAGGAGGAAGCGGCTCGCTCTGCGGAATCTTCCTCTTGGGGCTTCTTCGTTCCACTCAACTTGGGCTCCACTTTCTCGGGTTCCTTCCGAGAGTTGTGCCACTCTCTCCTGACTAAGGGTGAGAGTCCTGCGGGCACGCCCTCCTCTCGGTCCCGTAAGCGGGTGAGGGACCCGGGACAGTCTTTGTCTCGACTGAGACGCTCTTGGGATCGGGAGAGATCTCGGTCCCAAAAGCCGGCCATTTCGACTTCGGTCGAGATTGCCTCTTCAGCTGCTGGCTTCTCGGCTCTGCCGTCGGGCCAGTCAACCGGAGTTTCGATCGACGTTGAGATTGTTCTCGACCCGATCGGCCCATCGTCGCTGACTCTGGTCGCCGACTCCCTCAGTCGGACTCCGGTCCTTTCCTTCCCTGACGTGGAGAACCAGCCCACTGGGAAACCCGCCGAGGAAGTGGTCCCTGACCCCTGGACGTCTCCGGTTTTACCAGTATCTCCCGAGTGACCGAGTCGGCCTGCCCGATCTCGATCAAGATCTCGGACCCCCTCGACCGACAGGCCAAGGAAGGCGCACAAGCGCGCCAAAAAGAGGCAAGGCCACCGGTCATCTTCATCCTCCTCGGATGAGGAGAGCTTCGGAGGAAACTCCGTCGATGCTACGAGGACCTGATGTGGCAGCAGCTGATTTTGTCCCTGCATAAGCCGACCCCAGGTCCTACCCCAGTCATTACTTGGCTTTCGCCTCTCAGGTCGAGGCCGACTCCCCAGGAACCGATAAAAATTTGTTCCCCCACCCATGGAGCCGGCTAAACCTCTTCTGGTTCGGCCTAAATCTATCTCTTCACTGATTCTGGTGGAACCGCCACCTAAGCAGCCCATGGGAGGGGCTCCTTTTAAGGCTCCCCCAACGTCTTTCAGTCACTTTCACCCCCGACCGCCCTAGGCGGGTCGAGGGTGATCTGGGCGGTCGACCGCTGTATCTGGATACTTCGGATTCGGATGACACTGGCCTCCATTCTCATCCACGGGATGACGGGTCGGCTGGTGATTTAGCGATGGAGGAAGGCCCTTCATCTTGTCAGGGCATCCTCTGCCTTATCTCTTAGTCCACAGGGATGCCCCTGGAACCTATCCAGAAAAGGGAGTACCCTCTCACAGATATCCTCAAGAGAGGGGATACCCCGATGGAAGCCTTTAACGTGGCCGAAGCCATTGTTGGCCCAGCCCTTGAACTTTGGAATCACCCTGCCTCCTGTCCAGCTCCATCTGCCTGGATTGCCCGCAACTATGCGGTGCCCATGTGGCCCCTAGCGGGGTTCTCAGAGCACCCTTAGTCCGAGAGCCTTATGACCACCTCTGTGTTCAGATGTACAGGCAGTTCTGCTGATACCGACAGACCTTCGGAGAAGGAGTCCAAGAAATTGGATCACTCTGCCCAGAAGGTTTATGTGGCCTCTTCCTTAGGCCTCCGTCAGGCAAGCTCGGCCGGCATCATGGCACACTTCTCCCATGCCCTTTTGGGGTCCTTGGATGAAGTCCTCCCACACCTCCCCATGGACTTGCAGACCACGGTCAAGCAGGTCCGGGACCAAGACTGTGCCGTTGCTAAGCAGCAGCTCCAGACTGCCCTGGACATTGGGGACTCATGCCCGTTCGTTGGCAGCCGCAGTTGCCTACTACTGCAGGGCTTGGCTGAGGCTCTCCTCTCCTCTTTCCCGGTGGATACCCAGCACAAACTGGCTGATGTGCCTTTCCTGGGCACCGATCTCTTCGGCCCAGGTGTGGCCAGTCACCTTCAGCGCATCGAGCAGTCCAATGCCACCTTGGATGCCACCTCCGCTCACAGTTCTTCTGGTCCCAAGAAGCAGAAGAAGAAGAAGAAGCCTTTTTGGCATTCTTCCCCTGCAGCCCAGCAGCAGCAGCCCTCCTTTCAGGGAGGTCAGCAGCAGGCTCAGGCTTGGCACCCCCGCCCCAAGCCCGGACCTTCCCAGGCCCGTAAAGGAGGTCGGGGTTCAGGCCTTGGACCCTCTTCCTCCAAGCCTGCCCAGTGACGGAATAGGGGTTGCCAACCCTAGTCCCATCATGCCAGCTCTGGGTCCTCCCGTGGGGGGCCCGCTCCGCCACTTTCTTTCCGCCTGGTCCGCTGTTACCACGGACAGGTGGGTCTTAGAAGTGGTCGGCCAGGGTCTGCCTCTGGAATTCGAGCAGTACCCTCCAAGCCGAGCCCGTGCCCCACGGGAGGAGAGAGTATCCACCCACACTCAGTCGGCTTTCCGAGACAACATTGCTCAGCTCCTCCTCAAGGAGGCAGTAGCTCAAGTGGCAGATCCTCCACCAGACCCAGGGTTCATTTCCAGTTACTTCCTGGTTCCAAAGCAGATGGGGGGAGGGGGGGTTGGTGCCCCAATCTAAATGTGCACGACCTGAATCAGTATCTCAGGCCACGCACCTTCCGGATGATAACTCTGTCCCAGATCATACCATCCCTAGAGCAAAACATGTGGTTCTGCTCACTGGATCTCCAGGACGCGTTCTTTCATGTCCCAATCCATCCGTCCCATAAGCAGTTCCTCCGCTTCAGAGCAGAGGGAACCCTATACAAGTTTCGAGCCATGCCATTCGGCCTGTCATTGGCCCCATGGGTCTTCACCAAATGCATTGCAGTGGTGGCAGCCAACCTCAGGTGTCGGGGGGGGGGTCAGAATACACCCCTAACTTCGACGATTGGCTCTTAACAGGTTCCACCCAGCAGGAGGTGGAGAGGTCCAGGGACCTGGCCCTCCAGACCTGCTCCCAACTTGACCTCCTGATCAACGAGGCCAAGTCGGAACTCGTGCCTTCTCGGGTGATGTGCTTTATCGGGGCAGAGCTCCATTCTCGCCAAGCCAGAGCCTGGCTCTCAGCGGACAGGGTGGAGGTTCTCTCCTCCTTTGCCCGATCATTTCTGGTTGGGCAATTGCGCCCTGCCCGGGACTTTTTGCGCCTTCTGGGTTACATGGTGGCCTGCACCTCCATGGTCCGTTGGGCCCGGTGGCATATGTGCCCCCTCCAATGGGAGCTGGCTGCCCAGTGGACCCAGTGCCTAGGTCATTTCAACCAGCTGATCACTGTGACCCAGAAGATGTGGGACACTCTCCAATGGTGGACTGTCCTAGACTGGTTGCAGGAAGGGATCCCGTTTGTTCGCCCCAAGCCGACGGTTGTCCTCACGTCCAATGCCCCTCTCATGGGCTGGGCCCACGGGTTCTGGAACCCTGAGGAGTCCCGTTACCACATCAACCTGTTGGAGCTCAGAGTGGTCAGACTGGCGTTGTCAGCATTCGCTCCTCAGCTGCGGGGTCAGGTGGTTCAAGTCCAGACGGACAATACCATGACCATGTACTACCTCAACAAGCAGGGCAGCACGCTCTCTCGGCTGCTATGCAGGGAAGTGCTCCGCATCTGGACACTCGTGTGCCGACTGGCGGCGGATCCCTTAGCCATCCATGTGGCAGGAGCCTTGAATCAACTGGCAGATGCTCTCAGACACATAGACGAGACATCCCACAAGTGGTCTCTTCATCCAGAGGTAGCTCATAGCCTGTTCTCCCACTGGGGCAAACCGATGCTGGACCTGTTTGCCTCCAGGTAAAACACCAAGCTGAGGCTGTTTCGTGCCCCCCCAGCAGGGCTTGCTGCAGGGGGATGCCTTCTTGAGGCCATGGACCCCCGGCCTCTTCTATGCCTTCCCTCCATTTCCCTTGATCCACAGGGTGCTCCTCAAGGTGAGGAGGGATAAGCCGCAGATAATCCTGGTAGCCCCAGACTGGCCACGCCAGTTCTGGTATCCAGATCTCCTCAGCCTCAGCAACAGGTCCCCGAGGTGACTTCCAGCATGCCCGGATCTGATCTCAGTCAATCAGGGGAAAGATTCTCCACCCAGACCTTCAATCCCTGCACCTCACAGCCTGGTACCTGAGTGGCTAGAGTTCCAGGCTTTGGGTCTCTCCGAGGATGTACTCATGATAGTGGAAGCATCCAGGAAGGAGTTGACCAGGAAGTGTTAAGCCTTCAAATGGAAAATGTTTTCCATTTGGTGTAGGGCAAGGGCCTGGACCCTCTGTCCTGCTCAGTGGTTAACATTCTAGACTACCTTTGGTCGCTCTCGAAAGGGTGTCTTTGGTCATCGACCCTTAGGGTGCACCTGGCAGCCATTTCTGCATACTGGGCCGGTCAGCAGACGGCACAGGAGATAGTGGTCAGGTGCTTTTTCAAAGGCCTGGATCACCTATCCCTGGTGCGTGAACCTCCACCTCCGTGGGATCTACTGCTGGTCTTGGCACAGCTCATGCGCAAGCTATTCAAACCAATGCACAAGTGTGCATTGTCACACTTGTCATGGAAGACGGCCTTCCTGGTGGCTGTCACATTTGCCAGAAGGACAGGGGAACCCCAAGCACTCTCGGTGGACTCCCCTTATCTGGTTTTCCACAGGGACGAGGTTTTCCTATGCCCCCAACCGAAATTCCTTCTGAAGGTGGTGTCAGAGTTTCACCTTAACCAGGTGCTGACTCTGCCGGTGTACTACCCCAGTTACACTTCGGAGGCCGAGTACAGGCTCTTTACTTTGGACCTGAGACAAGCTCTCTCCTATTATAAGGAGAGGACGGGGGAAATTCAGGGAGAGGTTCGCCATCTATTTGTCACCTGCAGCAAAGCGGATGATTGCATGATGGATTATATCTTGCATAATTTATGCTATGAGTTGGTGGGCAAGGAGCCTCCCAGAGGAATAAGAGCTCATTCCACCCCCCATACCGCTGCATAGGTGGCTGCTTCCAGGGACATCCCCATACACGAAGTCTGTCAGGCTACTACTTGGAAGTCAGTAAACACCTTCTTCTCCCATTACCACATCGACCTTGAGTCACGCCGGGATGCTGGTTTTGGGTCCTCAGTTCTCCAATCTCTGTTCCCCAAGTAAGTATCGAGGGGATGTGCGCGTTGCCTCCCTCCTCCCGGAGAACTGCTAGGAGTCTGCTAAGAAGTGTGGATGAACAACATATCCACGTCCCTAGAAAAACAGGTTACTCACCTGTAACGGTAGTTCTAGGATTGGTATATGTTGTTTATCCACACGGACCCTCCTGAACTCCCCCAGCTGTGACGCACACACCTGGCTTCCAGCAGGCAAAGATCTGGCATCATGGGGTGGAGCCGAGGGTTATACCACTAGGGTGGGTTGGAGGAGCCAACTTGAAGACCTTCCTGCAGATTTAAAGGGGAATGGGACTATGCCAAGAAATGTGGATGAACAATATATACCACTCCTAGAACTACTGTTACAGGTGAGTAACCTGTTTTTCCTGGGCACCAACCTCTTCAGTGCTGTGGTGGAAGGACGTTGCGGCCATATCGAGAATTCCAATGCTGCCCTTGACTCTGTGGCATTGTCCCAGAAGAGGCCGCATAAGAAACAGGCTTTCCAGTTCCAGACCTTTCAGCCACAGTCTCCTGGACAGTAGCCTCAGCAGGAGCAGTACCAGGCCTGGCGTCCTGAGCCGCCACGTGTGATTAACCTCCTCAACCTATCCAACTCTTCCATATGTACCAGAGGCTTGAAAAACCAATCATTAAAAGTCCCTTTCCGCTGGACCACTCAAGGCCAGTGGTTCGATGAGTACTGTGCGCCCCTCTGGCTAAACTCCCTCGGGGAGGAGGCACAGGAGGAATTTAAGTTGAGGCCATTTAAATCAAAGTTTTGTGTGATACTAGCATCTTCCAGTAGATGTGACTGCAGGATCTAATCATCTCCCTTCCCCCTTTACCTTGACTACCATCAGGTTTCAGGCCCACACTGTCTCCCCCAAATCTCTGCTATTCTTAGGGCCCCCTCACCTCCTATCCTAACAAACCAGGTACATCCCATTTTACCCCTATCTATTACAGTCACTTAGTTCTTCCTCCCCTCTTTCCTTTTCCAGCACCTCCCCCTTCAACTTCTCAATTTTGAATCCCCTCAGCCCATGGCTACCACTCCCCCTTTTCTACCCTATCTACACTCTTCGTTTTCTACAGCTATCCTCCTTCCACCAACCCCCTATGATCACCCCCTTCCCCCTCCTTATCGTTCCACAGGATCGGCTTCCCCTTCCCTGCCATTCTCAGTATAAGACTACTCCTGTGCACTTTCCTCTCTCGATTATTGGCTAAATGTGTTATTCATATTGTCCTCATGGCACTTAGACAAATCTGTTTTTGCAAAACATATTCCTGCTTGTTTGTAATCTTTTATATGTCCCCATTGTATAAATGCCAAGTTCAGGGGCCAGGGCCCTAAGGAAGGTCAGGGCAGGAGTGATGGTGCCCCTCTGGTCACAGCAGCCTTTGCCCCAGCAAAAGCTGCACAGTAACAGGTTAGGGGGTGTTGTTCCTCCACCCTTGCTGTCCCTGCCTGTGCTCCCAGTTGAGGGTTGGCCGAGTCGCTTCTTGCCACATTAGTCCTCTATTACAACCACCGCCCAGTAGACCAGCCACTGCATCTTGCTTTCTTTGGCTGATCATTTCAGTTTTTTCCAGCAGCTGCTGGGGTACATGGCATCCTGCACTAGCATGGTCCATTGCGCCTGATAGCGGATGCGCCACCTGCAGTGGGAGTTGGTCTATCAGTGGTCCCAGTGCCTAGTCCACTTGGACCAGCCAGTCACAATGACCCAGCCGATGTTTGATGCCATCCAGTGGTGGCTGATTCTAGAACATCTGGAGGAAGGAATCCCATTGTCCGCCCAGAACCAACCGTCATGCTCACAATGGACGCGTCTCTTATGGGGTGGGGAGCACACCTAGGATACAACAGAGCCCACAGACTCTTATCTGTGTCAATCTTCACCATTCATCACTATTGGGTTATAGTGCCAGAGCTCGGACCCCCGTGGGAGACTTTTTTTTTTTTTTTTGTGTGTGTGCATGGGTGGGGTTGACAGAGGGCTGGCGCCGCCCTCGAGACCGACGTTCTACGTGGCGCTCGAGTGTTGGCAGTTATCCGACATCAACTTCACCCCAACTCCAGTTCTTTCTCTCCTGCTTTCGAGTGTGGACCCTGCTCGTGCTGGCTTTGATTTTGTGGCCTAGTCCGTCGGTTAGTGAGTTGCTGGGTTCTGCTTCGCCTTTGCTCGATGTCGCTTGATACTGGTGAGACCTTTCCTTATTTTTTAATGGCGTTGAGTACTGATTTCAGTTATTTTTTGTCCGATCATGTCTCATCCTGGCAAAAAGTTGTTGAAAGCGGGGCGGCCCCCAGTGCGTCGGTGCCCCCTGTGGCCGCCTTTATTCCGTTACGGACCAGCATGATCGTTGCCTCTCCTGCCTCAGCCCTAGTCACGATATGGACAGTTGTGACATCTGCTTTTTCATGGACCGCCATGTCCTCGAAATTCGCGTGTGGAAAGTCGGACATGATCCCCCGACTTTTGGTGGACGGATTAGTTCGCGCAAGGCCAAGGTAGGACTCAGTGGTCCTTTCTTGGAGTAATATACAGCCCGAGAGAGGAACCTCCACCTCTTACAGCCCTGCCACGCGGGATTTCTTCCAGTGCAGGAGGCCCTGGCTGACCCTCTTGGGGTCAGTCGGGAGGCACCATTCTGGCAGTCACTACTCCGGTAGCGAAGGCTCCCTCTGTGTCGTGCTCTGGGTCCCTTGGGACGGACTGGTGTTGCTGTTGGTCCAGGCACCGTGAGCGGCACCGTGAGGCTTAGAGGCGATGCCCGGTCGGCATTGGGCCCTCCCTCGGTGCTGCCGTTGCCCTGACTCTGCTTGCGGCGTTGGAGCTCTGGCGGCGCGGCGTTGGGGAGGTGTTGGGGGGTTCTGGGCCTAATTCTGTCCCCGGCATCGCTTGCAGTGCCAGGACGGAGTCAGATGCTGTTTCAGTTCCTGGCACTGCTGGGGATGATGTTGGCATCGCGTTCGGTGTCGACCCTGCTTCCGGGGCTGTGGCCGGCGCCAGAGCGGTGCAAGGCATCATGCTCGGTGCCGTGCCGGACTCCAGTATCGCTCACGATGCCGGGCCCGCTGTAGGTGTCGAGTACGGCGCCGTACCTGATTTGGTTCTCTGCGGCACCGGGGAGAGGTCTGGGGTCGCACCCGGTGCCACGCCTGATTCTGACGCCGTTCGCGGCGTCGAGGAGGGTGTCGGCGTCTGGCTGGGGCTTCTACTCTCCTCTGCTGCTTCTGGGGACTTTGAATCCCAGGGTGCCCGACCTCGGGGTCCAGGAAGTGGAGGGTCCCGTGGCATGGTCTGGCACTGGGCCTCGCTTTCTTCCTTTTCGGAGGAGGATTCTGGGTCGGACCTGGACTGGCTCCCGGATTCTTCTAGATTTTCGGATCTTTCCATCTCTAGCACATTGGCCCACACTCTCCTCCCTTCTGGGGCTCAGCCTCCTCAGGTGGACTTCGGGGTCGGAGGGTCTGACCAGTCAGCAGGAGCCCCTGTGGCCACTGCTGTGCAGCCTGGGGCCACCAGGGAGGCTGCTTTTCTCAGTTGGTGTACCCCCCTTCTTGGTGTGTTTGGACAGCCCAAGTTTGGGGCAGCCCGAGGCGGACCAGAAGGGGGAGGACACGGTTCCCTGGGTGGACTCCTTGGAGCCCACTTCAGCTTGCCAGTTGCCTAGGTTAGTGGTTACAAGGACTAGGTCTTTCTCTGACTTGGAAGGGTTGAGAGAAAGGGGTGTGGCGCGGCAAGACCCTTCTGTGGCCCAGCCGGGCTCTGGCAGGAGCCGTAGCACTGGGCCCGTCTTTCCTTTTCAGAGTCTGCCAGAAGGACCAATTCTTCAGAGGTCAGGGGCCGTCCTTCTGGACTCGCACGGTCCTGGTCACCTCATGGGGGGGGGATTTCTTCCGCAGGGCACAGCTCCGTCTGTTCCGATCCGGTTGAATGGCTGTTAGCTGCGGCAGCCTTGGTCTCCCCTTCCTCTCATAGGGGATCCTGTTGGCCCCCTTGCTCTGACAGAGACCGCTCTCCTGCTTCCAGGAGCCTGTCTGTCGAGCCTCTGTCTCCATCCCCGGTAGTCCCAGGTATCCTAGGCCCTTGCGGACCTCTTACCTGGGAACAGTTCAGGGGTTCTGCTACTCATTTCCCCTTCTGCCTCCATGCCCTGTACCAGCAGGTGTTTCACCATGCCCCTATGCAGCAGGCCCCTGAACCTGGCAGCTCGTCCTCTTCCTCTTCCTCTTCTCCCTCTTCCGAGGGAGAGGAACCTTCGGTCCACCTTTCCCCAGTGTCTGAGTTGTCTTCTTATCAACGCTTCCTGGTGAGGATGTTGGACGAGCTTCATTTGACCCCCATTCCGTTAAGCAATCCCGAGCATGTGACCTGCGCCTTTTTAGGCGAGTTCAGCGTGGCCTACTTGGTGGCTCCCGCCTGGCCTCTTCCTTTTCAGGAAGTGTCACATCGGCTCTGGCTTCATCCCTTCTCCATAGTACCAGCCCCTAGGGACTTAAGCCAGAGGTACTGCGCTCCCCTGGAGTCTCCAGGTGCTCTGCCTCACCCAGTCTCGGGTTTGACCTCTCTGGATACTCCTCCTGGGTCTCGCGCCCTATACCATGACTGCCTTCCGGATCCGGACTCTGTGGATTTCGATTTCTGGGGGAGATGAGTGTTCTACTCGGCATGGATCTCTCTGTCTATCGCAGCACATCAGGCCCACTATGCAGCCTATGGTAGGTTCTTGTGGTCTAGGATAGGACAACTCCTAGCCTTGATGCCTGATTCGGAGCAAACCAGGCAAGCCATCGCCCTCTCTGTACGGGGCCTGGAGCTCGCGGGGCACCAAGCAAGGGCATCTTATGACACCAGTGAGGTAGCTTCCAGAGTGGTAGGGACAGCGATCTGCCTTTGGCGGATGGCATGGCTTCGCCTATCCCGGTTGTCACCCTTGGCCCAGCGTAGGGTGATTTACTACACCTACTGGAGAACCCATCTCTTCTCCCGTCGGGTGAAACGGCGACTTTCCGGGCACCCTCCTTCCCCCATTGGGGGGGTCTCTGTCTCATCCAGATCAGTCTCAGGCCTGTAAGAGTTCTTTCTTCCAGTGCCTCACCCACTGGAAACTCAGGGACTTAGTCTCTTAGGGTTTCAGATTACCCCTCCCCTTTTGTTCGGGGGAGGGGGCTTGGTACTCACCCAGTAGTGATGAATGGTGAAGACTGACACAGATGAGATATGAAAATTACATACCTACCGTAAGTGTTGATCTTTCTGTGTATCTTCACCATTCATCACTAAATCCCACCCTCCTTCCCCCGGGGCCTCAGTCTCTGGACTTCTCCCCTCTCCCCCGTGTGTCTTCCCTTCCTTCTCCTCTCCTGATATGTAGACGGGAGGGGGTTGTGAGGACACACGGGGTAATCCTCTGTATTTCTGATTTTGGAAAGAACCCTTCATATTTTTCCCCTCCAAAGGGGTTGTGGAGTATGAGGAGGGTCATGTTTTTCCCCCCTTGTATTTTTATGAGTTTTTCTTTAGTGACCTCAATTTGAGGCACCCTCTAAAAAATTTTTTGGGAACCTCTAGTTGGTTTAAAAAAAAAAAAAAAAAAAAAAACTTTTAAATTGATGGGAAGGGGGAAGGGTTGGGACACAGCCTCAGCCTCTATTTCTCCACGTGGTCTTCCAATCCTCGCTGCAGGTTTTTTCTTGCAGCCAGTTTCTTTTCCAGGCCTAGACCTTATGTCTAAAAGCAGAGACACTATAACGCAGTGGTTTTGGACTCTGAACTGCAAATCTGGTGAAATCCAGCAGTTCAGACCTGGGTTTGGGTCCCACAGCTTTCTCTTGGGCTGTGTGGCCCTGAGCAGCTCTCTTGACTCCCTGTGCTCCAGGTCACGCCTGTAAAAATAAATAAGTCGTGGTGCATTCTGAGGTTGTGTTACTCATCCTTCGCCCTTTTCTTCCTCTCTTCTTTTCCCTTGCTTCTCTTATCCTTCTTCTCCTTCCAGAGATTGGAGCCCCTCTTCTTCTTCTCCCTAATTTCCTTTCTAAAGTTTCCTCCTCTGTCGCCTCAGTCGTTTATTTCTCCTTTTAGTTAATTCTTCTTTTCCTTTTATCTATCCCTTAGGCTCACTTGCTTCATCCCACCCTCCCTTCCTTACACTATCTGGTGTTGCAGAACTGGAGTTGGGTCGGAGTCGACGTCAGATAACTGCCAACCCTCGAGCGCCACGTAGAACGTCTGTCTCGAGGGTGGTGCCAGCCCTCTGTCGACTCTGCCCACACACACAAAAAAAAAGTATCCCGCGGGGTCCTAGCTCCGGCGCTATAACCCAATAGTGATGAATGGTGAAGATACACAGAAAGATCAACAATTACGGTAGGTACGTAATTTTCATTTCTGGTCACTCAGTGAGTTCCATCACCACATAAGCCTGCTAGAGCTCCGTGCACTGTGACTTAGAAGAACATAAGAAAGTAGCCAGCAGAAGACCACTTGGCCTATTAAGTCTACTCGTGATGTTGTTGAGACCTGGCAATCACCAGTGACGGAATTCACTCCTCTAGTCAGGGGTCAGGTCGTGCAGGTCCTGATGGACAACACCACGACCATTGTTCTACCTGAACATGCAGCTCCAGTCTGGCCAAAACAGGTTTAGTATGCAGACCTCTGTGGCAGCTGCCTCTTTGCCCGGCTCTGCTGACCGGCTAATAGGAGATGGTCCTGCACCCAGACCTAACATCCCTGCTCCTCTTAGCCTGGTTCCTGAGTGGCTAGAGTTCCAGGACTTGGATCTGTTGGAAGACCTGCTCCACATTGTGGAGATATCCCAAAAGGAATCGACTCACAGATGCTGTGCATTTAAATGGAAGAGGTTCTCCATTTGGTACCAGGGTAAGGAGCTTGATCCCCTTGTCTGCCGTGTGGCAAGCATCTTGGAATACCTCTGGTCCTTCTCTCAGTTGGGACTGCAAGCAATGACCCTTAAGGTGTACCTGGTAGCCATCTCTGCCTACTGGGCATCGGCTGATAGACTGACAGTGGCCCAGGAGAAGGTGGTCAGGTGCTTTTTCAAAAGCCTTGATCACCTGTCCCCCAGTGCATGAACCACCACCATCATGGGACTTACTGCTGGTGTTGGCTATGCTCATGAGCGAGCCATTTGAGCCTATGCGCAGATGTGAGATGTCACACCTGTCATAGAAGACTCCCTTCATGGTGGCCATCTCATCAGCTAGAAGGATTAGTGCGCTCCAGGTGCTGTTGGTGGAGTCTCTTTACCCGGTCTTCCACAAAGATGAAGTCATCCTTCGCCACCACCTAAAGTTCCTCCCTAAGGTAGTATTGGAGTTTCACCCTAACCAGGTGATTACCTTACCAGTATATTTTACCAACCCTTCTTCAGAGGCTGATTGCAGGCTACATACCCTGGATCTGCAGAGGGCACTCTCTTATTATAAGGAGCACTTGGCTGGAGTTTGGGATGAGGTTCGCCAGCTTTTTGTAACATATGCTGAAGCCACATCTGGCAGACCGGCAGTAAAGTGGACAGTTGGCAGGTGGATAACATCCTGCATCGACCTCTTCTGTACGTTGGCTGGTAGGGATCCTCCTGTAAGGCTTAGATCTCATTCCACCAGACATACTTCTGCCTTGGTGGCTGTTTCCAGGGCTGTTCCTATCCAGGAAATCTGCTGTGCTGCTGCCTGGAAGTCGGCACACACCTTTCTTTTCCATTACAGCATCGACCTTAAGACTTGTCGGGGTGCTGTTTTTGGGACCTCAGTTCTTCAATCTCTGTTCACCAAATAAGGTTGTGTGCCTTGTCCCCTCCTGCAAGAGAACTGGTAGGAGTCTGCCTAAGTATGGATAGTTAACTATATCCATGCCCCTATTAAAATAGGTTACTCACCTGTAATCGTAGTTCTAGAACTGGTATATCGTTCACATTCACACAACCCACCTGACCTCCCCTGGCAAGTGGCACACGGATCCCTGCTTCCAGCATGCAAAGATCTAATGTCATGGGGCAGAGTTGAAGGATGGACTACCTGGGTGGTAGGAGGAGCTTAGCTTCAAGACATCTGACAAATCAACTCTTCCAGTGGAATGGCAAGAGTGTGGATGTGAACTATTATATACCACTCCTAGAATTACGGTTATAAGTGAGTAACCTGTTATTCTGTGTGACAGCATGGAACAACACAGAAGAAGAAATTCTATTTTTTATTTTTATTTATTTAAGGATTCGGCCAAGACCTTTGCACACAAGCTCTTTTACAAAGCTTCCACGTCAGGTTGACAGACGATAGACATATTACATCAAGCAGGTATAGGACATACATAGGTTACAATGTTACCGTGTTCTGATGTCACAGCTTTGGCATGTTAGCCCGTAGTAGGTGAGCATGTATTAACCAAGAGTAAATGACTAGCCCAAAAACAAAGCTGAAACAAATGGGGAAAAATATTCCAGGAAGTCTGATAGAATTTCTTATTTGCGCTGCACGCAACTGCTAATAAGGAGGTACGTAAAAACTGATATAGCTTACATAAGTACTCGGCTGCCTAGCTGCTGCGCCAGGGCACTGCTGTATGCGAAATGTGTTACCTTAGTGAGTTCCTTCCCTGGTGAAATTATGTCTCCTCACCTTTAAAGTTGGTTTATTTTTTCCTTGAGCAAAACTATGGCACTGAAAAAGCTTTAGCTGACAGTCTTCTGTGCTGATGTCCTAGTATTAATTGAGATTATTGCCTGGCTTCACAGAGATGCCCCTTAAGGCAGTGCTTGAACATGATGATGCATATTTCGGACAGTTTGGAGCATGTTCAGGCAAGCTCAAAGGTGTTATGGCATACCTGAGAGGGGATTAAGCTTCACATGGTGTCTTACGAAACATGAAGGTATGAGGAAAAAAAAAAGCCGTACAGCCGACCCCATGGTGCCGATTAGTAGGGTACTTCTCAGCATGCTGCTAACCCTGGTTTTTGCTCCAAGCCCAGAATTGGGGAGGGAGGGAGGGAGGATCGAGCATCTGATTGGATGTTTTCCTCCCTGGGAGGGTGATAAGGGGACTCGATTGTGCTGCCGCTTGACTTCCTCCTACTGTTAGGCAAGAAGCCACACAGGGGCACATACACACAACTTTGTGAGAGGGAGGAGTGACTTGCTGGGATATTTGATGCTTGGTCGAGCATGTAGCATAACACTATGACATCACGGGGGGGGGTATGATTGTAATGTTTGCACTAAAAAGGTTCTTCCCCCTCTGACATCCCAGGCCATCCTGATCCTTGGATCTCAGACTTCTCCTTCCGGATGGCAGGGAACCCCAGTGGACCGTGTGAATGTGGCCGAGCCTGAAGGAGTGACCAGAGAGGGATCAGATAGGAACAAAACAGTGTTTGCTTTTATTTGCCTGCTGCCTGATTCATAGTGGTTTGTTTAAGGAAGAGGGTGTCTGGTGGTACTGAGATACACAGATATTTTAGTTGCCTTGTGAGGCACGGGTCAAAGCTGAGTGCCATCAACCCCAACAGGTGTCCTTATAGCAAGCACTAGACACTCTGAAGTGTTTTAATCCACTCATAAAATAGTCTTCAAAGACTGAAAAATCTGCCATGTCACTTGTCGGAACTACATCCTAAGGGAGGGCTTAGGGGAGATAAAATGTCTCAGCAGCCCCAAGTAGAAGTCACTCCACCCCCACGCCACAGTAGGGTCCTTCCAACTCCTCCTGGGCCTCGACTGTTGAGTAAAGTGTCTTCCTTCTGGCTTGGGGAACCGGTCCCACCCGCAGCCGGAATCGGGTCCCACCCGCAGGTGGACAACATGTGGGTTATGGTTGGGTTGTCTGGAGAGGATGTCGAGCAGAGGCTGGTGAGGGGCTGAGTCGAGCAGAAGGGCTTGGGCACATGGAAGGAAGACCTGGCAGATGACATGGAGAAAAAGGGGTAAAAATAGAAAGTAAAAAAAGATAGAAAAGAATCAAAAATTTCATGAAAAGTTATGAAGGGTGAGCAGCCACTGCCTCATTGGTGCAAGGAACTTTTTAATTAAACTACAATTTGTCATTTGAGGACAGCTTGTGCTTCTTTTTGGAGGGGGGATGAGGTGCAGCCAAGGCCCTCCAACTAGCTTGGAAAGGACAGTTGTTGCAACACATCACTCACCCTGGAGTTTGCTACTCACTTATAATATCGTCTGTATTTCATATCCCATGTCCTTTTCTCCCGGGTCACACCTGGAAACGAGCATCAACTCGGTGTGCTTCTGTTGAGCTAGTGATTTTCCGTTTTCAAAAATGGCCAATTCTGTTTGGTAAAATCTTAAAATCGTTGTTTCCATTTTTTTCCCGAAAACTGAGGGAAAATCAGCATGTTTTGTACAATATTTGGTTCAGAATGGAGGGGTTTGTGGAAAACAGTTGATGCAAAGTGGTGTTTTTCATGAAAAATTGGCTCCCAAGCGCTGGTTTAAAAATGAAAAATTTTGTATTTTACCAGTGTTTTCCATTGAAAAAAGAAAATAATTGGCCCTACTTCTGCTGGCCAACTTTTATAAATAAATAAAATCCTAAGTTCCATTGTGTTATAAATGTGTTTAAATCTTTGTGCCTTTGTCCAGGGTGGGGACCTGTGCGAGCTGAGGAGACACATCTACGCCGACACAGTGGACTTTTTCACCATTAAGAAGCTGGTACAGAAGGTGTTCCCTCCTTGCAAGTGTCGGACGATCCACCAAAAACAGCAGGCCCTGTTGCAGGTGAGAAAGAAGGGCAGCATTGCAGTAAGCGGGTATATTCTCGAGTTTGGTCTTCAAATATGTGAGATCTTTAAAGAGCCTCTAACACCTGGGGGATTTGAAATACACAATATTTAGACACAGATTAAGTAATAATTCAGATATTTCCTGTATTTACCCTACTTTTGTTCTTTATTACGCAGAACATTTGCATGAAAACAGGATCTCTATTACATGGTCTTCATCTGCTCCTGCTGCTTGTCTACAAGTGACATCATCCTCTGCTTGTGACAACACAGCTGGTTGCTATGGAAAGGATTCTGATGTCACTTGTAGACAAGCAGCCAGTGCAGGTGACAACCACGTGACAGAGATGCTGTTTTCTTCAGGCTGTCCCTTTGCCATGGGGAAACAAACGAGATAAAATTGGGCACTCATCACCCATAAATGAACGCAGAGTTACCCAACTTTGACAGAGTCAGGTGGCTGGCAATGTGTCAGGTGACGTGTTGCCAGCAGGTTCTGTTTTTACCTCTGTGAGCACTTAATAAATTTGAATCAGCACCTCAACTTTAGTATGCTTGCGCCCGTTTATGGGATATGAGTGCCCGATTTTAATTTTGTTTGTTTTGCTGCTTCCGGTATTGTAAACACCCGACTCCCAGTGCAACTTTTCTTTTGTTGTTTGTCTTTGTCGTGCTAGTCATGGATACCATCATTATGACATTTACCAGGACAGAAGAACTGGTGTAGTAATAAAATGTTAGAGGAAGGGAAGTACATGCATTTAGTTATGGGTTTTGGTGACCCACTGGAACAGAAGTCCCATTTTCAGGGACGACCTGAAATTAGTTAGACTGCAGTACATATAGGATTCAAACATTAAGGAACGTTGTACAAAAATTAGTTACATCGATGGGTACATACTGGGTTTAAATAATAAGTTGTGCAAAATGAATTGGTGTAGACTGGTACAACAAGAGAACAGCATTTTCAGCAGGTCAGCATGTAATAGACAGTTTAGCTCTAGAGATGCAGTACAAGGGATCAAGAGCATGGGGTTAGGTTGCAGAGGTCTAACCACTCCAAACAATGCCACCAGGAAATCTCAGTGCAGGGCCGGTGCTGGAAACGGGCAGCCAGCCCAGCAGAGCACTGTACAAACAGAAGCCTGCACTCGAAAAGTCCAAAAAGTGTGGTGTTTGGACTTTCTGAGTGAAGGCTTCTGTTTTTACAGGTTACAGAGGTTCACTGACCCAAGTAGAAGGGCAGGGTTTCAGCTATTGCATTTGGCTGGGACCATTTGTGCCCCATGAGGGCTGACAAAGGTGCCAGGAGACTGGCAGACTTTGTCAGAGGGAGGGGAAAGGAGTTCCATAATGATGGGGCCAAGTATGAAACAGCACCAGTACATGACATGTAAGCTAAATTGTAAGTATTCACTGTACTGGATCTTCATCAAGCACATCTCCGATTCCTCCATTGGGCCTCATATTTGGAGCTGTAAACCCTCGGTGTTAGGACCAGTCGGAACCTTTTGCTAGCTGGGGGACACCCACGACTACCTGCAGCGATGGTGCCTATATAATCATAGGTGACCCCGTTGCTTCTTAGTTCTTTCTTACACCATCAACTGCTCGTCAGGCCTGCACAGAAATGTCATTTTCTTGGACTTTATTTTCTAACATTGTTTTTTCTGTTTTCAACATCCTTTTATGCCGCAGTCAATAGAATCTTTCATGCCGGCTCGGTGGTGCAGAGGGTTGAGGCACTGGGTGCCTTACCTCCCACAACGCCGGCGACCCGGGTTCGGGAACAACGTTGGGTCATCGGGGTGCTGACATGGAGGGAGGAGGGCGGAGCAGGATTGAGCATGCTGGTTGGAAGCTCTCTTCTCCTGAGGGTGGGTTGGTGCCCCCCTCCCCGTAGTTCCGCTCCCACTGGGTGAAGGTCCGATGGGTAGCATAGGCGGAGAGAGGGTGGCAAAGTAATGGGAGGTGGAAGGGGCTGAGCTGTCGCCATGGGGTGCGAAGCGTGCCTCTACACGCTCACCCGGGGGGGGTCACGGGGAAAAAATCTTAAAAAAAAAAAATGCTTATGTGTCCCCATCGCCAGTTGGCGCGAGGAGGCAACGGGGACCAAATAGCTACATAAAACAAGCATTTGTCAATGCCAAATGTTTGCTTGCTGGCATTGGTAGTGTAGGAGTTCGAGAGATGCATAATAGGAATGGCAGTGAAGTATTGAACTGAAGCCAACCCCACCACCACCCTGCAGAGAGTGACAGGCATTGGGATGTGCCTTTGGGTTGCAGGCATAACAGCCACGCCATTTCACCACACCCTACCCTGCAGACACCGACAAGTGTCATGATATGCTTTGGGGTCTTTGGCCCTTATGCTCACCCCATTCCGTAAGAAGGAAATACGGTAAGATGGGTGCAGTATGGGAGAATGGAGTGAACTTTGGGGCCAAAGAGTCCAAGGCACACCTTGATGCCTGTCACTGGCTGCATGGTGTGGGTGGGGTGGAATGGTATGAGCATTACAGGCGACAATCTCAAGTCACACCCCTGATGCCTGTCAGTCTCTACAGGGTGGGGCGTTATGGCAGGAAACCCTAACGGCGCAGGCATTCATTAGTATTTTCACTCTAATTTTTCAACATTGTTTTTTTGTGACCCCCACGTCATGAACAGTGGCAATATCAGTTTGTTAGCCGAAAGCTGATTTTGCACAGCGACTACACCATTTGGCACCACAAGTGCAAAAATACATTTTGAACAGGATGTGAAAAATGACAGCTGTATTGTTCATGAGGAGGTGTAAAAATGGCAATGTTGTAAATCTGGAGTGAAAATATAAAAAAAAACTGTTGAAGTCACATGCATGCGTAGAAACTGCACAATGCACACCCGTAATGTAATTAGTTTGGGGATTGTTTACAGCAGATTGTCAACACAGGCATTTTGGGACCTCCGCTCATGAACACTGTCACTGTGATTTTCGTAATCTGTCCCGAACACTGATTTCCCACAGCGACCACGCATTTCTGAGCTGGAAGTGCGAAAACACATTTCGGCCAGGATGTGAAAAATGACAGCTGTACTGTTCATAAGGAAGGTGTGGAAAAATGCCATTGTAGAAAATCTGGACTGAAAATATTACAAATTCGTGAACTTACGAGGGTGCATAGAAACTGCGCAATGCATGCTCGTATCACAGTCATTTTATGGAATTTTGTCACCAGATTTTCAACATAGCTTTTTTTAAGACCTCTGCTCATGAACAGTGTCACTATGATTTTCTGAATCTGTCCCAAACATTGATTTCATACACCGACCGTGCCATTGTGCGCTACATGTGCGAAAATGCATTTTGGGCGAGATGTGAAAAATGACAGCTGTACTGTCATAAGGAGGTGTGGTAAAATGGCAGTATTGAAAATCTGGAGTAGAAATATTAAAAAATTCGCGAAGTTCACAGTGTGCGTGGAACTGCAAGCACACTAAATAAAACAGTCATTTGAAATTTTCATCAAATTTTCAACATAGGGTTTTGGGAGCTCTATCTCATGAACTGTGACACTGTTGTTTGCTACTCGGTCCCAAAGGTGGTTCCACTAGTGACCGCGAAATCATTTTTCGACTAAATAACAAAGTAACAGTGATTGAGTTCATGAGGTGGCCCCAAAACCCCATGTTGAAAATTTTGTGAAATAATTCCTTTCTGAATGGACTTGTGTCTCCTCCATCTCCCCCACACACACAACTATTATGGTGCCCCTGTTTACCCTACTTTGGAAGACGCTACATTTGCTGCCTGGCACAGACCTGGTATTCTGCCGGCAATCCCCAGAAAGGCTGAAAGAGTACCCTGCTCAGTCAGTCAAGCCTTGTTATGCTTCTCAGCCTGAAGCTGCCTCTGGTTATCATGACTGCATACGATCGCTCTAGGGCCCATAGAGTAATGAGCACCCTCCTGACAAGGAGTCCAGGAAATCGAATGTAGTGGGTAAGAGGACTTGTGCCTCTTCCACTTTGGGCCTTCATATTGCAAACTGTGAGGCATATATATGATTAAGTACCAGACTAGCCTCTAGAAATCAGGGTTGTACCATCAGGTTCTTGAAGAAATAGTGAGTGGTCAAAACCACACTGTCAAATCAGCATGTGTGGTTTGGAGTTAGTTTATTTATATTAGTACAGTTTTCAACTACGTGCTTTTGGGGTGTCTGCACAGCGTGCTTTTTGACCGCACAGGTTTGCACAGTGCTTTTAAGTGGGTAATCCAGATAACGCCCTGGAAAAACAAAACTGCATAGAGCTGCCTTTGTTGACCCAGATACTGGCAAACATTTACTATGGTCAGCATGTGATGCCTCAGATGCTGCTGCTAGATTAGCTGCCTCTGATATCTGCCTTAGAAGAGCCTCCTGGCTAAGAGTGGCAGAATTTGCTTCAGATATACAGCAGGCTGTACTCAATGCTCTCTTTCCGCTCTAAGCTGTTTGACCAAGATGTATATAATGCATTGAAAGACATAAAGTCAGCAAAAATGACACTGCAGTCTATGAAATTCCTGACCCCACAGAATACATACAGGGGTCATGGTAAGGGTACTTTTTGGAAGCCTGACGACTTAGGGGGCCATGGCTATAGCCAGCCCTACTGTGGCGGAGGGGGTGTCCCGCTGCTGGACCTGCTGCCCAGGGAGGCCACGTCAAAGCACTCAAGGTTCCAGTGCAAACGGCCCTGCTACCCCCAGCACCTTTTGACTCCCCACTTCCTCACCCTCCGTGGTATCGGACAGGGGTACAAGTGGGGGGGGGGATCTTCCCTCACCTCAAGAACAGAGGGAGATCACCTCAGACGAATGGCTCCTGGAAATAGCAGAAAAAGGACAAGCACTGGAACTGATCTGAAAATCTCTGGCACATCCTCCTTCTCATTCTCGTTACTCTCCAGGATACCGGTCCCTATTGAAAGAAATTGAGTCCCTGCTTCGGAAAAAGACCATAGTTCCTGTTCCCAAAGAAAGGAACAGGGGTTCTATTCAAGATACTTTTTTTTTTTTTGTATTTTCTGTTTATGCTCCACCCGAGTCGGCACCCCCCATCCGGCCGTCTGGCCTCTCCTTCAGAGTACCTAGATCCCTGCCCCAGTCCAACCCCTGCCTCCAACTCCTACTGCAGTCCATCCCCCCCCTCAGAACACGACGTATCCCTTCGTCAGGTGGGTCCCTCTCTTCTGAGGGGTAAGTGCCTTACCAGCCACGTGGCATATCCTGGGTGCTGCAGAGCGGGGGCTGGCGCTCATCATCCGGCCGGGCGGGGAGCCCCTATTTTCTGTTTTTTCAACCCTGCTCACAGCAGTTCTTGGCCATGCATGTGTATGGCGACACTGGGCCAGGACTTGTGGAGGGTGTGTCGAGGCGCTACGTCGCTCAATCCGCCCACAGGTGTCAAGGCCCGTCCCACCCCCCCGGGAGGGAAGTGTCCAATGGACGCTCTGAATCCCCTCCCTGCCGGTCTCTGCTCCTGGTACCTGGGCTCAGGATGCGAACCCGAGTCGCCAGCATGCCAAACAAACCCCTTCACTTGGCGCCACAGAGTCAGCCATTCAAGATACTTTCTGGTCCCAAAATTCACAGGGGACTTACATCCTGTGTTGGACCTCAGAGTCTTAAACAAATTCATCGAATACAAAAAGTTTCGACTGGTGTCCCTTCAGGCTATCATTCCCCTTCTTCAAAAAGTGGACTGGCTTTGTGCTCTGGACATGAAAGATGCTTACTTTTATATCAAAATCAGAACGTGTGACAGGCAGTACCTCAGGTTCGCTCTGGAGGATTGCTGTTATCAGTTCTGAGTATTGCCCTTTGGCTTATCCTCAGCACTACAGGTATTTACCAGATGCTTCACAGTTGTGGCAGCAGCCCTCTGGAGGGAAGGGCTTTATGTTTTCTCTGTCAATGACTGGCTCCTGCAGGTCCCATCCAGGGAAGTGGTCTGGTACTCGGTATGTTGAGCTCTGCAGTTGTTCGGGGACCTGGGTATCATGGTCAGTGTACTGAAATCTGTTTGTGTTCCATGTCATTGCCCCCGGTATATTGGGGCAGTACTGGACATGGCTGTGGACAGTGTGTTCCTACTTTGAGACAGAGCCAAGGCCCTGATTTTTGAGACCCATCTCATATACAGGAGTCTGTGTGTTTGCAAGGACTGTGCTCCGTCTCCTGGGCCTTGTGGCAGCTGCCGTCATAACAGTCCCATTCGCACACCTTCTAGTGAGACCAACTGACAAACGAATTGGAAAGAATGATCCTCGTCACTTCTCCTCTGTGAAAGTCTCCACTGTGGTGGGTGGATCCCCTGTACTTGCTGCAGGTTATCCCCTTCCTTTTCCCTACTCCGGAGCACATCCTCATGACAGATGCATCCGGAATGGGGTGGGGTGCCCACCTGGGCCTTTACCAGACCCAGGGATTGTGGACAGATGGGGATTTGGATCTCTGCATCAGTGTTCTGGAGATGAGGGCTGTTCTTCTTGGGCTACAGGCCTTCGCAGAGCATCTTTCTGTACATTTCCTGTTGATACAAACAGACATCAGTGTGATGCACTGTATCAACAAGCAAGGGGGCACGCACACGTACTCTCTGTACAGAGAAGCAGTGAGAGTATAGCAGTGGGCACTCTCTCGCAACCTGCAGCTGACAGACATTTTTCTCCCAGGATTCCGACACACCTTAGGAGACGAGCTAATTCGGACCTAGTCTCAAGTACATGAGTGGGAACTACTGACCTCTATGGGAAACGACCCCTTCCCAAGATGGTGTCATCCAGCGTTGGACCTTTTTGTATCCCCGCACAATGCAAAACTGCCATATTTTTGCGCACTTGCTCCAGAGCATTGTGGACCAATCCTCTTTTCCTACCTTAAGGGACCTCTGATTTCATATTAAATCAAACCATACACAATTCAATTCAATTTTATTCTATATTGGAATGTTTGTGAGCAAAGATGCCAGTTTTCACAAACGTCCAGTTGTACAGATACTAGTTACAACTGAGCGTAAAAACAAAATACGTAGAAATACTGAAAGAATATAAAGAAAGTATATACAGAGTCAGTTTACTTATGTACTTAGGAAGAAATACAGGCAAAAAATTGGTTAATTACAAGCAAATGGTTAAATACAGGGCAAACACTTGGTATAGAGCAAAATAATTCTTAAGTACAAGCTTGAGATGCACCACAGGTAGTGGGTGAGGGTAAGGAGGCAAGCATGAAAAACCGGGAAAAAAACACCTTCCTGTGTATTACACAGAGCATGCTAACAAAGGTGAGGCATTGCTCCATGCCCTTGATGTACAAAGAATGCTGCGTTTCTATCTGTATCACACTGAGGACTGCAGAGAGCCCTCTGTTTTTTGTTTCATTTGCCCCCGGGGAAGAGGGTGCCCCTGTGTCTAAACAGTGCCTGTCCCAATGGCTGGCTAACTATATTGTATCCTGTTATAGAAGTACGTTTAGGAACTTCCTGGTTTTGTGCATTGCCACTCTGCATGTAGTTTGGCCACTTCTGTTTCTTGCTTTCAGAATGTTTCTGCTGCTGACAGATGTGCTGCTTCCACATGGAGCACTGTGCATACTTTATTTTTTTATTTATTTCATTCTACGATTACAAATACCTTTGAGCCAAGGCTCTTTTACAAAGTCTCCATGCCAGAGACAAAGAACGGTACATAACAAAGCAAATGCAGTTTCAGACATAATATACAGAACAGACACACCATTAAATGAATGTACAATGCATACTTATGGCTATAACAGGTAGGGTGAGGAGGGAATGCAGGCGGTAAGAGGAGGGACAGTGGAAGTTTGAGCTGCTAGAGGCGATTTTTGACACAGAGAAGTGCTGTTAGCGGGGCTAGGAGAGGGGTGGTGGAGAGGGAGGAGGAGGAGGAGGAGGAAAGGGGAAGGATGTGGAGAAGGTAAGTGCTGAATAAGGTACTGCAGGACAAATGAAGTGGAAATGGAGGGCTGGCTAGGTGTGGCAGTCACAGGTGCTCGAAGCAGCGAGGTAAAGCTGGAGTCTTACACTAAGCACTACAGTCTGGACATTGTCTCTTATAGATGTGCTGGCTTTGGTCTTTCGGTGTTGCAGTACTTTCTGTCCTGACTGCATATCAGACTCTGCCATCCCATCTGGGCACACTGTACTGTTTAGAAATTGTTCCAAAGGTGTGACCTAATGGAGGATATATCCTTGATGAAGGTAAAATAGTTACTCACCGTTTCCTTCTCAGGGTTTTTTGTTGAAGTACCTATGATGTCGTCAGAACCCATTGACGAAAACACATCCATGTTGTGCACGGTTACCCATGCAATATTCTGTACATTATTCAAACTTTGTTCTCAAAATAACTATGATGTCATCAGAACGCTTCAGTGGAAACAGCCTTGTTTTGTATGGTTACCCGTGCATTATTGTGTACATAATTCAAGCTTTGCTCTCGAGGTCCCTATAATGTCATCAGAACCCCTGTATGGAAACAGTCTTGTTATGCATGGTAACCTGTGCATTATTCTGCACACTACTCAAGCTTTGCTCTCGAGGTCATTATAACGTCATCAGAACCCCTCAGTGGAAACACAGCCTTGTGCATGGTTACTGGTTCATTATTTTGTACATTATTTGAGCTTTGCTGTCAAGGTCCCTATGATGTCATTAGAACCCCTTGATAGAAACAGCCTTGTTGTGCATGGATACCCATGCATTATTCTGTACATTGCTCAGGCTTTGCTCTCAAGGTACCTATGATGTCTTCAGGATCCCTTTGCTGGAAACGCGGCCTTGTTATGCACGGTTACTCATGCATTATTCTATACATACTAGGGGTAGGCGGATAAAATGGCTATGTTGAAAATTTGGTGACAAAAGTCCATAAAATGACTGTGTTACGAGTGAGCATTGCGCAGTTTCCACGCACCATCGTAAGTTCATGACTTTGTAATATTTTCGGTCCAGATTTTCACCAGTGGCATTTTCCACACTTCCTTATGAACAGTACAGCTGTCATTTTTCAAACATGGCTGAAATGTGTTTCACACTTTCAGCGCAGAGATCTTGTAAGTAGCTGTGGGAAATCATTGTTTGGGACAGATAAAGAAAATCACAGTGACACTGTTCATGATCGGAGGTCCCAAAATGCCTATGTTGACAATCTGCTGTAAAAAATTCCTAAACTAATTACATTACGGGTGTGCGTTGCACAGTTTCTATGCCCGCTCATGACTTCACCAGTTTTTTAAATATTTTTACTGCAGATTTGCAGCATTGCCATTTTTTACACCTCCCCATGAACAGTATAGCTGTCATTTTTCACATCCTGTTCGGAATGTGTTTTTGCACCTGTGGTGCTAAATACGTAATCGCTGTGCATAAGCAGCTTCTGGCTAACAAACTGATATTGCCACTGTTCATGAGGTGGGGTCACAAAAACCATGTTCAAAATTTGGAGTGAAAATACTAACGAATTCCTGAGGTGTTAGGGTTTCAACCATAACACCCCACCCTATGAGAGAATGACAGGCATCAGGGGTGTGACTTGGGATTCTTGCCTGTAATGCTCATACCATTCCACACCCTGCAGCCAGTGAGAGGCATCTAGGTATGCCTTGGACTCTTCAGCCCCAAAGTTCACACCATTCTCCGATACCACACCCATCTCACTGTTTTTCCTGATGGAATGGGGGTGCGCATAAGGGCCAAAGACCCCCAAGGCACACCATGACAATTGTCAGTGTCTGCAGGGTAGGGTGTGGTGAAATGGCGTGGCCGTTATGCCTGACGACCCAAAGGCACACCCCAATGCCTGTCACTCTCTGCAGGGTGGTGGTGGGGTTGGCTTCAGTTCAATACTTCACTGCCATTTCTGTTATGCAGCTCTGTAACTTCTACACTACCAATGCCAGCAAGCAAACATTCAGCATTGACAAATGCTTGTTAACCTTGGGATTAATTTGGTGAGCCTTCTTTGGACTTGCTCTAACCAATTAATATCAGACTTTAGGTATGGACTCCAGAAAGGAGATCCATAGTCCAAATGAGGTCTAATATAAGCTCTATACAGGGGCACTAAACAGTGCTCAGATATACTAATAAGTTTTGTTAATCTCTCTTAAAATTACATTTGCTGTTCTGACCACTTTACTACAGTGGTCACTTGACGTAAATTTATTATTAATCATAATACCCAAGTCTTTTTCACTGGTGGATGATTTAAGTTGAGAATTATTCAAGCAATATTTATGAAGTAAATTATTTCTACCAAAAAGTAAAATTTTGCATTTTTCAATATTAAAGGCCATTAAATTTTACTAGCCCATTGCTCAATGTGGAGGAGGTCTCGTTCAAGGAGTTGTATGTTAGATGGGGTGTCAACTCTACCTCCTGTTTTCATATCATCAGCAAATTTTGAGAGAAAATTATTAAAAATGATACTCGTATCATATACAAAGAGATTAAAGAGGACAGGCCCCAGTACAGAGCCCTGGGGAACTCCACTCGTAACCCTGCCAGAAGTAGGATGTACACCATTTATTCTAACAAGTTGAGTTCAGTCAGAAAAAAGCCATTTAGTTATCCAATTAACCAGGTGTGAGGGAAATCCCAAACTATGAAGTTTGTTAATTAGTAAGGCATATGACACTTTGTCAAAAGCATTGCTGAAATCAGTTGGAATATTATTATCCATAAGCTTACTTATATTATGGTAAAAAGATATAAGGTTTGTAGTACAAGAATGCCCAGGCTTAAAACTATGTTGGGAATTATCAGAAATACCAAGCTGTTGCATAGTTTTCTCCATTCTAAATTTAATTAGGCACTCCATCACCTTTCCTATAACAGAGGTCAAGCTAATTGGTCAGTAGTTCTGAACGTAAGATTTATTCCCTTTTTTTTGAATTTGTGTTACTATGGCTCTGCGCCAAATGTCTGGGATTTCATTCTAAAGTAGTGATTTATTAAATAACATTTGGAGAGGAACTGCAATAATGTTTAGAGTTTCCAATAAAAATCTGGCTTGGATATTATCAGGTCCTAGACTAGTAGATCTTTTTAGAGATGACAAAATATTCTTAATTTCAGTAAGATCAAATTAATGGTATAGAGGATTCATTACTATTATTGATTGTATTTATGGCATGATAAACTGAAGTGAATACTGTACCTGCTGTTTAAAATAGTCTGTGACTTGAATGGGTTTTGGCAGGGTCCTGGAGCCCCATACACAGATGCAAAGGACTGTCGCCAAGCTCTCGCAATGACCACTTAATGCCAGACACTTGCTTTACACCCCACTGGATAAGCCTTCCCTGCATGGACATTAAACAGATTGTGGCTATGATGGGGAAGCGGATGTGGGTCACAGTACGAATGACGCACAGGGAAATTCTCAAAGCATGGCGACCTCACAGACTTGGTAACAAATTTTAGCAACACTCCTCCTACCTGTAGAGGCAGCCCTCCCAGACCTGGACACAAACTTTAGCAATACTCCCCAACCTGTAATACAGTGGCAGCCCTCACACATCTGGTCAGACACTTCAACAACATTCTCCTGCCTATAGAACTGTTACAGAGAGCCCTCATTTGTCTGGTCAGACTTTTTAGCAACATCTCCTGCCTGTAGAACTGTTACAGGCAGCCTTCACTGACCTGATGTTAAACTTCATCAACACTCTCTTGCCTGTAGAACTGTTACAGGCAGCCCTCTCAGACCTGGTGACACTTCGGCAACACTCTCCGGCCTGTAGTACTGATACAGGCAGCCAAGTGGCGGATCCGGGGGGAGGGTAAGGTGACACCACCCCCATTGTAACTTACTAGCTTGCTGCTGCTGCATATTACTTAGTTTAAAAAGGCTGATTTGTTGATAACATATAGAGTCAGAATTATAAATTTCATTTTCTGTCAACATGCAATAAAAGATGATAGCAGACAATACTGCATACCAAGTATGCACACCACACCAGTACCCCCCATTGTAAAATTCTGGATCTGACACTGAGGCAACCCTCCCAAACCTGGTCACAAATTTTTGCACCACACTCCCACCTGGAGTGCAGGGGGCAAGTAAGCAGTGCATTTAGGCATCTTTCTTTCTATCCCTGGTGGAGACGAGTGACTTTTTTGACGAAGCTTCTACCACCTGCCAGTTTGAGATATCCAAGTCACCAGCACAGCTATGGTCATTTAGGTACTGTTTTTGTTTTGCTTGCCATGCAGCCTATTGCCCTCTGGCTGCTATTTTCACTTGACATTCGGGATTTTCTGCCAGAGACCTTCTAGCCCCATCAGTCACTCCCCACTGTCGGACTAGTGGGGATCCATACAGAGCAGGGGCCCAAGAATATCAGTGACTGCCTGCTGGGCCACCATGCGGCCCCTGGCCATTGAGTTTCTATTTTCAAACATGACCAGATCTTAAAATAAGTCCCTCACCCCTCGTTTTTTCACAAATTTTGTGCAACTAAACTTTTTTTGCACTGCAATTTTGCCACAAAATGAGATTTTCTTTTTGGTTCTATATTAGGGTTGTTGTGCAGAACAAAAACTTTGCACGAAGTGTTTTTTTTTTTTTTTGGGGGGGGGGGTTATAAACCAGTGCAAAATTTGAAGTTTTGTGCAAAAAAATTTAAAAAAATACTCAATTCTGTTTCCAAGCAAAAGGTCCTACTTCTGCTTGGACAGCATCTAATGATGAAATACAAAGACTTAAAAAATGCAGTACTGTGTAACAAAACGCTAAACCCAGAACTTTTCTGCTCCCTAGGGCAGCGATGTGGCTGATGATGAGATGCTGAAAATCCCAGACCCTACTGATGAACCGTCATCTGACCACAAACAGCCAATGAGAGAGCTGAACGCACCATCTCCGAGGGTCTGCTACAAACACGAGGGGGCAATACCAATCCAACAAACCGTAGAGACCCTGGACATCCGAGAGGAAGGTGAGGCTGCGAGGGTTACCATCTGTCCAGTTTTGGACTGGATCATCTGGTTTTTGTTATCATTATTTGGTACTGTGTTAAGAGGAACCACTCTTTTGGAGCTGTATTCGAATTGGTCACATCCTCCTAAAACCAGTCCTATCAAATCAATTGTTGTTTTTGTTGCACACAAAAAAATAAAGTTACACTGAAGTGCCTGACGATACCTAGATAGTTGTATGCAAAACCAGCCAAACCGGTAGGTGAAAAGTTAAGTTGGTTAGAAAGTTAATATATAAATCTAATATAAAGTTAATATATAAACCCAATAGTTTCCACAATTAATTTATTTTTTTACTTTGTTTTTCTACTGCTCTTGGGCCTGACCAGAGACCCTTCTTCCATCTGTCTCAATGTCCCTTTCTCACCCTTGAAACCCCTGGTAACTGACGCACCTTCCCTGCCTTCACTCACTCCTAACTCTTGCCTCTGAACCAGTAACCAGTGGCTTATCCTCCACAGGTGGGACCCTAGAGGTGGCTCCAAGTCTCCATGGACATATGGGAGACCAGAGAGAGGAGCTGGCAAGAAGAAGGTGGGTCAGGCAGCTCTAGGTGGGTGTGGTGGGGCAAGGGGAACTTAGTTTATCCCAGGTCCATTTTCCATATTTTTACCCAGTAACCCCACCCTTTATCACACCCACAGGTCTTGCTCTTGTGGAGTGACCCAGCATTCTGCCTGTCAGGGCTGTTGGAGGGGCGTTTTGAGCCCAATCCCTACTTTGGAACTCCCCAGCCAGCCCCTTTCTGGGTGTGCTTTACCTCTGTGTCACATGCCAGGCAAGTGGATGAACACTGGCATAAGGACACTCCGTTAGGGACCACAGGTTCCATCCCTCTTGGCAGTCCCTGGCCATCAGAGGTTTACCATGCATCGAAAGAAGATGCTCCCCCAATCTCCCCTAGGCAGGAAGTATCCAGGATGGACACTGGAACCCTGCATTGCAGGTCAGCACCAGATGTCCCATGCTTGCAGTGCAAGTGGTTCATCTGGATGGCAAGTCCCCCATTTTAAGCTGTTTTATTGTTTCATGAAAAACTTTCTCTCACTCAACAAATCCCATTGGAGCAGGTGCAATGGACGCCGCACTCATCAGGGAGGTGAGGCTCGGTGTGTAGTTTGGGTGTGGCATATCCATTATTTGCCTTACAACAAAATGGCAACCATTAACACCAGAGACGAACAAAAAGGGACCACTTCTGGTACGTCTGGCAGCCACAGTAAATAGATATTCAAAGAAAACAAAAAAGGGCCATAGACTTACGAGAAATAAAATCATACGCTGACACGGATTGTGCTGTGCTTAATCATGACCCGTGATTAAGCGCCTGTTTTGGCACAAAACATTGTGCTGCTAGACCCCTTGTTCTCACTGCCTGTTTTGTGCTACTGTTGGCATTAAAGTGAATCCTGCACGGCACAATGCGTGTCAGCTTATGATTTTATTTCCAGTAAGACTGTTTGTAGCCCCTATTTTCTTTTGTTTTCTTTGAGCCTTTAAGGCCACCCTCCTTATAACAGTAATCCAACTTTAAGTTTAAAATGTTCCCCTTGGCGTGGGTCTGCAGGGCGTAGCCATTAACAGTCAGAAGCCTCTCCCCCTTCCTAAGCCAGAGGTGGCGTCAAAGGCAGATGCTGAGAGCTGTCTCTTGGCTCGGGACACAAAACCCAGGTCGTCAGGGTGGTAAGCAAATCGAATACATGTAGCAGTATTGTACTTCTTTATTCATTTATAGTGCTGCTTCCTAGCTTGGAGTACTTTTACAACATAAATATAGAGTGATGCAGCAATAAAATACAGCCAGTGGGAAAGCTTTGGGGAAAAAAAATCATATTTGAACATAATTCAGCTTATATTTAATTGTTTCTCGTAATTCCCTACTGTCTTGTTTCATTACTAAGGACACTTGTGTGAAAACAGGATCGCTGCCTTATCTGCACTGCTTGCTTGTCTACATCTGACATCATGATTTTGTTTATGATGGGAAATTAAAGCATGCCAGTTTTAAGGTGATTGCCTCAATTTTCCCTTATGGAATGAAAAGGAATATATATATATATATAGAGAGAGAGAGATAGAGATGGATAGATATAGGTATGTACATATCTATATTTATATACGCCGGGTGATTTTATGGACCCCAATTATAATGCAGTTTTTTCATCTTTCAACAATCTGGCAGAAAAATATTCTTCCACTAGATTTGAATACCATAAATTTCTTCAAATTAGATACGTACTAAAAGATCAAATAAATCTTGAGCTAATAATCCCCCATCTAATGTATGGAACAATTTATTTTCCAATTGTAATGGCCCTAACAGAATATATGAAATGCTAATTTTATTATTGGATAACCCGTTCGATAAATTGAAAGAGAGTTGGGAAGACAATTATCCACTATTACTGTATACGAGAGGCATCTGTTGTCAACCAATCAGAATTGAGAAGTGCCGTCAGTTATCCCACAAACTGCACCGGAGAATCCCCAGAGTTTGTTATTCACTCAAACCCCACCCACAGTCGATTATAATCAACCCATAGCTATGCCCACAGTCTGGTAATCCACCAACAGCCACTCCCACAGTCCGTTAATCAACCAACAGCCACTCCCACAGTCAGTTAATGAACCCTCTACCTGCTGCAGCAATACTGTCACACACCTTTTGTCAGAGAGAGGAGAGACCAGGTGATTAAATGCAAGCACTCATGAAGCACTCATGAAAAAAAGAAAGCAAATATAAACTAAAATTGTAACTTGACCTGGTCGGCAATTGTAGTGCAGCAGCACCGCAAGGTGGTGTTTGTAAGATCGGTTAACAGCTGCGTGGCTCCGGCAAGGAAGGGGGGAGCCAGCTCCTGCCATGTGGTCCTTCCAGCTGCTTTACCGGAGTACAGAGGGAGGAAACCGCATAAACCGAGTCACCAGAGAAGACTCCTGAATTCCGGGCACTCCAGAGAAAAAAAAGGGTAGGTGGCCTCAGCTTGCTGGTGTTAAAAGTTTGTTACAGGAAAACTCCATTGAACAAGCTCATTCACAAGGAGGTCCTGGGACAATAACATAGATAAAGATATTACATTACATAGTAAGGCATCCCTTGAAAGGGCAACACTGATTACAAATATTCAAAGTGCATACATAGTTCAAGTAAGATTTTACATAATCCGGTATAGCAGGAGACAATAAACAATGAAGGACGTTTGGTTCATGATGTGTGAACAATGTTATGGTGATACGCAACGATGTAAGGTAGAGTATATAGTCATCACACTGGTAATTACAATAAGTTCTCTTGGCAAATTGAGTAATGACAGGAAGGACAGGATAGATGAGATAGACATGGTTAATGATGAGAGGGATGGTAGGGAGGCGTATGGGAGTACTAAATAAATAGGAAGCCAAAGTGGGAGGTGGAAGAGGAGCAGGTAGTTATAGTCGTGTAATGCAAGTTGGAGGTGCAAGATTACAGTGAGGGCTATATCTAATGTTAATGTGGACGAAGTAAAAGGCACCCTTGTGGGTGGAGAGGGACTTAATCATGAGTGTTAAATGGTACTTGCAACGGTTGGGGGAGGTTAATGACAGTTGCAAATATCTTTTATTTTAGATGCACTTAGCACTTTGTAGAAGTTAACAGTGACAATGCTGGTTAGTTTCAGCACGGATTGGAGTTGGTTCCATATAGTGGGAAGTGCATAAGCGATGGCTCATTTTCCAAAGGAAGTACAAGTCCTAGGTACGTCCAGCAGTAAGAAGTCTGATTTCCTGACTGAGAAAGCACTATGTGAGATGCAGATAAGAGAGGATAAATAACTTGGCAGTTTATGCAGAAGCAACTTGAGGGTCCAGAGACCAGCGTGAAGTAGGCGTCTGGTGGTGAGTGATGTCCAGCCAACAGCTGCGTACAGATCGCAATGGTGTGTGCAGTACAGGGAGTTGAACCGTAGCACACGGTGATAGAGGATATCCAGTTTGCTTAGATTTGCGAGAGTGGTGCAAGCATAAATTACATCACCATAGTCGAGTAAGGGAAGGAATGTAGCCTGAACGAGCCTGTTTCGCGTCTCAAGGGGGAAGAGTGACCTATTTCTGAAAAAGAATCCAAGTCTGGCTTTGAGCCTCCTAGATTAGTCCTCTATGTGGTCATTAAAGGTGAGCTTATTGTCTATCCAGATACCCAAATATTTAAATTTAGGAACGACTTCCAATGGTTCACAAGGAGAAGTAGCAATAAAGTCTTTCGGCGGGGTGGAGGGGGAGCTAGAGGAAGTACTGTGAGAGAAGATCATTGCTTTGGTTTTCTTAGCATTCAGGAGAAACTTGGCCTTGATTAGATTATTTTCGAGCTGAGCAAAGTTGGCTTGAAGCACTCCCCTAACTTCGGGTAACGTTGAGCCAGATGCATACAGTACAGTGTCATTTGCAAAGAAATGCAGATTGGTGTGACTGACAGTTGAAAGGATGTCCACTGCTCCCTGTGTTCTTGGCGTGCTCACGGAGGGGTTAGAGGGAGAACAACAAACTAAGCAAGTTCCTGGCAGTTCAAAAATGTACGGGCATCTCCAACTCGTATAATAGTAATAATATCCAGCGAGTTGGAGTATACTCGCAATAACCAGCTACTGTGGAGATTAAACGCCTTGGCATTTAATCATCCACAGAAGCTGGTTATTGCTTCATATACTCCAACTCGCTGGATGTTATCACTTTCCATTGAAGACTGGGATAATAGTTGGTTTCTCACTGCAAGCTTGTAGAGACTCAAAAGAAGGCTAATACAGTATAAAATCACACATAAATGGCACTATTCCACTATGAAACTACACAAACTAGGACTTGCTGCTGAAAATAACTTGTTAGAGATGTGGGTCAGAGAGACGGTTTCTGTCTCCCATATTATCTGGCATTGTAAAATTCTCTCACCATCTTTGGAAGAAATGTAATTTGTCTGCCAACAAATTTCTTATTTGTAACATTATTTGTTCCGTCACATTTATTCTTTTTTTTTTTTTTGAACTCTTTTATTTGTTTCACCCTCCCTCGGGGAACTCTCTCCAGCATACCCCACCTCTGGTCTCTACCTCCCACCTGACACCCTACACCCTCTCCCTCACTCTGTCCCGACATGTGCCCCCCTAGATCTGAACCATCCTAGGAGGGGCCGCCTTATCTGCCCAGGGCGCTCTATCTACAGTGTTGTGTGTCGGGCCGAGTGAGCAGGGCACGGAGAGGAGAGTGTCCTGTGTTGGGAGTGTGGGCCAGGGCCAAGGTCCCTTCACTTATCTCCAGGGGGAGGTTTTTTTTTTTTTTCCCCACTTTTTGTTACCCCCGGCAGCGTGGACATGCACTGATGTCCAGTGCAACGCGGGCGTGCTCCCGCACCTGCCTGCAGGATGTCTTCCAATGCTTCCTTATCCCTTTTGACGTGCTCTACGTTTTGCTGCGACTGCCAGCCTCCGCCGCGGGCCGCTATAACTGCGTTGCGCGGCAACCTCCCTCCCCAGGAGAGGAGAGCAGGTCCTCCAGACGCTCGATCCTCTCCTTCCCCTGCCGCCCCCCAGCGCCTGAGTCCATTTCTGAACCCGGGTCGCCAGTGTGGCTCAAGGTGTGGCGTCCAGCGCCTCAACCCTCCACACCACCATGCCAGCTCACATTTATTCTAGGAACTGATTCTCAAATTTCATACATTAGTAGGAACAAAAGACTTTGATTGTACGCTGCTATTATATGAGTGAAAAATATTATTTTACAATACTGGAAACAAAAGGAAATTCCCTCATGCAAAAGAATGATGAAGGAGCTATCTGCTTGAGCTAGTTATGAAAGAACTGCCAGTCTAGCAAACAGAAGAGACAGATTTTATGAAATATGGAACCCTTTTCTCCGGTCCTAGTTTTGTAAGATCTTACTTCGAGAAACAGCTCTTGCAGCAGGTTACACCATTAGGACTGAAGCCGGCAGGCGCCAGGACCCCACGGAAATTTTCTAGCTAGCAGTATTCAGCGGGTCCCGCCCCCGACATCAGGTGTAGTACATAAGGAGGCGGTTCCCCATATCCTCAGTTCTAGGGACATGGATATGTTGTTCATCCACACTGTCTGGCAGGTTCCTTGCCGCTTTAAATCTTGCCGGAAGGTCTTCAAGCTGGCTCTTCCCACCCATCCGGGTGGTAAAACTCTCGGCTCCGCACCATGGTGCCAGATCTTCCTTACTGCTTGGAAGCTCAGGTTCCCTCCTTAATGCTCTGCGTGTAGACTGGATCCTAATTCTTCGGTTCGCCCGAAACTAATTTTAAAATTTTCAAGAGTTTGGTCAAGTTACTCCCTCACGGCTGCGATGGACAAGTCGACTCCCGGATTTCGGCGGTGCCCTTGTGGGCAGAAAATATCCAGGACGGATCCGCACTCCACGTGCGTCTACTGCCTCAGCCTAAACCATGACCCACAGGCCTGTGAGTTATGCCCTTCGTTTTCGGCCAACATTCTGGAAGACCGCGCTGCCCGGTTACAGCTTGGGCGCCCCGAGAAGTGCTACCGGCAATTGAAGTCGAAGAGGAAGCCCGTTAGGCGATTACATGACGGCTGGCTCGGCTGAGCAACTTGAGCAGATGATCGCCCTCGAGGAGGAGACGGCACAGGCCGCATCGTCCTCTTCCTCGGTCGCGGCATTTATCCCGCTCTCTCCGAGTACCTCATATTCAGCTTCTTTCAAGGAGCTTTGCCAGTCCCTTTCCACGAAGGGAGAGGGGCCATCGGGACATTCCTCTCGGTCCAAAAAGAAGGACTTGAAAGGTAAGTCCCACCGTCAGCGTTCGTGGGAGCGGGAGAGGTTCTGTTCCCCGGACAGTCGAGGTTGAAGCTAAGGCCGCTGGCTTCACGGTGTCCCCGTCAGGTTAGCTGGCCAAGACACCCGTCAACGCGGTCAAGATTTTTCTCGACACGTCGGACGGGCTGTCGACTGGTGAAGCTGACAACCCTTCTTCACTGGTTCCCCCAGTGGAGACCGAGGACTTGCCTGCGCCTCTGGTGTCGCAGTCCCCTGTCAAGGCTTCCGAGCCAAGGGACGAGCGGGTGTCCCCCGCCCCTTCCCAGACCCATCCTCAGAAACACCGAGGTTTTCGGTCTTGGACATCCTCTCGGTCCAGCCGATCCCGCTGACATCAGCGGTCTCGGTCTCGGCACCGAAGTAAGCGGCGCCGCCATTCGTCCTAGTCTTCCTCCTCAGAAGAGGAGAGGCTTCAGCGCAAATTGCTGGGCCAGTTGTTCGGCCGAAACCAGCTGCCCCACCGATTGTGATGGAACCTCCGCCTCCACAACCGAAATTGGGGGCACCGACCAAGGAGACTCGGTCGGGTCAGGGCTTGCCCCACAGGTTGTCGGTCACCCTCACTCCCGACCGTTCTTGGCAGGTGGAGGGTGGCTCAGGCCCCAGGCAGCTCTTCACGGACTCCTCGGAGTCCGACAACGACTCCTCCCTGTTCTCCAGGCCCATTGACCTGGAGTCCTCCGGGGGCTAGTCGATGGACGAAAGCCCATCGTCCTTCATGGATCTGATCTGGCTCATCTCAGAGTCCACCGGGATGCAACTCGAGCCCGTATCCAAGCGGGCCAAGTAACGCCTGATAGAGATACTGGACTGAGGGGATTCACCCACGGAGGCCTTTCCGGTGGCTCAAGCCATTGTTGGCCCAGCCTTGGAGCTCTGGCTGCGGCCCGCTTCCTGTCCTGTGCCTTGGGCCAAGATGGCCAGGAAGTATGCGGTCCCTACCGGTTCTTTGCCTGGTTTTTCGGAACACCCCTCCGCCGAGGAGTTGGTCACCGACAGCGTTTTCTGGCGTTCCGGGAGCGCTAGGGATGTGGACAAGCCCCCCGACAAGGAGTCCAAAAAGCTGGACTATGCCGGGCACAAGGTGTACGCTGCATTCTTCCTTGGCCTCCGCCAGGCCAGCTCGGCCGTGCTGATGGCACACTTCTCTCACGCCCTCATGGGCTCCCTGAACGAGGTGATCCCTCATCTTCCGGCCGACCTGCAGACCACGCTCCGGCAGCTACGGGACCAGGGAAGGGCGGTGGCAAAACATCAGCTCCAAACGACTCTGGACATTGGAGACTCCTGTGCCAGATCAGTTGAGGCCACGGTGGCCATGCACCACAGAGCATGGCTGAGGATATCCACCTTCACGGCGGATACCTAACATAAACTGGCGGATGTCCCCTTCCTGGGGACCGACCTCTTCGGCCCTGGAGTCGAAGGTCACCTCCAGCGGATCAAAAAGTCCAATGTCACTCTGGACTCGGCCGTCGACAACAGCAGCATAAGTCCTTTCGTCCTTCTGTGCCTGTGGCACGTCTGGCCCAACAGCACCAGGGCCAGCAGGGTCACGCTTGGCATCCCAAACCCAAGCCTGCGGCTACCTCTAATAGGAAGCAGGGAGGTAAAGGCCCAGGAGGACCCTCGGCCGGTCCCTCCTCTAAGCCTGCCCAGTGACGGGTTGAGAGGTGTCACCCCCAGCCTCGTCACTCCCCCCTGGGTTCCCCCCTTGGGGGGGCGGTTCTGCCACTTCCTTTCCGCCTGGTCCGTTATCACCACGGACCGGTGGGTGTTGGAGGTGGTAGGAAAGGGCCTGCCCCTGGAGTTCGAGCAGGCCCCACCCTTCCGAGCCGTCTCCTCTCGGGGGGCTACAGGGTCCACAGCCTCTTTGTCGGCTCGCCGAGCCGATATCGCCCTGCTCCTCGAAAAAGAGGTGATCAGGAAGGTGGCGGATCCTCCTCCAGACCTGGGGTTTGTGTCCAGGTACTTTCTGGTTCCAAAACGGATGGGGGGCTGGCGCCTCATTCTCGACCTGCACAACCTGAACAGGTTCCTAAGGTTTCGGACCTTCAGGATGGTCACTCTGGCTCAGATAATCCCATCCTTGGAACGAGGTGTGTGGTTCTGTTCTCTGGACCTTCAGGACGCGTTCTTTCACGTCCCAGTCTGTCCTTCCCACCAGAGATTCCACCACTTCAGGGCAGAGGAATCTCTCTAAGAGTTCCGGGCCATGCCCTTTGGCCTTTCCCTAGCTCCCAGGGTCTTCACCAAATGCATGGCAGTGGTGACAGCATTCCTGCGGTGCCGAAGAGTCCGGGTGTACCCCTACCTGGACGACTGGCTGATTGCAGCCCCCTCCAGAATGGAGGTGGAGCGGTCCAGAGACCTGGCCCTCCAGGTTTGCTCTCAGGTTGGCCTCCTCATCAATGAGGCCAAGTCGGAACTCGTGCCAAAGCAGGTGATCCAATTCATCGGGGCAGAGCTCGACTCTCTGCGAGCCAGAGCATGGCTCCCGGCGGACAGGGCCGAGGTTCCTTCCTCCTTTGCCCAGTCATTTCAGGTTGGGCAATTGCGCCCTGCCTGGGACTTCCTGCACCTCTTGGGCCTCATGGCGGCCTGCACCAGAGTGGTCCGTTGGGCCTGTTTGTACATGCGTCCCCTTCAATGAGGGCTGGCCAGCCAGTGGTCACAGCACTTCGATCCACTGGATCAGCTAGTGACAGTGAACCAGGGGATGTAGAACGCTCTCCAGTGGTGGACCGTTCCAGCACATCTGCAGGAGGGCATCCCGTTTGTCCTCCCCAAGCCGACGGTCTCTGTTGACCAATGCCTCTCTGATGGGTTGGGGTGCCCATCTGGGGGACCACAGAGCGCACGGCCTCTGGTCCCCTCGGGAGTCCCGATGCCACATCAACCTGCTGGAGCTTCAAGTGGTTCGTCTAGCCCTCACCACCTTCGCTCCGTTTCTATGGGGTCAAGTGGTTCAGGTCCAGACGGACAATACCACGACCATGTACTACCTTAACCACCAGGGCGGGACGCGTTCCATGCCTCTGTGCAGGGAAGCTCTCCGCATTTGGTCACTCGTGCGCAGCCTGGACACAGATCTCCTTGCCATCCATGTGGCAGGAGCCTCCAACACCCTGGCCGATGCCCTAAGCCAGATAGGGGCTGAGCCCCATGAGTGGTCTCTCCTGCCAGAGGTAGCACAAGATCTTTTCTCCCACTGGGGCACGCCTCAGGTGGACCTGTTTGCCTCCAGGGAGAATGCGAAGCTGAGACTGTTTCATGCCCGCCTCCTTTAGCAGGGCTCACTGCAGGGGGATGCCTTCTTGAGGCCGTGGACCCCGGGCCTCTTCTACGCCTTTCCACCATTTCCCTTGATCCACAAGGTGCTTCTCAAGGCGAGGAGAGACAAGGCGCAGGTGATTCTGGTAGCCCCAGACTGGCCCCGCCAGTTCTGGTATCCAGATCTCCTCAGCCTCAGCTCCAGGCTCCCGGGGCAGCTTCCAGCCCGCTCGGACCTGATCTCAGTCAGTCAGGGGAAGGTATTCCATCCGGACCTTCAATCCCTGCACCTGATGGCCTGGTTCCTGAGTGGCTAGAGTTCAAGGCCTTGGGTCTTTCCGACAAGGTCCTCAACGTCGTTGAGGCGTCCCGTAAGGAGTCGACCAGAAAATGCTACGCCTTCAAATGGAAGAGATTCTCCATTTGGTGTCTGAGCAAGGGCCTGGACCCTTCCTCCTGTTCCTTGGCAAGCATTCTGGACTATCTGTGGTCCCTTTCTCAGCAAGGGCTTCGGTCGACGACCCTTAAGGTGCACCTGGCAGCCATCTCTGCTTACTGGGCACGGGCCAGGAAGCAGTCGATGGAGCAGGAGAAGGTGGTCGGGCGCTTTTTCAAAGGCCTTGATCACATATCCCCTCCGGTGCGAGAACTTCCACCTCCGTGGGATCTACTGCTGGTATTGGCTAAGCTCATGGGCAAGCCATTCGAACCGATGCACAGGTGTGACATCTCTCACCTGTCGTGGAAGACCGCCTTCCTGGTGGCTATCACATCAGCCAGAAGGATGGAGTGCTCAGGCGCTGTCCATCGAGTCTCATATCTGGTCTTCCACAGGGACAAGGTTGTCCTGCCCCCACCGAGTTCCTTCAGAAGGTGGTGTCGGAGTTTCACCTTAACCAGGTGTTGACTGTGCCGATGTTCTCCAGTCACACCTCGGGCGATATGGGCTCCATACTTTGGACCCTAGAAGGCGTTTGCTTTTACAAGGAAGCGGACGGCTGGCGTTCGGGAGAGATTCACCAGCTGTTTGTCACCTACGCTGAGCCGCACCTGGCAGACCTGCAGCCAAGCAGGCGATAGGCAGGTGGGTCACCTCCTAGCATAGATCTCTGCTATGGGTTGGCGGGCATGGAGCCTCCCAGAGGATAAGATCTCATTCTACGCCATAACGCTGCATCATTGGCTGCTTCCAGGGATGTCGCTATCCAGGAAATCTGCAGGGCTGCTACCTGGAAGTCAGCACACACCTTCATCACCCAGTACCACATCGACTTTGAGTCATGCCGGGATGCTGGTTTTGGGGCCTCGGTTCTCCAGTCATTATTCCCTAAGCAGGGGGTGTGCGCCTTAGCTCCCTCCTCCCGGAGAACTGCTAGGAGTCTGCCAGACAGTGTGAATGAACAACATATACCATTCCTAGAACTCCTGATCTTACTTCGAGATATAGCTCTTGCAGCAGGTTACACCATTAGGACTGAAGCCGTCAGGCGTCAGGACCCCACGGAAAATTTTCTAGCTAGCAGACTTCAGCGGGGACCGCCTCCGACATCTGTCCCGGCCCCTTCAGGCGTAGTACATAAGGCGGTGGTCCCCCCATAATCCCCAGTTCTTTTCCTGCCGTCGACATCGCAAGTATCGGCCTCTCTGTCCCTTTTATAGCGTGTGACGACCTTTAGAGCTACGACATTTTCGTCTTTCTTCACAATTCTGGATTCAACTGATGTCCTCTCCAAATACTTCTCTGGAAGGTCACCAATCAAAGTGTGCCTGCGGCAAACAGATCCCCTTCAAGGATCCACATTCAGCCTGCGTGCGCTGCCTAGGCCCGGAACACGACAAGGCCTGTTCCTTCTGCCAGGGCTTCAACAGTCGCACCAGGATCCGCCGTCAGAAGGCCCTTCAAGCTTTTCTCTTAGAGGAGAAACTGAAGATCATGGACAAGGAACCTTCCTCCAGGGGGGAGTTGTCTGGTAAAGCCCACAAACACCAGGAGAAGGAAAGGTCCAGGTCCCCTGCAAGGGCCTCGGACTCCCGAAGCTCCGGCTCATGTTCAGACCGCTCTCCCTCCAGGGCTCAATCGCAACCTCCCCCGGCTCAAGTCAGATCCTCCAGCGGTTCCTCTTCTCTGCAGCCCCTGAAGACTTCCAGGCCGTCGGCATCTTCCACTCCATCTAAGGCCTCGACGAAGTCGGGGGAGCACCACAAATCTTCCTCCCGCCGTTGGGACTCAGATGCCAGGTCAGTTTCCCAGCCTCCGCGTGGGTCAGACCTGGTCCCTCGCAAGACCAAGGACCTGACGTCCCTAAAACGGACGTCGGACCCGACGTTGACCCACCCGCCGTCGGCCAAGCATCACCGGCGCTCCCAGGAGCCAGCGACATCGAAACACCCGTCGCCGGCCAGGCGTTCGCCTCCAAGGGCGTCGGCCAGGGGACCGACGTCAGCTACCCCAGAGAGGAGGACCGCTCCACTGTTGCCGGCTGACGTCGGTCAGAAGGACTCGTCGGAAGAGGATACCACACAGCCCGAGGACCAGACAGGAGACACCGGAGACGTGGGGCTCCCACGGGAACCTTCCCCGGAGCGGAAGACCCCCGGGGACCGACGCCTGACCCCGGCGACAGGCCACTGGCGCCAGGCCCGTCGTCGGGCATGAACTTGGCAGAGGTAAAGGAGCTCTTTACCTTCCGGTGGGACACCATCAGAAAAGATGTGGTCACCACAGACCCTTCTCCTACTCAGATTGCGCCGCCTCCTACTCCCTCACCGCCTACGCTCCCTCCTCCGCCCAAGGGGCCCATAGGATGGTCGCCAACCCCCAAGGAGCAAACACCACCTCCTCGGGGCAGATCCTCAGACAGGAGAAGACCTCCCTTCAGATCCACCTCCGGGTCACCCAGTCCTAAGAGACACAGACAACGCCGGTATATCCTGTCTGGGGAGGATTCTAGATCCGACATCTCAGGGTGCTCCAGATCTCCTTCTCCCATCAGCATTCCCTCTCTGGACCCACACGACCTACCCAGGTCTCCTCCGGATGATCCCTCTTTTGCGGAGGTCATGAGGCACATCCAGGAGAAAATGGGGTGGGATGCTGAAGAGCTCAACCCCGAGAAACAGCGCCTTGCCCGCTACCTTCAGCAGAAAGACCCAAAGCCTGTGGTAGTGCCGCCTTTGGTGGATACCTTTGCGGACGTCACCAAGGCTGCCTGGAAACGTCCGCATTCCACTCCAGCAGTGCCGGAGGCTGACCACCTGTACAAGGTCCCTAGGGAGGACCAGTATCTGGCAAACCATCCTCTGGGTGACTCCCTGGTCATCACTGCTTCGCATGACCGGTCGCAAAGACCTCAGCATTTGAGCACACAGCCACTGGACCAGGAATCCAAGCAATTGGATGTCTTGGGTAGGTGCATGTACGCGGCTGCAACTTGCGCCATCAGGTCTCTGAATTACCTCACTCACATGGTTCAGTTCCAGAACGCACTGTGGAAAGAGGGACAGGACCTGGTCGAGAAGATGCCCAATGGCGACCAAAACAAGGAGCTCTTAAACTTCCTCCGCACGGGTTCGGATGTGGGGACCCAAGTGCTCAGAGCTGCATATGATTCTGCGGACTCTTCAGCCAGAGCTGCAGCCTCAGGCATGTGTCTCCGAAGACACTCTTGGCTCCGTGTCTCCGGTTTTATCCCGGACGTCCAGAAGAGCATCTTAGACATCCCTTACAACAGCGAGGTCCTATTTGGTGAAGCCTCTGAGAAGGTGATCACCAAACTTCAGGACGCAGGGAAGGCAGTCAGATCTGTACAGGCCATGTACAGGTCTCGGCCCAGTTCCTTTCGCAGGAACCAGAGCCGTTTTCATGGCCGGCTACAAAGACAACAGCCACGTTCCAGCCAACAGCAGAGGGGCACTTTCACCCACAAGGCCCAGGCCAAGTCATCCCCAAGCAGAGGCCAGCGATTTGCAAAGTCGGCACAGCCTACCAGATCCAGCATGCCACAGCGACTCCTTCCGGCCCGGGCCCCGGGTCAACAGGAACAGAAAGTCGGGGTTGCATGCACGCCACTTGCCAGGGTGGCAGTCGATCACCACCGACAGGTGGGTTCTGCAACTGGTCAAAAAAGGCCACTACAGCATATAGAATAGTAGACAGTCCACCCACAAGACCTCCCCCGCTTTCCTGCTATTCTGGTCAGCATGCCCTGCTCATACGGCAGGAGGTGCTCGCGCTTCTGGAAAAAGAAGCCTTGGAGCACGTCCCAGAGAACCAAAGAGGACTAGGGTACTGTTCTCACATCTTCCTGGTTCCAAAGAAAACAGGGGACCTCCTCCCAATACTGGATCTCAGCGACCTCAACCTGTCGGTCGTTTACAAACACTTCCGCATGGTGACCCTTCCGGGACTAATTTCCATGCTGAAGCAAGACGCCTTTCTGGCATCTTTGGACATGCAGGACGCCTACCTGCATATTCCCATTGCTCAAGCGCACCGGAGGTTCCTGCGCTTTGAGTTTCAAGGCCGCCATTATCAGTTTCGAGCTCTTCCCTTCGGGCTGTCATCGACACCTCGCGTTTTCACGCAGTGCATGGCGGTCATAGCGGCGTCTCTGAGGAGACAAGGCCACTACGTGTTCCCATACCTGGACGACTGGCATCTCATGGTGCCCTCCAGGGAGACACTGATGATGGCCATTCACTGCACCTAGTCCCTTTTTCAATCACTGGGTATCCTCATCAACTACGAGCAGTCACTCCTGGTGCTGTCTCAGAAGCTGCAGTTTATAGGAGCAGTTCTGGACACCATCAGAGGGAAAGCTTTTCTTCCTCCGGACAGAGCGGAACACATCAGATCCCTCATCAGGGACCTGTTGGTGAAGAGAACTGTCCCGGCCAGATCGGTCCTTCGCCTGCTTGGACACATGGCTGCAGCCATTGCAACAGTCCCGCTGGCACGTCTCCACATGCGGGTAACCCAGCGGATGTTAAGGGTGAAATGGGACCAAAGGCAAGACCATCTGCAGCAGCCAATTCAAATCACGAATACCGTGATTCAGGATTGGCAATGGTGGATAGACCCGGGGAACCTCTCCGTGGGGGTTCCCTTCATAGCGCCGTCTCCGACTGTGACACTCTCCACAAACGCCTCAGGGCTCGGGTGGGGAGCACACCTGGACGGTGTTCGGTCTCAGGGCCTTTGGACAGTCCAGGTGTCTCATCTCCACATCAACATTGTGGAATGAGGGCAGTCCTTTACGCTCTGCAAGTCTTCCAGTCGGAGATCCCACCGGGTACACTCCTGTTACAAACAGACAATACCGCAGTGATGTATTACCTCAACAAATAAGGAGGCACTCACTCCTACCCGCTTTGCAGGGAGGCCATGAGAGTGTGGGAGTGGATGTTGCAACACGGGCGCAAACCTAATGCAAGTACCGTCCGGGGAGTGGACAACACCGTCGCGAGACAGTCTGAGTTGCTCTCAGGCCAGAGTCCACAGTGGGAACTTCTACAGGAGGTGGCAGAGGATCTGTTTCACAGATGGGGCACTCCAGAGTTAGACCTTTGCGTCCCTATCCAACGCAAAACTGCCCAATTTTTGCTCGCTAGATCCAGGGCCTGGTGTTTTCTGGCGAGATGCGTTTTTTGCCTAAGGTGGTTTCAGCCCTCACCCTTAACCAGGATATTGATTTACCAGTGTATTTCCCAAGGTACACCAATCGAGGAGAAGCCCTTCTGCACACCCTCGACGTGCATCGGTGCCTCAGATACTATCTGACCAGAGCCAAACAGTTTTGAAAGGCGGACCAACTTTTCGTCTCCTTTGCTCACAGGATGAAAGGAGCTCCTGTCTTCAAACAGTCACTCTCGAGGTGGCTCATCCAGTGCATCACTTTCTGTTATAACAAGCGCGATAAACCCTTACCAGGCGCGGTCAAGGGTCATTCCACAAGAGGGATGGCTACTTCTTTTGCAGCGTTAAAGAACGTCTCCACCTCAGCTTTTTGCGCTGCAGCTACTTGGAGCTCTGTGCATACCTTTAGTGGACATTACAGTCTGGACATTGCATCGAGGTGGAGAGCAGGGTTCGGTCTAGCCGTCCTTCAGGGACTTCTGTCCTAGGCTCGAGTAATATCGAGATCTTACTTCGAGACACAGCTCTTGCAGCAGGTTACACCATTAGGACTGAAGCCGGCAGGCGTCAGGACCCCACGGAAAAATTCTAGCTAGCTATCTTCAGCGGGGACCGCCCCCGACGTCAGGCGTGGTACATAAAGGGGCGGTCCCGCCAGATTCCCCAGTTCTTTCCCGCTGTCGACTTGCATGTCTGACCCTTGATTTACAGTCTGGCCTTGCGCGACGCGTGGTTTAGTGCTTTCCTTCGGGAAAATTGGATCTCTTAAAGCAAGATTTTCGCTGATGTCCTCTCCGACCTCCGGTCACTCCTCCAAGTGTGCTTGCGGAAACAGATCCCCTTCAAGGATCCCCTATGGCCTGCGTTGAGTGCCTGGGCCCAGACCCACGATACCGGGCCTGCTCCCTTTGCCAGGGGTTTAACAGTCGAACCGGATCCGGCGTCAGAAGGCCCTTCAAGCCTTCTTACTGGAAGAAAGCTGAAAACCATGTCTTCCAGAGGGAATCTTCTAAAAGACCCACAAGCACGCAGAGAAAGCGAAGGAGAAGGCCCTTCAGGTCCCCTCAGGGCTTCGGACTCACGCAGCTCGGTTCCAGGTCTGACCGCTCCCCTCTGGGGCCTGCTCTCAGCCTCCCGGCTGCGGTAGGAAGCCTTCTTCTCAGGCCAAGTCATGAGCCGTCCTCGTCTTAGTCCTCCAGGGCCTTGGCAAGTCTGGAATCGCCATCATCACCATCACAAGTCGGGTTCCCGCCCGCCCGGAACCCGGCGTCAGAATCGCTTCTTTGCCCCTCGCAAGGCGTTGGAGCTCACCTCCTTAAAGAGACCTCTGGATCCGGCGCGGTGCGTCTGTCGTCGACCTCACGTCATGCATCCCTGGAGCCGCCGTCGGCCAGGCGAGTCGCCGGCTAAGCCAGCTCCTCAGGGCGCCGGTGAGGGACTGGCGCCCCTCCCCTGAGAAAGGGCCCTGGCGCCTCCGACCGGCGTCTGTCAGGAGACCTTGACCGAGGAGGATCTTCGCAGCCAAGGACCAGACAGGCGACCGGTCTCATCGAGACTCCCAGGGAACCCTCGCCGTTACCGGCCCCCTGTGGAGCCGACGCCGGGACCCGACGACCGTCCACCGGCGCCCGGACCGTCGTCGGACCTTTCCTTAGTGGAAGTGAAGGACCTCTTCACTTACTGGTGGGACACCATAAAGAAGGACATGGTTCCCACTCTTCCTCCTCCTCCTCTGGTTCCTGCACCCCCCTCGCCATCGGGGTCGGCAGGCTGCTTACCTCCTCCCCGGGAACTCGGAACCCCTCCCAGGGGGAGACCAGAAAAACGGAGACCTCCGTCTAAATCCTCTTCTAGGTCACCCAGCCCAAGAGACCCAGGAGACACTGACGATCGCCTTCGACGGAGGACACGGGATCAAGTACTTTTCATCTAGATCCCCATCTCCCCTCTCCATCCCTTCTCCGGACCCACGTGAGATGCCAAAATCTCCTCCGGACGACCCTTCGTTCTCGGATATTATGAGACACATCCAAGAGAACATGGGATGGGATGCAGAAGAGCTAGACCCGAAGGATCGCCTCGCCAAATATCTTGGCAAAAGACCCCCAAGCCTGTGGTGGTGCCACCCTTGGTTGACACTTTCGTGGGCGTCACCAAGGCAGCGTGGAAGCGTCCACTTCGCTCGGCGGTGCAAGGCTGATAGCTGTACAAGGCTCCTAGAAGACCAGTACTTGACTCAGCAGCCTCAGGCCGACTCTCTGGTCATCACAGCCTCACATGACCCGGTCACAGAAGCCGCAACATCTGAGCACCCTGCCACGGACCCAGAGTCCAAGCAGTTGGCCAGCGTTGGGTAAGCGCCCGTATGCTTCCGCTACCTGCGCCATCAGATCATGAACTATTTGACCCACATGGTTCAGTTCCAGAGCTGGTGAGAACAGGGTCTGGAAGCGGCTGCAAAACTGCGGAAGGTGAGCAGAGGAGGAAATGCTTCAACTCCTCCGTACGGGTTCGGACGTGGGAACCCAAGTGCTACGAGCCGCGTACGACTCCGCGGACTCATCGGCCCGAGCAGCAGCTTCTGGCGTATGCCTCCAGAGGCACTCTTGGTTACACGTCTCCGGCTTTACCCCGGACGTCCAGAAGAATATCATGGATGCTCCATTCGAGGGAGAAGTCTTGTTTGGTAATCCTTCGGAGAAGATCATTACCAGACTTCAAGAGGCGGAGGCGGTAAGGTCGGTTCAGGCCATGTACCGACCCAGGCTGGATTCCTTTCATAGGAACCAAAGCCGAATTGGGCGGATGCAGAGGCAGCAGCCCGGCTCCTTCACAACAGAGGGCTCCGGCTTCCGTGGGCCAGGAAACAACCCGCCAGCCCGGCCAGCGTACTTCTAAGCCGGCCCAGCCAGGGACCCTCTGCCGCCACAACCCTGACTCCTTTCCGGCCCCGCCCCTCAGGATCAACGAAATCATGGTGGGAGTAACGCAGCGAACTTCCTGCCGGGATGGCAGGCTATAACCACCGACAGGTGGGTTCTTCAATTGGTCAGAAGAGGCCACTATATAGAATTGCAGAAAAGCCACCCTCGAGGCCTCCTTTGCTCTCCCGGTATCCGGGTCAGCACAAATCTCTGATCTGGCAAGAAGTACTCGTGCTCCTGCAAAAGGGAGCGATAGAGTACGTCCCGGAGAACCAGATAGGACAAGGATATTATTCCCACTTCTTCCTGGTTCCAAAGAAAACAGGGGACCTCCGTCCGATTCTGGACCTCAGCGATCTCAACGTGTCGGTCGCCTACAAGAGATTCCGCATGGTGACTCTTCCGGGTCTCATTCCCATGCTGAAACAAGACGCCTTCTTAGTGTCTCTAGACATGCAGGACGCATACCTGCATATCCCTATAGCTCAGGCGCACAAGAGGTTCCTGCGCTTCAAGTTCCTCGACCACCACCTTCAATTCCGAGCCCTTCCATTCGGTCTGTCATCCGCACCCAGGGTCTTCACCAAGTGCATGGCAGTCGTGGCAGCGTCTCTGAGGAGACAGGGCCATTATGTGTTCCCGTACCTGGACGATTGGCTTCTCATGGCCGCCTCCAGAGAGGCGTTGTTACTTGTGGTCCAGAGCACCCAGGACCTGTTCCGATCTCTGGGAATCCTAATAAACTACGGGAAGTCTCTCCTGGTACCGTCGCAGAAACTGCAGTTTATAGGGGCAATACTGGACACTGTTCAGGGAAGAGCTTTTCTTCCAGACGACAGAGCGGAGCGCATCAGATCCCTCATCAGGGAGTTATCGTCGAACAAGACCGTCCCTGCCAGGTCGGTCCTCCGCTTGCTCGGACACATGGCTGCGGCCATTCCTACCGTCCCTTTTGCAAGGCTCCACATGCGGGTAACTCAGTGGATGCTCAAAGTGCAATGGGACCAAAAGCAAGACCACTTGCAGCATCCGGTCAAGATCACGAACACCGTGATTCGAGACTGGCAGTGGTGGCTAGTCCCAGGGTCGCTCTCCTTGGGTGTCCCGTTCGTAGTGCCGTCCCCGGAGGTAACCCTCACCACAGACGCCTCGGGTCTAGGGTGGGGGGCACACCTAGATGGGGTAAAGTCCCAGGGTACATGAACCCCGATGGAAGCTCATCTCCATATCAACGTTCTAGAGATGAGGGCGGTTCTTTATGCCCTGCAGGCCTTTCAGTCAGTAATCCCACCGTGTACTCTTCTGCTTCAGACAGACAACACGGCAGTGATGTATTACCTCAACAAACAAGGAGGCGCACACTCTTACCCCCTTTGCAGGGAGGCCATGAGGGTGTGGGATTGGGTAATCCGACATGGCACAAATCTGATCATTGTGCGTGTTCCCGGGGTGGACAACACGATTGCAGACGGTCTGAGTCGCTCCCAAGCCAGAGTCCACGAGTGGGAACTTCTTCAAGAGGTAGCAGAGGATCTGTTTCTTCGATGGGGAACTCCAGAGCTGGACTTGTTCGCATCCCCATCCAACGCAAAACTGCCCAATTTTTGCTCGCTAGATCCAGGGCCTGGTGTTTTCTGGCGAGACGCGTTGTCCCTCTCCTGGGCGGACAGATTCCTCTACGCTTTCCCTCCTTTCCCGTTGATCCAGAGAGTTCTTCTCAAACTGCACAGGGAGCATGCAGTCATGATCCTGGTGGCCCCATTCTGGCCCAGACAGATCTGGTTCCCTCTGCTGATGCAGCTATCCCGGGAACCCCCGCTCCCGTTGCCGTTCAGCTCCCATCTCCTGTCTCAGGAGAAAGGTTCACTAGTCCACCCGGACTTACGTTCGTTGAACCTGCGTGCATGGCTCCTAGAGACATAGCCATCTTAGTCACGAGGTCTCGCAGAGAGTTGCATTCTTTCTGCAGCCAGAAAGCGTAACGCATGCTACGCATACACCATGAAATGGCGCGCTTTTTGTTTATGGTCGCGAGCACGCGATTTTTCCCCTTTAGGTTGCCCAGTGGGAGTGGTGTTGGACTACCTGCTCTCCCTCTTTCATTCGGGTCTAGCCTACTCCTTTATTAAGGTGCACCTTTGTGCCATTTTTCAAACAACATGAAGTCTTGTTATATTATGACTATTGCAGTTTGTCCCACCATTAGAACTGCTCCGGAGGTAAAAGAGTTAACTCCATTCTAAGAATGGAACTTAGAACTCGAGCTCTATTAGAGAAGCTCTGTCTTGGTTATTTCAAACTCAAACTGTCAGATTCTTTACTCCGCCTCACTGAACAGTCGCTCCGAGATTTCTCCTACTGCTCAGTTCATTTCTCGGTTTAAACAGTATTTTTCAGTAAATTCAACATGAGTATTATTATTTTAACATAAACCGATCGGTTCAAGCTCTGTCTGTGGTATTGTAAGTAATAGACAGGTTTTATTTCTGTGTGGAACTTGTAAATGTTTATCGGTTCGGTTCGAACCGATCAGGTTAATTAAAACTTTAAAGTAAGCATTTTAAAGCTTTTAGAGTGCGGTTCCCGGTTCTTATCGGTTCTAAAAAAGCGGATTTCATTACGGTTTTTTCCATGACCCGTGACACGGTTGGGAACCGATAAGGGTGTCTTGCCTGGCACTGCCGTTAAAAGGGCAAGTTTCTTGGGTTAGGCTGGCATCATGTCTGAGAAACCCAAAAGAAAAAACCGGGCCCACTGGGTTTCAACACTGTAGTGTCTGTGGGGAAGCCTTTGCCAAGGCTGACCCACACACTACATGTGTTTGTTGTCTGGGGTTGACCACCTCAATTCAGACTGCCAGATTGGTAAAAATTTCCCTGCAGCCACCCTGGATAAGAGAGTGGGCAGGCTCAGGGAACGAGAGGCCAAAAAGTCCGCTGACCCGGATGGCCAGCCCGGTTCGGTGCCAACCGAACCGGAGGGAGTGCCCTCTGACCAGGGCGAGACTTCCTCGGGCAAACGTAAAGCTGGCTCTGAGGAGCCAGTTACAGCTAAGAAAACTGAAAAATCAGCAGGTAGGGAGTCCAAAATTCCTTCCCCAACTGCTGCAGAAATAGCAAAAGCTATACAAATTGTACAGTCACTTTCTCCGGTTCCGTCCGAACCGCCTCTGTCTGGTAAAAGGTTGGTTCAGCCGGTTCCACCGGTTCAAGAATATACGTTGGAGATTTTTATGAACCAGAGGAGGGGGAGGAGGATTATGAACAGTGTGAATGTGACTTTGAGAGTCTGGATGTGCCCATTGAACCGGACATCTCCCCAGACTGACCCTTAGAATCTTCCCCTATGCTTTCTGAGTCCCCTTCTAATTTTTTGTTTTATAAAAAGGTTGCTGAATCCCTCCAGCTCCCATTGGAGGAAGCTGTGGATGAGCAAGAGGAACTTGATTTTGTAGAAAGGATGGATTTTCCAGAGTCTAGGAGATTGTCTATTCCCTTGCATAATTCATTTAGGAAACAAACAATAAAAAATTTTTAAAAGCTCCTAATTCTGTGCCTCCTGTGGACAAAAAGATGGACAGGAGGTACACTCTGTCAGGTCCTGATACAGAATTCCTTTCACAGCATTGCAGTCATGTTGGTGTGGTTCAGGCTGCAGCCTGTGATAAAGCTAATAATCCTTTGGCTTCACATCCTCCTGACAAGGATTCCAGGAGGATTGATGCCATGGCAAAAAAAAACAATACATGGCAGCGTCCTTGGGACTCAGGCAAGCAAATTACATGGCTTATGTAGCAAGGTTTCAAAAATCTAGATGGGACACTGTCATGGCTTTGGCCAAACAGGCCTCTGGCCAGCTTGCTAATGAGCTGGAGCAGGTGGCTGCTGATGGCATTGAGGCATCCAATGCTGCTGTGGATTTTAATGATGTATCCTCTAGAGTCATGGCTACATCTGTAGCTTTTCACAGGTTGGCCTGGCTCAGGTGTACTAGCTTGTCACAGGATACCCAGACTAAGGCCGTGGATTTTCCTGCGGTAGGGAATTCTCTGTTTGGGGAGCAGACAGAGAATATATGAAGAAATGGATGTATATAGGACTACCTATAAGATTAGCCAAGGCAGGCGGCAAGCCACTCCTCAGAGGCAGACCCCCAGGGTAGGGGTAGGCCTTTTCACAGGCCTTTTACAAACCCAGGCCTCCTCTGCTTATGTTCAGAGGGTTCTTCAGAGGTAGAGGCAGACGGAGTGTGAGCAGGCCTGCTCCCACCCCTCAGCCTAAAGCACCTGCCAAACAGGCACCCAGTTGGGGTGCCCAGGGCCCATTCTCCTTTACCTGTAGAGGGCAGGTTGGCTTACTTCGTTCGGAACTGGGAGCCTGTAACTTCAGACAAGTGGGTCCTGGAAGTAGTAGATCTTTCCCACCTGCAAACCCTTTAGAGACCTTTTCTTTAGAAACAGAAGTCTTATCCCTCCTGGCTCTCAGAGCTGTAGAAAGGGTTTCTCCCCTACATCAGGGCAAGGGTCTGTACTCCAGATTTTCCTTACCCCAAAAAAGACAGGAGAATGGCGGCCCATTTTAGACCTGAGATATCTGAACAAGCACCTTTTGAAACCAAAGTTCAAAATGGTAACTCTGGCAATGATTTTACCCTCTCTAAGGCCAGGGGACTGGCTAGCCTCCCTGTACCTCAAGGATGCCTATTTTTCATGTCCTAATCAGAAGCTCCCACCGAAAGTACCTCAGATTCTAACTGCCCTCAGGTCACTACCAGTTCAGAGCAATGCCCTTCGGCCTCTCCTCTGCCTCAAGGGTATTCACAAAATGTCTGGCAGTAGCAGTTGCTCATTTAAGCAAAAGGATTGCTGTCTTTCCCTACCTGGACGCCTGGCTCATTGTAGGCCAGTCCCAGAACAGGTCAAATCACCTGCAAGTTACCCAGCAGCTGCTCACCTCTCTGGGCTTATTGCTCAGTCTTCCAAAGTCAGTTCTGGAACCAGTTCAGGTGCTCACCTTCATAGGTGCAGGAATGGACACAAAGCAGGCCAGAGCCTTCCTACCCTTAGAGAGGTAAGGAACCTGGTGGTTCTGGCCTCCTCCTTCCTCTGCAGGTCTCTCGACCAGCAGATACTTCTTGCAGCTCCTGGGGCACATGGCTGCGTCACAGCTGTAGTGCAAGGAGCAAGATTTCAGATGAGGGACATTCAGTTTCACTTGAGAGCCTTTTGGTCTCAGAGAAGAGACCCCTTTCCAAGTTGGTCCCAGTGACTCGAACCCTGATCCAGGCCCTCCAGTGGTGGCAGGATCAGAGCAATTTAAGGCTGGGGGTCCCTTTCATTCCTCTGTCTCACTCCTTGACCCTCACTACAGATGCATCCCTCTTGGGGTGGGGGGCCCACATGAGCGACCTCTCCACTCAGGGTGTGTGGTCCCCTCAGGAATCTCTGCTCCACATCAATTTGCTGGAGCTTAGAGCTGTCTTTCTAGCACTTAAAGTGTTTTCTGTGTCTGTTCAGAACAAAGTGGTACAAGTCAGAACAGACAACACCACAACAAGGTGGTACATCAACAAGCAAGGGGGCACTCGGTCTTCGGCCTTGTGCACCGAGGCAATGAAGTTGTGGTCTCTGGCCTATTCTCTGAACACTTCCTGCATAGTAGTTCACCTTCCAGGAAAGGACAATGTCCTGGCAGATGCTCTCAGCAGGATTTCCCAGGGCCATCACGAATGGTCTCTGGATCCTCAAATACTGGGGATAGTTTATGCCAGATGGGGCACCTTTCAGATAGATCTTTTTGCAGCCCCAGACAATCACCAACTTCCACTGTTCTGTTGTAGGCCCCCAGTGTTGGGCTTAGTCCCCCTGGATGCCTTTCTCCTACATTGGGAAGGGAAGTTTCTTTACGCCTTCCCCCCTTTCCTCTCCTATTCAAGGTGCTAGTCAAAATCAGATCCCAGCCTTGCAGGGTGATTCTGATTGCCCCAGATTGGGCCAGGCAGCCCTGGTACCCACTCCTTCTGTCCCTCGCAGTCCATCTTCCCCTGTGTCTCCCCAGGAATCACAACCTGTTAACCTGTGCCCAGGGGAGAGTTTGGTATCCGAACCTCAAATCCCTCAACCCCAAGGCCCGGCTCTTGAGGAGCTAAATTTGCTGACCTACACCTTTCTCAAGGTGTTCTTGAAATCTAAAGGCTTCTAGGAAGCCTTCCACTAAAGCTACTTATAATTCTAAGTGGAAAAGTTTTTCCATCTGGTGTTCTGGGAAACATATTTCCGGTAATCTGCTGATTTGCCCATTGTTTTGGACTATATGGTCCATCTTAATTCTTTGGGCCTGAGACCAGCTACCCTGAAAGTACATTTGGCAGCTGTCTCTGTTTTTGTTTCAGCAGGAAAGCCCTCCTCTCTTTCCGCTCACCCTGTTTTTTCCAAGTTTTTTGAAGGATTACTTCATACTAATCCACCTTTTAGGGATCCGGCCCCTGCCTGGGATCTTAATGTTTGCATTGCTCAGTTAATCCAACCCCCTTTTGAACCTCTGTCTTCTGCAGAGCTTAAGTACTACATAGATACATAGACAGTGTCGGCAGATAAGGGCCTATGGCCCACCTAGTCTGCCCATTTGAGCTTGTAAGTTCAGTTTGTTTTCCTAGAAGTCTATTTCCCCTTACCCCTGACCTCTAGAATTCCTTTATGTCTATCCCATGCATTCTTAAATCCCGTGATTGTTTCAGCCCCCACCATTTCCTCTGGCAGGGTGTTCCACTTGTCCAGCACCGTTCTGTGAAGAAATTCTTTCTCATGTTTCCTCTGAATCGTCCTCCTCCAACTTCATCCCATGCCCTCTAGTCCTGAAACATCTTTTTAGCAAAAATAGTGTTTTCCTGCACCCTGTTCCTCCCTGTAAGATACTTGTATGTCTCTATCATATCCCCTCTCTCCCTCCTCTCCTCCAGGGAGTACATGTTCAGTTCCTTCAACCTGTCTTCATAGGATTTGTGATGCAACCCATGCACCATCTTTGTTGCCCTCCTCTGAACCTTCTCTACTTAACTTGGAAAACTGTTTTCCTAGTGGCTATCACTTCTGCCAGGCGCATAAGTGAGTTACAAGCCTTGTCAGTAGAAACTGACTTTATTTCTTTCCACAAGGATAAGGTAGTCCTCAGGACTAACAGGAAGTTTTTGCCTAAGGTGGTTTCAGATTTCCATCTTAACCAATCTATCTCCCTTCCAGTCTTTTTTCACTGATCATTTCTCCTCTGGCAAGAGGAGATTGCAGATTTAGATGTTAAGAGGGCCCTAAGTTACTATATGGATCGTACCAAGGGTCACAGGTTGAATCCTCAACTTTTTCTCACTTATGGTAAGGTCGGAAAGGAGACCTGCCACTAGAGATCAATTGCCAGGTGGATTGTCTCTTGTATCCAATTTTGTTATCAAAACTGGGAAGGTTCCCCTTCAGGCCTGAGGCTCACTCTACCAGAGGTACAGCGGCATCTATAGCTGCTGCTAGAGACATCCTATTTTAGAAATATGTCAAGCAGCTACTTGGAAAAGGTACACACTTTCACCAAGCATTACTCCCTGGATGTCCAGGCCAGGAGAAATGCTCGGTTTAACACAGCTGTGCTTCAGAGCCTATTCCTAAGTAGGTTCTGTCCCTCCTCCATGGAGGTACTGCTGTATGTAGTCTGCAGTAGTCATAATATAGCAAGACTTCATGTTGTTTGAAGAAAAATTACTCACCTTAGTAATGTTGTTTCTTCTAATGGAGTCTTGCTATATTATGACCTCCCAGCCTGCCCCTCTCAGAACTTCTACTTGGGTATGGGGTGGGCAGCCTGAGTGTGGGCACTAGTTATGCCCATTATATATTTCCACCCTTCTTGGGGTTTTGGGGTGTGGTGTTTTATTTTATCTTATATTACTTATCATATTATTATATTATACTATTACTTTTGGTCCCTTGACTTGAGTCTTTGTGTTGGGACCAGCATTGGGTGTTAATATTTAGGTAGCCAGTTGGCTGAGTGTGAGTTACAGCTTCCACACAGACCTTAGTGAGGTTTTGCTCGTAAAGATCTGACAGTTTGAGTTTGAAATAACCAAGACAGAGCTTCTCTAATAGAGCTCGAGTTCTAAGTTCCATTCTTAGAATGGAGTTAACTCTTTCACCTCCGGAGCAGTTGTAATGGTGGGACAAACTGCAATAGTCATAATATAGCAAGACTCCATTAGAAGAAACAACATTACTAAGGTGAGTAATTTTTTCTTGCCTACCACCTTCCGGTGGGTCATCGTACAGTGGCACAATTGGACGCCTCTCGGGAGTTTCTGAGAGGGGTGTTACACTTTAGGCCACCCATGAGGGACCCTGTACCTCCATGGGATTTGCTCTATGTCCTGGAACAGCTCCGCTCCCCCCTTCGAACCTGCAGCGGATTACGAGCTCGTTTTCTGTCGTGGAAGCGTTATTTTTGGTGCTGTTACTTCAGCGAAGAATTTCTGAGCTTCACGCTCATGTGCATAGAGCCTTATTTAGTTTTCCACGGGACAGAGTATCCTTGAGGACGAACCCTAAATTTTTGCCTAAGGTGGTCTCTTCACTCACTCTAAATCAGGACATTGACCTTCCAGTCTACTTCCCGAACTACTCGAATAGAGGAGAGGCTCTGCTTCACACCCTGGATGTTCACCGCAGCCTGAGGTATTACCTCAACAGAACTAAACCTTTTCGTAGTTCTGAACAACTTTTCGTTTCCTTCTCTGAGAGGATGATGGGCCAATCTGTATCTAAACAGTCTTTGTCTCGCTGGCTTGTCCAGTGTATTTCATACTGTTATGATATCAAACAAAAGCCCCTCCCGGGAACAGTCCGGGGTCATTCTACTAGAGGTGTGGCCACCTCCTTTGCAGCACTCAGAAACGTCTCCTCCTCTGCTGTATGTGCTGCAGCCACTTGGAGCTCTGTGCATACCTTTATCGGGCATTATAGCCTGGACATCGCCCCTCTCGGCAAAGAGCCGATTCGGCCTAGGCGGTGCTACAGGTCTCCTGTCCTAGGTTCAGGACCTGGAATGTACTTCCTATTTCCTCCTCCCGGAATTTCTGGCAGCGTTACTGCTTGGGAATCAGTCTAATGGTGTAATCTGCTGCAAGAGCTGTGTCTCAGTAAGATAGTACAGTTGTAAGAACTTAGTAACAGTAGATCTTGAAACAGCTCTTGCAACCAAATACTCCGCCCACCTTCCCCTTGGAGGAGGCATGGCCTAAGCATCTTTAACGAGGTTTACTTCCTTTTGTCTTCTGACGGTGGATCCTCGGTCTCCCATCTTGATGTCAGCCTGCGGCGGAAGTCTCGGCGGAGAACTGGGGAATCTGGCGGGACCGCCCCTTATGTACCACGCCTGACGTCGGGGGTGGGACCGGCGTTGAGGTGGTCCCGCTGAAGATAACTAGCTAGAATTTTTCCGTGGGTCCTGGCGCCTGCGGCTTCAGTCCCAATGGTGTAACCTGCTGCAAGAGCTGTTCTCGAAGATTTACTGTTCACGGTAAGTTCTTGCGCACTACTATCTCTATCTTCCTCCTCCTGTGGCGCATGATTGCCACTATTGCTGGAAATCAGTCCTAATGGTGTAACCTGCTGCAAGAGCTGTATCTCGAAGTAAGATAGTACAGTTCGTAAGAACTTACGGCAACAGTAGATCTTGAGAACTTATCCTTAGGCTCGTTCCGCCACCATCCCCCTTCTTTTGGGAGGTAGGTCGAGCCAAACACCCATCTTACGGGATGGGACGTTCTGATTTTATAGTCTTGGCCATCTGGTGGCGGATCCTTGGTCTCCTCTTCTGATGTCATCCAGCGGCCGGGAGTCTCCGGCAGGAGAACTGAGGATTGTGGGGGGACCGCCTCCTTATGTACTACGCCTGACGTCTGGGGCGGTCCCTGCTGAAGACTGCTAGCTAGAAAATTTCCGTGGGGTCCTGACGCCTGACTGCTTCAGTCCTGATGGTGTAACCTGCTGCAAGAGCTGTTCTCGAAGATCTACTGTTACGGTAAGTTCTTACGTAACTGTGCTTTTCAGGTGAGTAACCGGTTTTTTTTTTTGGTAGCACTGATTCTCTCTGAGAAAAAAAATAACTCCCTCACACTACAGTGTCATAAACTGTGGATGATGAAGTCAGGTATAGACAAGCAGACCAGAGCAGACAGTCTAGGGGACAGCGGTCTTGTGTTTGTTTGCACCTGTCCAGAGCCATAAAGAAAATGGGAGAAGAATTACAGAAAATATATGAAACACAAACTGAATTATGTTTAAATCTTACAGTTTCCAAAGTGTTCTCAATAGTGGCAGGGGCTCTCAAAAGAACAATAATAAATAGACAGGCAAGTCAGGGCTGTCCAGTTGCAAAAACCTCATTTCAGCTGGCCGGAGGCTTACCCATGGATCATTGGGAGGTCAAAAACGGAATGTTTCTTAAAGATTGGTAGAACACCCTGTGGCGGTGGGGGTTGCGCGTTGCTTTTTCTAGAACTTCTCTTTAAAGTGATTTCCTGGATTGCAGTAAGAATTCAGAGTTAATGCAGCAGTGCAAGAATCTGGTGAAAATTTTGACCTATACTTTTTTATGCTATTTTAGATTCCCACTTACCTCCTGACTTGTATGATACCTTTCTTTCCAAAATTTGAGTCTGCTTTAGTGCTTTTTTCACGTTTGAAATAATAAAAGGAGCACACCTTTTAATATGGCTCGGACCAGGTTTTCATCAGTATTTGCAGCTGTTTTTCCACACACATTGTTTTATAAGGTCAGATGGCACTGCCTGCTGCATAATTATTCAGTTAATTCCTTAATTTTTTAGGAGTCTGTTTAAAGAATAGATCTGATAAAGCTAAGGGATGTACTAAGTTCTCCTCTATTTTGAGCTATAATGGCACTGATTTATTTTTATCAGAGTTAAACCATAGAGCAGCTTGCTTGAGTTTGAAACCCCAGAAATATCCCTGCCACCAAGGGAGAGCAAACCTTCCCTTCAACACTGGGGCCCTTAATTTATTTTTAGCCAGTCTTGGTGGTTTACCTTCCCATAGAAAATTGGTGATAGGCCTTTCAATTCTATTGAACCACTTGGAGGAAATCTTAGCAGGAAAATTATTCATAAAATAAAATAATTTCAGTGCAGTAATCATTTTTATTGCATTAATTTTCCCCCATAAGGATAAATGTAATTTTGATCATTTGTCGAAATCTGACTTCATATCACCAATTAGTTTGGACAGATTATGGTGAAGAATACTTTCTATTGAATTAAAAACGTCTATGCCTCAGTGGGATAATCCATCAGATGGCCAGGATATATGTATATTCTTTTTTAAATCATCTAATTCATGAGAGGGTTTGCTTAACCATAAGCATTCAGATTTGCTCCTGTTAACAAAAAGGCCAGAAATATTCCCAAATGTATTTAGTGTTTTTTTTTAACATTTTTAAGAGAAGATGTGGGGTGAGATACAGTCAGCAGACTATCATCCACAAATGCAAATACCTTGTTGTAATAACTTCCTACTCTAACCCCAGATATTTTGTTTGAGTTCATGATTTCTCTAATTAAAGGCTTGATAGCAAGAATAAATAATAACGGAGATAAAGGGCATCCTTGCCCAGATCCTCTAAATAAGGGTATGGGAGGTGATTTTATATCATTTGAAATCACACATGCTCTTGGTTTGTTATATAGGGTTTGGATCCATCTCAGAATACCAGCTCCAAAACCATAATAATGTAACACTTTGTATAGGTAGCCCCATTCTGATGAGTCGAATGCCTTACCAATGTCTAAAGATTATGCAAGGGAAGACAACCCACTGTCATCTGACATCTTTGTTGACCACAGTACAGAGAACAATCTTCTAACGTTGTCTGAAGCCTGTCTGCCTTTCAGGAAGCCTACCTGCTCTTTACCTATTAGATTAGCAAGAACTTTGGATATTCTGTTGGCCAATACTTTAGCAATAATCTTATAATCAAAATTTAGCAGCGAGATAGGCCTATAGTTGCCAGATTCCATATCATCTTTACCTTTTTTATGTAGTAAACAGATGTAGGCTTCGTTCATAGTCAGGCAGAGTACCGTCAACAAAGGAATCATGAAAAGCTTGTAATAAGTACGGGGAAATGGAGAGGCCCAAGTGCTTATAAAATTCACCAGGTAACCCGTCAGGCCCTGGAGCTTTCCCTTTTGGAGCTCCCGCAATGACTTCAGAAAGCTCTTGTATTGTAATTGGCTTATCCAAATAGTTTTTTTTTTTTTTTTTCTACTTCTAGAATAGGTAAATTAGCATTTTTTAGAAAATTCTCAATGTCTTCCTGCCCCTTGTGTCTTATATAAATCACTGTACAAATCCCAGAAACACTTATTAATTTATTTTACATTGTAAGTTGTCACCCCACTTTTATTTCTGATCCCTTTAATAATATTTTGATTTTGCCTCTGTTTGATCCAGTGTGCTAATAATTTCCCCGTCTTTTCTCCCAATTCCCCAAATTTTTGTTTTGTTCTAAAAATCGAGTATTCAGTCTCAGCAGAATGCAGTTTATTAGTTCGTATTTCAAACCCAGGATTTTATACAGTGTCTCCTTTGACCTCAAAGAATTCTTTTTTTTAACTCTGATAAGGTCCTGCTTAGTAGATTTTCTTTTTCTTACAGCTCCTTTTGTCTCTCTTTTTTTTCTTTTTTGAAGCAAAACTGATAATACTACCTCTTATGAATGCCTTGTATGCCTCCCAAACAATTTTCGGCGCTGACTCTCCCTGGTTATTAACTTTAAAGTAGAATGAGGTCTCTTCTTGAAGCCATTCTTGAACGTTAGAGTCTAGTAACAGTGAAGTATTGAATTTCCAGCTATTAGATTTCTTACTATTATTTTCTAATAATAAGGAGCTCTTAAGTAAACTATGGTTAGAAATCAGAAGACTTTCATATCCAATGTCACTAGTACTATTACAAAGGGATAAAGGAATGAAAAGATAGTCTAATCTACTAAACACCCCATGCCTTGCTGACAAAAAGGAAAAATCTCGTCCACTACGGTGCACTATTCTCCATACGTCTAATAGTCCCAGAACATCTGACATATTATGTAAACTTTTTGCGAAGCTGACAGAGAACCGACATTTCTTGAAATGGATCTATCCAAAGTGGGATCCATTACCTCGTTAAAATCCCCTCCAGTAATCAATTCATAGTCCCCCACATCGGCTAATACAAAAGATAAGTTTTGACAGAACTCTTTTTGTTTTGTATTTGGAGCATAAACATTACAGATTGCTATATTTCTTCCATAAAGGCTCCCAAGTAAAATCTGATGCCTCCCTTCAGTGTCTGTCAGATGACCATGCTTGATAAACTGTATCCCCTTTCAGATTACAATTGCCACCCCTCTCTTTTTGGATGAGAAACAATGTTCCACTGATGAAACCCAACTCCTTGCTAACTTGTTAGCCTCAATAGGTAAAAAATGAGTTTCCTGTAACAGAACTATGTCCGCTCTGTTTATTTAAATGGTTTAAAATTCTGTATCTTTTAACTGGAGGCCCCATGCCTTGAACATTCCAAGTAATAATATTAACCACGGCTATAACTGACCTGAAACAATTACTTCTAAATTAATTTCCCTAGTAAAAACAGAAAAAAGAATAAAATAGATATATTACAAAAAATCACAGGTTATAGCTAACTTGATATTTATTTGCAATAAATATAATAGAACAAGTACTGCTTCAAATATATAGAGAGTCTTCTAAATCCACTTCATGACAAACTCAATAAGAAAGACGTGAGCTGTCCACTGAGAACAAGTCCCAAATTGGAACCCACGACATAAAGACAGCCTACTCGTGAGACCCACATTAGTCTAGTTAACGCTATATATTTTCTCTTTTTTTTTTTTTTTCTTTTAATTAAATATGCCTATGTACCTTAAAACCACTGGCAATCAACCATTATCTCTCCTCTTACCCATTTAGTTACTATTTGAAGGTCATAACATGCAGCAAGGTTATCCCATGTGTCTTACAGTCTATGCACCATAAATTTGCACAAGGCTATTAAGGATCTAAATATTTCAATACCCAAAGACTAGAATTTCTCCATAAGTTTTACTTACCTTACCCCTTTGATGACACTGTAGCCACCGAGGACCTCTCATAATTCCAGCATAAGAGGCACTATGCCTTGGATCCTTCAACCAGCACTAACCAGCAAAGAACATAAAATTATTTTTATATGGTTTAGCGTTAAATTAAAATAGCCCACAAAAACAGACAAGCAATACTCTCACCAAAAGTGACCTTGCTTAAATGCCTGATTTACTTTAGCTATTATGGGATCCCTGGTCGGAAGGCTAATCACAGCAAACTTATAGGGGGATCATAAAAATAATGAAAGAATAATTGCCTTGAGTGCTAAAATATTAACAGATATAAATGTAACATTATTTTTACAAATAATAGGAACACCCTTGCTGCATCCCTATCCCATGAACTTTTGAAAAACACATTTACTTAACCCCAACAATAACTTATTTCTGTTTAAGACCCCCCATGTTGTCTTGTTAATAAGGCACATAATGCTTAAAACACATACTGTCACAGTATTTTATACAATAATGCCATTTAATTGGTAGTCCTTTGTACATTTGCCCAAAAATTTCACTTAACTATAAATAGAAAGCTTATTTACCTTGATTTCATAGGCATTAACTGTTTAAATTTCTAAAAGTCTTCCTCGAAGCTCTCGCATCTGTGACCCTTGCCCCTTAACCCCCTTCGGGAGGTCCAGGGAGAGAAGAATAATATTTAACAACAAAACCCAAGCGAAATGATAAAAGGAATAACAAATAAATAAATAATGTTAGGCAACAATGTTGAAAGAGTGGCAAAAGCTTGTTTAAAATTATTTTTCCTCATCTCGTATGACCATGTGACTTCAGACGACCAGTCGCCGCCCAGTTACATCGAGCAAGGAGGTCAGCATGTTTTGGTTTTTTTTTTTTCCCCGCCATGAAGGATCACAGCATCCATGCAGACCGAAGCATCAAGTTTTTCCTTCGCAGTCAGGACTCGTCGGTGAGTAGAGCTGTTCGAACATGTCAGCTACTGGACTAAAGTTACTTTGGAGACAGTCAAACATTTCAATGTTAGGCACAAGGATTCCTGCGTCTAAGTTGTAAGAGGAAATATTAGGCCGCAGGGAAGAGGTATTAGCTGGTTGCTTCATTGAGGTATTGACATTTGCACTTTTGATCTTGAAAACAGGTTGCACTCTTCTGGACAGCTTTGTAGACCAAGCCACTGACTTCGGTATTGTTGTTTTAGTATCAGGTGTACGTCTGGTGTAGTGCTTGGATACTGGAATAAGTGTCTGTTTATGCTCCATTTGTGAAGCTTTCTTTGGAAGTGAGGATCGAATGTTATTTCGTGGATCTTGAGCTCATGATGGAAGTTCTATTTTAGAATTTTTTTGCGCTTGAATTCCAGATTTGACAGGCTGCGCTTTGAAGTTGTAGATTGAAAATTATTTTTTAAAACACCAGGAAGGAGCCTCTGGCTACGATTTAACAATGAATTCCCAAGCCTGTTCAGGGGGAATTAAAACTGTAGTTTCCATTAGCCCTATTCACCACAAGTACAGCTGGGTATTTGATGTAGTAGGCCACACCAGGCTTTTGTAAAACAAAACGGATATCACTAAACCTTTTCCTTTTATCAACAATCTCAGCAGAAGAATCCTGAAATAAATGAATTCCATTACTGCCCCAGTGTAAGACTTTCTGCTGCCTGGCTAGCATCAATATTTCCTCCTTCACATTAAATCTTAAAAAAAAAAAGGGGCAATGATGGGCCTTGGTTTCTGTCCCGGTTTTGGAGGAGCTTTCAGAGACCTGTGAGCCTTTTCGATTTCCAAGGGCCAGGGCCAAGTGTAGTTTACAACAGTGGGCAAAAATTCTTGCAAGATTCTGCTCATGTCATCCCCTTCCAATAATTCTGGCACATCTGTAATTCTTAAATTGTTTCTTCTGTTACGATTCTCCAAGTCATCAACCTTTGCCCCTAAAGATTCCATTTTAGCCAGATTGTCATCAGCTTTATCTTCTACACTACACAGGGAGTGCTCAATATATGCCGGCCTCTCTTCAGTAGAATTTAGTCTTTCCTCTAATACCTCTGCTTTAGCTTTCTCCACATTTGCCACCCGTTTTAAACTGACAATGTCCACATGCATAGACTGTAGTTTCTCTCTGATGAAAGCCATGTCATCATTTCCTCGGTCATAACTTTCATTATTTATTTTTTTTTCCATTACTTTGCATTGGTTTTGTTGGGCTTACCGTTCCATCAGCGAACCTGGAGGGGGAGCCTCCGGATTGTGGTACAGCAGCTACTGGCTTAAACTCAGACTCTCCCGGCATTGCAAGAACAGAATTGCTGTTGGAAAATAAAAATGGTGATAATTTTTTTTAAATAAACGTCCAATTTGTACCTCTTTTGGACAGAACTTGTTGTGGCAATTTATGATACCTCAGATCGCAAAAAACTCTTAAAATATTTCAAAATTTGTGTATAAATTTGTGATGAATCCCATTTAGTGGGAGAGCTACACTCTCAGGCTGTCATATTTGAGGGGCTGCTGTATCACCTCGTGAGATAATGGGAGATTTAACTGTGGAAGGGTTTAAAACTCCTCAAAACACATTTCTTTGAAAAAGCATTTCTAGGAACATAACATTTTAGGATTTCTGTGTTGCTTAAGTGGATTATGGTTTGTATTTTAAAATGTTTTATTGTACTGTCTGCAGTTACATTGTAACGGTGCTCTGAGCAGTGGAAGGGCGCCTCCTATAAATAACATTTTACTTACTTACAGGTAAGGAGGTAAGTGGCAATCTGAAATAGCATAAAAAAATATAGGTCAGAATTTTCACCAGATTCTTGCACTGCAGCTTATGTCAGTAAAAGTGTTGTACAATACTGTCTATATATTTTGTGCATACTGTCAGTAGCTTTTTTTTTTTTTTATTGTTTACATTTTCTTTAGCCCCTTTCCAGTGCGGCCCACTTCAGCCATGGCTACTTCCCAGATCCGTTTTGTTCCCTTTTCTGTCACTTACCTCAGTTAAAAGGGGTGTTGCAGACAGGAGTGCCGTCCATAGTGGATTCTGTTGGGGTGAGAAAGTTGTCAGCAGGTTCCTTCTGCAGGTTCCTTTTATTTGGCAGACACGGATGCAGTCGTCAGGATTGGCAGAGCTTGAGAGTGCCGTCATAGTACTACTGCGCAGTTGGATTAATTCCTTAGTTTCACTCGACCTAGGATGCAGACGGAATGTGGGCCATGAAGCGCATGTGCATGCAAGGCATGGCTTCATCCCTTTAACCCCTGGTCCTGTTGGCCCCCATCCTGGCAGCCCTTCCCAGCTCAGTCACCCACCATGCTCAGGTCTTGCCCTAATGCTGCCACAACTTTATCCCTCAAGGCAGAGATGGGGGGAAGGGACTTGCCATTGTTCCCTCCAAAGCAGGATCTGGGGTGTGTGCCTGATCGGAGATGCCAGGCCTGTAGGTAGGCCAACTTTAATCCTGCACAGTAGGATGTCTTTTTTCCACCAGTTGTTCCTTCCCCATCGGCATGCGATGACACACAGCATCATGTTGACTTTCCCCGCTCTACTATGCTTCCCAACTACCTCGACACCCAGTCTCTGCTGCGTGGATGGCATAATGGGGAAACACTGCTTACCTTCAATGGGAGAGAACAGCAGTCCTGTGGACACTTGATTTCGCCCCCCCTCCCCCAGTTGCCCACCAACGGCTCAAGTTCGCTCTTGAACCCAGGTCGCCGGCATGGCAGGTGGTAGCACTACTGCTGTGCCACCAGACAGACTGGGTGGGGCTGCTTTCCCGAGTGTGCCCTTCCTCCCACAAGCATCTCCAGCATACCACTACCTGTGGTGACAGTACTGCAGCAGAGACCAATACCCTCCATCCCAAAAGGAGAGCATCCTGTGAGACATTCGATCCTCCTTCCTCTGGCTGCATCACGGGCAGCGCTTCTGCAGTGCTGCCTGGCTGATCTTTCAGTAGCGTTTTGTACTGAGCATGCACAGACAGGCTGGATGTGGTGGGGTCGGATGTCCGCACTGGCTTTGCCACGCGCGAGAGAAAGCTGTAACCTATTCTGAAGTTGCTAAAAATAGCACTGTTCAGCTGGTGGCAATGAATAGGGCCGATCACAAGACAATCACGATCCTCTAATGTCCATCTCCAGCCCCATTGCACAGTGAATTTAGGGGGAAGGGTGTTTGTCTAGGAGTCCCTCCCTTTCTGTCTGGTCGAAGCACCCTAATAGCTCCTAAATTTCCTAACATGTGATTCAGCTGTGATGCTTCTTTTGAGACCTAACGAGGCTTGTCTGGTGCTTTCTTTCCGAAGGTATTGAGACGCTGCTGTGTTACCTGGAGCTCCACCCCCAGCACTGGGTGGAGCTGTTGCACCCGACACTCACCTCCTGTCGTGTCGTGTGCTATGGCGGACCCCCACAGCTCCGGATGATGGCAAGAAGGTAAAAAATATATATATATATATATATGTATCTCCCCCAAGCAAATCATTCAGGTGTTTGTTGAGCCATGGCATGACAGAACCACTGTCCAGAAGGGGCTGAACATTCCAGAAATTCTTTACAAGCTTAGGAAAACATCTAGGAATGAGCTGCTGCTGTTTTGTGTTTTGTTTCTGGATCCTGCTCCTTCCCTGTACTTTAGCACCTTGCTTCAATCCCAGGCTGCCCAGTTTTGTTTGGAGTATTAACATAGCTTGGTTCCGTTTGGCTGTTGACTGCAGCCTGCAGCAGTGTTCCTCCATTGCTAATGACCCCTAGATATGTAGTGTTGAGAACTGCACTCAGACTGTCCAGATGGGTTGTTCTTGTCCCCACAGTCTGGTTAGAAGAACCTTGGCTTTCTTTCATCTGATGACAACACTTGTTCTACTTCAGAAATTAAAGATTTTATTCAGAGCATTTTTAACATTATTCAGATCCCCCCCCCTTTCAGTAGTGGAAGTTGGAACAGTCCAACAGTGTGCTTGGGTGCACAAGTTATTTTTTTGTACATTTCTTTATCTCATCCCGGACCGGCCCCCTTCCTCCAGCCCTCCCAGCCCTGTCACCCCGGCATCCTCTGGTACTCGCCCCATACTTGAGGTGCCAGCTAGCTGGGTGCGGCACCTGCGGAGGGTCGGAATCATCCTGCTGGTCCGCAATATTTTCATCCTCCGGTTTTCTTCCACACCTCCAGGTGCAGGACAGACGTGCAGTGACGCCAATGGCTGAGCTGCACGTGGCATGCCGGCGCTTGCCTTGCCTATCTCCCCGCCTGTGGAATCTGTGTGCCAGCTGCCACTAGGGGCCAGGCTGTGCCAATCTCCAGTCCCACCCCTCGGCGAGAGAGGAGAGCTGTCCTCCGGACACTCTATCTCTCCCTGCCCGGCGACCTGCTCGTATAGCGAACACTGGTCACCAGCATGTCAGGAGGTAAAGCATTACTGTGTCAGCCCTCCACATCACTGGGACAGCCTGGGTTCAAAAGTTATAATAGATTGTTCCTCCAACTGCTGACCTAGGATTAGTCTGACCCACAGGTAGCTGGCAAGTAGCACTGCCCTGGGGAAGTTTATTTATTTATTTAACTTTTGTTGACCGGGTAACTGCACTAGACAAATCCTGCCTATTGTCAGGCACAACTCGGGATACAGATGAATGCCAGCTGACCTTGAAGCACCAGGCAAGTGTCCCACCACAGCCACTGGCTGTGCACAGGAAATAGAGGGGCCTGATTAAACTGAAGCAAGCACTGCAAATGAACATGCACTACCTCCCTCCACTATTCCCCTAGTCATAGACGCACCACCAGACTTAAAACAGAAAATGGGACCAGAAAACCAATTTGGTTTGTTGGAATACTCTGTTAAAGGGCCACACCAGTAGCACAGAGAGCTGAGGCACTTGGGTGCCTTACCTCCTGCCGTGCCAGTGACCTGGGTTTGGGAATGAACTAGGGTTGCTCAGTGGCCATCCAGGAATGGGAGGCCTGAATGTTCTTCAGGGAGGGGGAATAGCACATACCGCTGCTTGACTGTCACCCAGTGGAGGCCAGCCACAGGCATTCGAGTGCATGTGATGCCTTCATCATTGTGCCACTGCACTCGTACCGACCCTGGGGCCAGAGACCAGAAAATGGCAAAAGCAGGGGCTGTGCAGTGAGGAAGCCCTGCTTCCCTGCCTCGCCCCATGCCATTGTCCCAGGCTCTGTCAAACTGGATCCGGACTCTGGTGGGGTGGGGGGGGGGATACCTTTCCTCCCCTGCCCCGCCATGCGGGGTAAGCCATGGGGGAATAAGCAGGTAAGATCTGGGGAGGGACATAGTGGCTGGCCAAGGGGGGAGTAGGTGCTGAAGCGCGAGCAAGTGCCCCAGAGCATGAGAAAGCTCTACAGAAAAAGAGTACACTGGTCAGGAGAAAGTGCCTTGCCTCCAACATAGCATGTGTCCGACCTACTCTAATGGACATTAGCAAACACTGCAACACTGTGCTCAGGGCAGGCGCAAGGCCCCTGGGATGGTCAGTTTAATATAACAGCGCAGCGCTGATTCCACATCCCAAGGAGCCACACTGTATGTAAAAAGCTTAAAGGTTCAACGCATGTGTTTATTGGAGTGCTGATAATTGCCCCACCTAATAACTTGTGTGTCTCTCCAGTGTAACTAGCACCAACCTCCTTCCCATTTTTCCTCCATTACTCCTACCCTTATCTCCCTTCCCACGCCGCCCACATCCTTTCGAGTCCAACCCCCAAAACTCTGGCATATTACCTAGGTTTTGTATTACCTCACCTGTATCCATAAACCTCTCTTGCCCCCTCTGTACCCTCTGTCCTGTCTTGTTTTCCCCCTCCCCTGCATTTAACACCCATCTCCTTTATCTCCCATTACCACCTCTAGTATCCCCTTAGTATTCTCTGTCTCCTACTCTCAGTCAACTCCCCTCATCTACACTGTCTCCTACTCTTGGTCTCCTCTTCTTGTCTCTGCACCTACGTGAGTGGAATTAGGACTAAGTACACCCACCCAGTTCAATGCCTATCTCAGGCTGCTCGATTATTTCACCCTCCATCTGGTTTCTACATACTCCTTTACCTGCCTACTCTTGCATTCGTATCTTAGAGGTTCATGACAAGGTCATTCCTTTGGCCATTCGTACAAAGTGTACAAAAGTTGGAAATCCATTGTAACTCTTGATTACCTATGTAGCACGTACCATGTAATTATAGCCATACAGCTACTGTAACCTTTGAAGCACTTACTATGTAGGTATGTATTTATTGACCCTGTTCCTTTCACTCTGTCTATTGCACCATGTAAATTGTCCTTGTTTCCTTTATTCTATGACGTGGAGCTTTTGTAAATGAGCCACTGGCTCAAAGGTTGTAATTCCGAGACTTCAATAAATAACAGAACAATCATTTTATTTTATTTATCATGTATGCTCAAGTTTGAGTTATTAGTAGAGATATGTTCTAAATCTCAGAGTTTTAATCTTATGCAGGGCTTATGTAAGGTCAGAGACCAACAACTATCAAAATCATAGTAACTGTATGTTACTCCTGGAGCTACAGTACTCCAGGAGGCACACAGATACACAGGCAGCAGTAAAATGCAACATCTTAATACTTTGGCCACTCCCCTGTTTGGCAAACCAGGCAGATTATGGCTAGCAAACCACTAATATTTGTTGTGTAAAATGTCAAGAGACTCCAGTCTTCAGCAGAAAGGCACAACATTTTGGACCACTTATGAAGACTGGGGACTGAAGTGGTATTCTTGCAAGAAACCCACTTACTGAGGCCAGAAGTAGATACACTGAGAATTGTGTGGGTCTCACAGGTGTTCAGCAGTTCATACAACACAAAAGCAAGGGCGTGGCCGTCCTTCTCCACAGAGATGTAGACTTTAAGGTGGACAGCACATTCACAGACTCTGAGGGTAGATACCTGATTTTAACAGGTCAACGTAATGGAGTGGATACCACCTTATGTCATGTATATGGGCCCAGTCAGACAGACGCTCACATTTTTACATCCCTAACACAGAAGCTAACTGAGCTGGGGAGGTTAGGACAAATACTTTTAGGAGACATAAGCATTGACCTAGACACGTTCTTAGATAGAAGTAGGCCCTCCACAGGACTGAATCCTTCAGCCTCCACTGCTCTGCAAGATGGGAGACATAGATACTGTACTTAGAGATTGATCCACCCTGAGGGGTGTGATTATTCCTTTTTCTCCCACCCCCTTGGAACTTTCTCAGGGGTTGAGCTCTGGGTCATACCCGCTAACTAGACAAGAGAGGTAACTAATGCTTCCATAGAACCAGCCATCTTCTCAGACCATGGCATGTTTTCTTTCTGGCTCCCTTCGAGTCAAGTATCTCTCAACAGAGGGCACTAGAGATTCAGTGCTACTCTTCTTAAAGACAAGGCTTTCAGCAACCAATTGTCTAGGGACATAGGTGAATTCCTTGCCTTTAATGAGCCCACAGATACCTCAGCAGCCATGAGATGGGCCACTTTAATGGCCTACATCAGGGGCAAATGCATAGTGTGCACCTCCCAGCTAAAGAAAACAAAAGCGAAGGACCTCATGGAGAAGCAAGCTCTTACCCGGAAATCAAATACAGGGAAGCCAAAACCAAGGATCTAGCCCTCCTGGCACAGATCACAGGTACCTGCTTCAAAAATTAGCATGCACCTACAACAAAAAGCAGAATATGCCTTATTTAGGTTACAGCAGTTCTTCTGGGAGGTGTGAGAAAAGCCTGGTAGGCTATTGGCATACCAGTTCAAGAAGCTACAGGAGAGATTGAGGCTAGTCTGCATTTCTAAGCTAGGCAGAAGTCAGAGTATAGACCAGGAGAGAACGAATGCAGCCTTCATGCACTTCTGCAAGTCACTGTACACTTCTGAGGGTAGGTAGCCCTATGGAGCTCATGAGAAGCTCCTTCATGAAAGACCCACACCTCCCCACTTTGACCTCTGGGAAAAAAAGGGAGACACCCTGGACAAGTTCTTCATGGTGGCTGAACTTTACTCAGTGCTAGCAAGCATGCCAACAGGGAAGGCATCGGGGAGCGATGGCCCCTTGCAGAATTTCTTTCGGTCTTCAAGTCAGATCTTATAGGGCCACTGCAGCACGCCCTATCAGAAGCCTGTTTTAAGGTCACTTTACCCCCGCCCCCAATCTCTCTTCTTCCCAAACCTGGGAAGGGCTTAAATGTAGGAGCTGCTACAGGCCAATATCCCCAGCTACAGCAGACTGTAAACTCTTTGCAAAAATGATTGCTGAAAGAGACAAGGGAGTAATAGCACAGCTAGGAGAATGACCAAGTGGGCTTTATCCCGGGAAGAAAAGGCACTGACAACACCATATGCCTGTTGAACCTTTGACACACCTCTAGCAACCCCCGTGGTATTGCTGTCCGAGGATGTTGAAAAAGCATTAAACAAGGTTGGGTGGTGTTTTCTCTTCCATACTCTACTTCGGTTTGTCTTTGGCCCAAACATGTTGGGATTGATCTCCATCGTCTATTCAGAGGTGGCGGTGGCAGTCTCCACACACAGTTTCCTATTCCCACCCCCTTTTCTTTAGGTAGAGGAGCAAGGCAGGGCCGCCCACTCTGCTCCCTATTATTTATACTGGCCCGAGAGCCTCTTTTGCAGGTGCTACACCAGCATCCACAAAGAAATGTCATAATCTTGGAGGGGGGGGGTTATGAAGCCCTAGCCTTTGCAGACAGCATCACGCTGACCTTAGCTAACCCCGAGGAATCTGTCTCACATCTGCAAACATTGATAGACTCCTATGGGAAGCTATGAAAGTGCAAGATAAACATTACCAAGTCTTTGTTGCTCCCATCTAAGCCCTCAGTGATCAAGCTATGTGGCTTTCCCTGCAACATGATGGCAGTGCAGTATCACGTCAAGTTCTGGGGAAATATCTTCGCATGGGATTTGAGATATACCTGGGCCTACTCAGAGCCTCACTAGAAAAAAAGATAACTAGGTGGAATCACTTACACTTATCCCACTGGGGTAAAGCACATGCTTTTAAAAAGATGGCATCCTCTAGAATTCAGTACATCCTAGATAATATCTCTATCCGCATTGCTCCAGAAATTATGGTCTCTCTCCATAGGGACATGTTAAATTTCTTCTGGGGAAAGGGACCAAAAAGGTTAAGCCACAGGAAGCTCACCCAAGAATTCTCCAGGTGAGGATTGTACTTACCGGACTTTAACCACAAACGAGTAGCCCAGACCTTGCATCAGCTGGCAGGGGCAGATAACAATCCCAGCAATCCAGACCCACCAAAATGGGTCTACTGTGAAGCTGCTTTACTGGGCTCCTCTCTTGTCAAAGCAATATACTTTGGCACCATTCCTCAGGAGCTGAGATCCCACCACGCACTTATCCATGGTAACTGGGTGGCACTACAGTGTAAAACTTACTAACTGGAAGCCTAACAGGTCACAGTGCCTCCCTCTCCGGTCCAGTGACCAAATTCGTATAGGTGGCAAACTAGTTCACTGGCAAGAATGGCAATCCAGAAGGACAGACTCACTTCAGGATATGCTGGACATGCTAAGCGGTTACCTCAAGTCCTTCCACCAACTGCAGATGCAGCATAACATACTACCATAACAACACTGGCGATACCTGTAATTGAGGCATGCCCTGTCCCCGGTGATAGGACTGCAGTACAAACTCTCCAAGATCTCAGTCCTAGATCAAATCATACAGTATGTCCGGATAACAAATCTCTGCATAAAGCTGGCCACGTATATCGGCAGCTCATCAGACAGAGCCCCGATACATTTCACAGCAGTGGAGTCAGGAACTGAATTGTGACATCTCCCCAGACTGAAGCAATTGCTGTAAACAGCTATCTGGAGGGGTCAGAGACTCAAAAAACTGGTTAACGCTGCTAAAAAACCAACAGGGATGGCACAAGACACCAGAGAAATTGAATAAATGGGGCCTGATGCCTAATGATAAGTGCTGGAGGTGTGAAAGGGGAAAAAGTTAGCATCACATATAATATGTGGACCTGCCCCAAGCTAGGAGTATACTGGGAAGCAGTGTGACAGATTGGTAGGCAGTCTCACCTTCCCTTAGCCTAAACCCGCAACTAGTCATGTTGGATTGTGTCCCTTATAATGCACACCTAGGGGAAGGAGGATACCCCATCACACAGGAAGGTGGCTGGCTGGAGCCCTGATTACAGCCAAAAGAGTTTTTCTCAGGTACTGCAGAGAGCTCTCTGCCCCAGCAGTAGAAGAATGGCTCACAGAGTTGGGGAAGACAGACAGTTGTGAGAGGGTGCAAGCAGCCTCTAGTGGCAAGCTTCACGAATTTGGTAGGGTGTGGAAAAGTTTTCTGACGTTGTAATTCTGCAAGATCCCTAAAGGACATTTTCTCCCAGAATACTTCAGACACCACAGTAACACAGCAGATGAGAAATTAGGTGCTTAGCCAGATACAGCATAATGCAGCTGCATCAACCTTAGTTTCTAAAGTCAAGATACTGTTGTCATAAATTGGTACCCAGCAATGCACTATGTGATCCAGCATATCAATAGAGAAGCTTTGTCAAATATTAGTCTCACTACTAAAGAACTGTTTGGAACCTAAATGTATAAGTTCCATACATTTAAAGAATGTTTTTGCACGATCATTTCAGGGTGGGCACTGTCGTCCTGCCTGGGACTTCCTGCAGCTGCTGGGGTACACAATATCTTCCACCCATGTGATTCTTTGGGCTCACTGGCGGATGCGCTGCCTGCAAGGGGAGTCGGGCCGGCAGTGGTCCCAACACCTAGGTCGCCTGGACCCAGCCGATGTGGGATGCCAAACAGTGGTCTTTCTGACCCCACAATGTCTGGAGGAGGGAATCCCATTTGTCTTGCCAGAACTATGACGATCATGGATGGACCCGTCTCTGGTAGGACTGGGAGCACACCTGGGAGGCCAGAGCTTCTGGTCACCTCAGGAGTCACAACACCACATCAGCCTGCTGGAGGCGCAGTGGGACTCACTTCTTTCCCTTGGGTCAGAAGATTCTCCGCATTTGGATACTTGTGAGCAGCCTTGGTACAGATCTCTTGGCGATCCATGTCTCAGGAGTTCATGGTCAGCTGGCGGATGCTCTCAGCTGGGTCAGCGAGATACCACACAAGTGGTCCTTGTATAGGGAGGTAGTAAACCACCTGATCTTCCTGGACATAAAGTCTCCACCACCCATTCACACTAATGGGATCTACGCCAAAGGCGCTAGGACTCAGCGGGAGCAAACCTTTTTGCAGGAGGCCAGCACCAGAGATGGAGCGAGGGAAGCCTGGCGAGCCTCTGCTCGTGCGGCAATGACTATCTAGGCCTCAACCCTCCAACGCCTCAGTTCCTTTTCCTGCCGAGTGCGCTTCAGTGATGACATCGCTCGCCTTCCTGGAGTCAAACTTCAAACTAGCAGCATAGTTTTCAGTTTATTATTTTGTAGTATTTTTCAAATAAAGTTCTGCTTATGATAATTTATTCTTATCAAAGAAAGAAGTCTCAGCCTACATTGACAGAGTCGACCATGAGCGGGTCAGGTGAGGGTAGGGAGACTTCGTATGAAAGCTGTTCAGTCAGCCGGGCTGGATCCGGTCTGCCGTCTTCTCCGGAGTGGGGTCTGACAACGGATGGTCCAGTGCCCAAGGGGATGGGCGGTCCCCCCAGAAGCATAAAAGAAAGCGGTCACATTCTCGGCACTGTTCGGCCTCGAGCTGTTCTTCGGCCCATAGGACAAAAAAGAGAAGGCATCACTCGAGGTCGCCCTCTGATATGTCTGCGTGTCGACGGTCGGTCATTGGGGTCAGTTGCCGGTCTCCTCGTTCGTAGTCGCCAGTTTCTGGTTCTGGTCACTGACCTCTTCAACATCTGAGCCCTTCCCCGCCTTCTGGTAGGGATTCCGATGAGCAGTTTCATCAGTGGGCCGCTCTGATGGAGCAATGGGCTCAGAGGCTGGTCCAGCTGCCTGGCCCGGTCACTCCGGGGCCCTCGGGGGATCGGGCAGGGCGATTGGGCCTCCCTAGTCGGGCGGCGCCCTCTTCGGTGCCGTCAACTCCACGCTCAGATGTTTTCCCCCTCTCATGGCTGCGGCACAGGAGGCCACACTGATGCCTCTATCTCCTGGTATTCTTCCTTCTTTTCCCTCAAATCCTAATTTTCGGGGCCTTGGGTTGGTTTTGGGGCTGTCAGCATCGGTGGGTCGCTCGGCAACGTTTTCGGTGCTGATGCGCCTGCTGGCGCCGTCTTCGGCTCCTGTTGGCGCCGTCCTCTGCACTGTGTGGCTTTTCGGCGTCGTTGAGTTTCTCAGCGCCATGTTCTTCTTAGCCGCCGTCTGCTTTGTCGGCTCTGTGCGGCCTTTCGGCACCATGTTCTTCTTCGGTGCCGAGGCCTGGCTTTTCATCTGCCAATCTTCAGGTCTTCTCCTTTCCGAATTCTTTTCTTTCCTCTTTTCCTGCTGATTTTTATTCCTTTCCTGTCCATGCAGTCCCTCCTGGACTGTCAGGAGATGATGATGAGCCTGACCCAGATCTTAGACTGGGTGATGATGTGGAAAGAGCAGGACCTAATCCTGTTGCAGAGCCTGTGGTCGAGGACTTGTCATTTAAGGCTCTGCTGAAAAATTTTAATTCCACTCTTTCTCTCCAGACTATGGACATCGATCCTGGTAAGCTTTTAAGACTCCAATACCTTCATGTTCCGGACATCCCTATGGATTTAACTCCCCCGGTACAACCCACCTTTGAGATGCTTTCTCAAATGGTATGGAATAATCCTGCTCTCATTCCTTCTGTGGCTAAGTCCATAGATAGGATGTATGCTGCTCCCAAGGATCGACCTATTTTGGCATCCCAAGCCTTTGCAGATCCTATTGTAGTCTTGGCAGAAAATAAGGTTGTCCTTCCTCAGACTACTACAGCTCAACCTATAAACAAAGAATCTGGTAAGATAGATACATTAGGTAAGAGAGTCTTTGCTGCATCCACCCTGGGTATGTGTATCGCCAGCTACCAGGGCTATTTCTCTCAATATGAGTATATTGTTTGGCATTCGCTCAAACAAATGGTTGAAGCTCTACCGGAGTCTGACACTAATTCAGAGCTTCTTCAAACCATAACCAGGGGGTATCGAGTCCAGTAACCAGCAGGTTAAAGCAGCTATGGATGCCTTCGATACTGCCTCCCAAGCGGTGGCGGCAGGCATTTGTACCCGCCACCATTCCTGGCTGCGCACTTCAGGTTTCACGAATGATGCCCAGCAACAGGTCATGCCATTGCCCTTCGATGGTGTGTATCTCTTCGGCTCTCAAATAGAACAGGCTCTAGAGGCCACACAAAAGACTAGGTCAGCCATTAAATTGGCTCGACCTCCTCCCGCCCCCTCTCAGGGGGTTGTTAACAAATGCCAGTTTCATAACCGTCCGTCCTTTCGAAGCAAAGGCAGGGGAGGTTTAATAAAAATCAAGCCCCTCAGCCTCAAAAGAAAGCGCAACAGAAGGTGCAAGGACCCAAAGCGCCCAGTGCCGCCTTCTGAGTTTCTGGCCCAAGTCCCACCTCAGCTGCCCGAGGGGGGACTCCTCAGCGGTGGGAGGTCGTCTGACTCAATTCTGCAAGCAGTGGAAGTCCATAACTTTGGACAAATAGGTCCTCTGGATAATCCATGAGGGATATTCCCTCAGGTTTTCAGAGAACCCTCCGGATTGTCCCCCCAAACAGCAGCCGAAACTGTCAATTCTTCAGCCAGAACTTCTCGCCTCCGAGATACAAGGTCTTCTGAACAATAGGGCAGTAGAAGTAGTTCCGCTGGATCAAGGGAACACAGGGTTGTACTCCCATTACTTTCTAGTTCCAAAGAAGAGCAGGGGCATGCGCCCCATTTTGGACTTCACAAAATTAAACAAATTTCTTCCCAAAGAGAAATTCAAAATGATATCGCTAGGAACCCTATTACAGTACCTTTGCTTCATCAGCACGACTGGTTAGCCTCCCTGGACATGCAGGATGCTTACCAACATATTCCCATTCACCCAAGGCATCACAAATACCTAAGGTTCGTGGCTTTGGGCCAGCATTATCAGTTCAGAGTCCTGCCCTTTGGGCTATCCTCGGCGCCGCAAGTTTTTACAAAGTGTTGTGCAATCCTCACAGCACATCTCAGAAAAATCGGAATACAAGTGTTCCCATATCTGGACGACTGGCTTCTAGCAAGTCCTTCCAGGCAAGGAACTCATGACGCCATTGCCATGGCCTCAGACTTTCTCACATCCATGGGAGTCCTGCTAAATCTCAAGAAATCGCAGCTGCAGCCCTCCCAGAGGCCCCTTTTCATAGGAACTCTTCTTGACACCTCCTGTGCGAAAGTTTTTCTACCAGAGGACAGAAGGAGCGATATCCTACAGATGGCCTGATACATCAGAGAGAACAGCTCAGTTCAAGCTATCTCACTGCAACGGATGCTAGGTCTCACGACATCCTCGGTGTTCACTGTACCCCTAGCACGCCTTCACATGAGAACCTCTCAGTGGATGCTCAGTACTCAGTGGTCCCCAACCACTCGCCCTCAGTCCTTTCTCATCAAGGTGACAGAACCTCTGAAGAAGTCACTCACCTGGTGGTCGCAAGAGGACAATCTTCTGGAAGGGTATCCCTTTGCTCCTCTGGATCATCAGATTTCCGTTACCACAGATGCGTCCCTGATGGGGTGGGGAGCTCACTGTCAGACTCTTCACACTCAAGGTACATGGACTCAGGTAGAGTCCCATCTTCACATAAATGTCTTAGAAATGAGAGCCGTCCTTTATGCAGGCTTTGAAGGATATTCTCTGTCACAAGAACATTCTCCTTCAAACGGACAACAAAGCAGTAATGTATTACGTCAACAAGCACGGCAGTGCTCACTCTTACCCCTTATGCAGGGAAGCGATGAGAGTGTGGGAATGGTGCTTGGAACACAAGGCTCTAATTCAAGCGGTCTACCTGCCGGGAGTGCAGAACGAACTGGCAGACCGTCTCAGCAGAACAGAGACAGATCCTCACGAATGGTCTCGCGACTCAACCGTAGTTCAGTCACTATTCGCAGAGTGGGGAACTCCAGACCTGGACCTTTTTACATCCCCACTCAACACAAAACTGCCTCTCTTCTGCTCTAGAAATCCAGGGCCTGGCATTTTCTGTCAGGAAGGTGCATTCAGGCTGCAGTGGACAAAACGCTTTCTATACGCCTTTCCGCCTCTTCCTCCAATTCAGAGGGTACTTCTCAAGTTCGAGTCCCAGGGGGACAAAATGATCCTCATTGCTCCCTTCTGGCCTCGACAAATATGGTTTCCGTTACTCAACAGTATGTCGGAAACACTTCCGAAAGTGCTTCCCCTTCAGACGAACCTTCTGACTCAGGGGCCTGTGTTCCATCCCAATCTGAGATCACTTCACCTTCACTCTTGGCTCCTGAAGAGATAGAAGTGAGCAGGTTCAATGTCTCTCGCAGAGTTTCAGATATTCTTCTAGCTACGCGCAAGCCAGCCACTAGGAAAACTTACACAGCCAGATGGAAGTGTTTTTCGCTCTGGTGTGCAAAATCCTCTTTGAATCCTTTTTCCTGCCCACCAAATAAAGTTTTAGAGTACCTTTTAAACCTCTCAAATTCAGGTCTGCAATACTCTACAGTCAAGGTTCACCTTTGTGCCATTTCATCTTATCATGAGCCAGTACTTTCCTTGTCACTGGCTCAGTTACCCATGGTTAAGAGGTTTCTTAAGGGAATTCTGCATACCAGACCTCCTATCAGACGTCCAGTCGCAGCCCGGGACCTTAATCTTGTGCTAGACATGCTCACTCGAAAAACTTTTGAGCCTCTAGCTACCTGTGAGTTGAAATTTCTCACTTGGAAAATGGCCTTCCTGGTGGCCATTACCTCGGCCCGCAGGGTCTCTGAGATACATGCCTTGGTCACAGACACTCCGTATACTGTGTTTCATAAAGACAAAGTAGTTCTTAGGACCCATCCTAAGTTTCTCCCTAAGGTTGTTTCAGAATTCCATCTAAACCAACCTTTGATCCTTCCTACTTACTTTGCGAACTTCCAAAATGAAGGGGAGCGTTCTCTTCATTCTTTGGACATCAAAAGAGCTTTGCGTTTCTATTTAGATAGAACAAAAGAATTTCGCAAAGCTCAACAACTGTTTGTTTCCTTCAGCGAGACCCGGCTGGGTCAGCCTGTCGCTATCAGATGCATTTCAGCATGGCTGGTGGCATGCCTTCACCACTGTTATTCCATGGCGCAGGTTAAGCTGGAAGGCAGAGTTTATGCTCACTCTACTAGAGCAGTCGCGGCATCCCTGGCAGAAATCCACAACATGCCCATTGCAGATATTTGCAATGCGGCTACCTGGAGCTCAGTGCATACTTTCGTCAAACACTATGCCCTGGATGTCCATGCCAGACGACATATTTCGCTTGGCAGAACCATCCTTAATGGACTTCTGTCCTAAATTTGTGAGCTGTTGGTCTCTCCTGCTGCCCTCTCGGGATTATTAGCTCGGTACTCTCCCATTAGTGTGAATGAGTGGTGGAGACTTTATGTCCAGGAAGATATGGAAATTACGTACCTACCGTAATTCTTGATCTTCTTGGACGAAGTTTCCACCACTCATTCAAACGCCCACCCACCATCCCACAAACTCACTTCTGTTGTTGGTCTTCACTCCCTCAATCTTTAGGCTGTGAAGACTTCTTTCTTGACCCTTCTTATACGGGTCTTCTGGACTATCTTATGTCCGGTTTTTGGTTAGGCTACCCTTCTAGGTTAGTTACGCTGCACCTCCTCGGGGGGGGGGTGGAGGGTCGACGCCGAGATAGTCACTGCTGCATGAGCAGAGGCTTGCAGCGCCGCTCCTCGCGGCTCCATCTCTGGCGCCGGCCCTCCTGCAAAAGAGTTTGCTTCCGCTGGGTCTTAGCGCCTCCGGCGTAGATCCCATTAGTGTGAATGAGCGGTGGAGACTTTGTCCAAGAAGATCAAGAATTACGGTAGGTACGTAATTTCCATTTCTCCCAGTAGGGCACCCTCTGGTGGATCTGTTTGCCTTGTGAGAGAACAGAAAACTGAGGCTGTTCTGTGCCCTCACCCCACAGTCTGGGACGCTGTTGGGGGATGCCTTTGTGAGGCTTTGGACCCCAGGCCTCTTGCATGCCTTTTCTCCCTTCCCCTTTGTCTGAAAGGATGTAGACAAGGTGCAGATGATCCTGATAGCTCCAGACAACAGGGGAAGGTCCTACATCTTAGCCTTCAATCCTTGCACCTCTCGGCCTGGTTACTGAGGGCTAGAGTGCCAAGCTTTGGATCTTTCGGAAGACGTCCTCAGTGTCATGGAGGCATCCGGTAAGGAATCGACTCGAAAATCTATGCATTTAAATGAAGAGGTTCTCAATCTGGTGCCAGGGTAAGGAGCTTGATCCCCATACCTGTCACATGACGAGCATCCTCGACTACTTATGGTTCCTCTCTCAATGGGGAGTGCGAGTGATGACCCTTGAGGTGCATCTTGCAGCCATCTCTGCACAACAGGCGTGGTATGCCAGTGGTGGCCCAGGAGAAGGCTGTTGGGCACTTCTTCAAAGGCCTAGATCCCTTGTCCCCTCCCATGTACAAACCTCTGCCTTCATGGCACCCAAATTCCTGTTTCCAGCATGCTAAAGGTCTAAGTTCACTGGGCAGAGACAGAGGATCTACCATCCAGGTGGTGGGAGGAACTTAGCTTGAATACTTTAGATGACTCCGCTATCTCCAGCAGAACTGGCAGAGTGTGTATGTGGACTGTATACCAGTAGTAGAACTACAGTAACAGGTGAGTAACCTATATTTCTAGGATTGTTGATATGTTGTTCATCCACACTATCTGGCATATCCCTTTCCCCTTTAAGGATTGCTGGAAGGTCTTCAGGCTGGCTCCTCCCACCCACCTGGGTGTTATGTGACTCGGCTGCGCCCCATGACGCCAGATCTTCCTTTCTGCTGGAAGATTCGGGTTGCCTCCTTCGTGCTCCCGCATTTTGAATGCCCTGGCTTCAAAACTTTTGGTTATTCCGAAAATCCATCTTGTTTGCATTAGCGATCACGACTGTTTTTTGATTGTGGAAGAAAAGTCTTCCCCTGGATTTCGCTGGTGTTTGTGCGGCCAGAAGATGTCGCGCACCGATCCCCACACTGCGTGTGTCTATTGCTTGGGTGTCGACCATGACACTTCGAAGTGCGATTTTTATCTTGCATTTCACCCTAACGTCCTCGACGACCGTCTCACATGCCTGAAGTTGGGGAGGCCGGAAAAACTGAATCCTCCGGTGAAATCAAAGGAGGTTCAGTGGGCGGTTTCCACTGTCACAGGATCCGCCGAGCAATTGGAGCATATGCAAGCCTTCAGGGAGGAAGTGGCTCGTGCCGCAGAATCTTCCTGTCAGAGCTTCTTCATTCCGCTCAACATGGGATCCACTTTCTCGGGTTCTTTCCGAGACTTGTGCCAGTCTCTCCTGACTAAGAGAGAGGGTCCTGCGGGCACACACTCCTCTTGGTCCCGTAAACGAGAAAAGGACCCGGGGTCGTCTTTGTCCCGGCGAAGACGTTCTTGGGATCGGGAGAGATCTTGGTCCCAGGAACGAGCAGTCTCGACCTCGGTTGAAACTGCATCTTCGGCCGCTGGCTTCACGGCTTTGCTATCTGGCCAGTCGACCAAAGTGTCGATCGATGAGGTTGAAATAATCCTCGATCCGATCGACCCCTTGTCGCCAACTCCGGTCGACGACACTCTCTCTCTCTGTCTCGGACTCCGGTCCTTGTTTTCCCCATCGAGGAAGTGGTCCCTGACCCTGGGAAATCACCGGTCCCGCCAGTGTCTCCCGAGCAACCGAATCGGCCTGTCCGATCTCGATAGAGGTCCAGGACTCCCTCGACTGATAGGCTGAGGACGAGCCACATGCACTCAAAAAAGAGGCGACGCCGTCAGTCGTCCTCTTCCTCCTCGGATCAGGAGAGGCTCTGTCGGAAACTCCGGCGCTATGAGGACCTCATATGGCAACAGCTGATTTTGACCGGTCACAAGCCGACCTCGGCTTCTACTCCAGCCATTACTTGACTTTTGCCTCCCAGGCCAAAGCGGACTCCTTTGGAGCTGATCAAATCGGTTCCTCCGCCCACGGAGCCGGTGAAACCTCCGGTTCAGCCTAAACCGGTCTCTCCACCGATCGTGGTGGAACCACCGCCTAAGCAGCCTGTGGGAGGGGCTTCTTCTAAGGAAGCTAGACCAGACATGGGGCTCCCCCAGCGTCTGTCAGTCACCGTCAGCCCGGACTGACCTCGGCGAGTCGAAGGTGACCTGGGCGGTCGACCGTTGTATCCGGATTCCTCTGATTCAGATGAGACCGGCCTACATTCTCATCCGGAGGATGATGAATCGGCTGGTGGGATTGAGACTGAGGAAGGTCCTTCATCCTTTCAGGGTCTTCTTCGCCCCATCTCTGAGTCTACAGGGATGCCCCTGGAATCCATCCAGAAAAGGGCGGAGTACCATCTCACGGACATACTCAAGAGAGGGGATACCCCAATGGAGGCCTTTCCTGTGGCCGAGGACATAGTGGGCCCGGCCTTAGAACTTCGGCAGTGCCCTACCTCTTGTCCAGCTCAGTCTGCCCGCATAGCCTGCAAGTATGCGGTGCCCATGGAGTCCCTTACAGGGTTCACGAGCACCCGGTGAGACCCACTTGTGACGCCTCTGTATTCAGACGTACTGACAGTTCTGCTGACACTGATCGACTTCCCAAAAGGAATCTAACAACTTGGATCACTGCTCGGAAGGTCTGTGGCCTGCCTTTAGCCCCGTGGGGGCACGTTGGCCATCATTATGGCACACTTCTCCCATGCCCCTCTGGGGTCTTTGTATGAAGTCCTCCCCTTATCTCCCCATGGACGTGCAGACCATGGTCAAGCAAGTCCGGGACCAGGGCCGGGCTGTTGCCAAACAGCAGCTCCAGACGGCCCTGGACATTGGGGACTCTTGTACCCGCTCGTTGTCAGCCGCAGTTGCCTCTCACCACAGGGCCTGTCTGAGACTCTCCTCACCACACAAACTGGCTAATGTGCCTTTTCTGGGCACCGATCTCTTCGGCCCAGGTGTGGCTGGTTACCTTTAGCGTATTGAGCAGTCCAGTACCACCTTGGACGCCACTTCTGCTAAAGGTTCTTCTGGTAAGAAGCAGCAGAAGAAGAGGCCTATTCGGCACTCTTCCCCTGTGGCCCAGCAGCACTCCTTCCAAAGGGGGCAGCAGCAGCAGGCTGAAGCTTGACAGCCCCGGCCCAAGCCCGGGCCCTCCCAGATCCGTAAAGGGGGCCGAGGTTCAGGTACTGGATCCTCCTCCTCCAAGCCTGCTCAGTGACTGGCCGGGGGCTGCCACCCCCACTCCCGTCACGCCAGCTCTGTGTTCTCCCGTGGGGGGGCCGGCTCCGCCACTTCCTTTCCACCTGGTCCGTTATCACCACGGACAGGTGGGTCCTGGAAGTGGTCGGCCAGAGACTTCCTCTGGAATTCGAGCAGTACCCTCCAAGCCGAGCCCGCACCCCATGGGAGGAAAGGGTATCTGCCCACACATAGTAGACTCTCCGAGATAACATTGCTCAGCTCCTCCTCAAGGAAGCAGTAGCCTGAGTGGCGGATCCTCCAACAGACCCAGGATTCGGGATCCAGGTACTTCCTGGTTCAAGTGGGTGGGGGTTGCGCCCCATTCTAGATCTGCATGACCTGAATCAGTATCTCAGGTCATGCACCTTTTGGATGGTCACTCTGTCCCAGATCATACTGTCCTTGGAGTGAAACATGTGGTTCTGTTCACTGGATCTCCAGGACGCATTCTTTTACGTCCCAATCTGTCCGTCTCACCAGCGGTTCCTCTGCTTCAGAGCTGAGGGGACCTTATACGAGTTCCGAGCCATGCCATTCGGCCTGTCATCGGCCCATGGGTCTTCACCAAATGCATCACAGTGGTGGCATTCCATCTCGGGGAAGGGGCAGAATTTAACCCTACCTCAATGATTTTCTCCTACCAGGTCCCACCCAGCAGGAGGCGGAGAGGTCCAGGGACCTGGCCCTCCAGACCTGCTCCCAACTTGGCCTCCTGATCAACGAGGCCAAGTCAGAACTCGTGCCTTCTCAGGTGATGTGCTTCATTGGGGCAGAGCTCAGCTCCAGGTGGACAGGGCAGAGGTTCTCTCCTCCTGTGCCCAATCATTTCTGGTTGGGCAATTGCGCCCTGCCTGGGACCTTCTGTGCCTTCTGGGTTACATGGCGGCGTGCACCTCTGTGGTCCGTTGAGCCCGGTGGCACATGCGTCCCCTCCAGTGGGAGCTGGCCGCCCAGTGTACTCAGTGCCACGGTCATTTTGGCCAGCTGTTCACTGTAACCTAGAGGATGTGGGATGCTCTCCAATGGTGGACCGCCCAAGACCGATTGCAGGTGATCCTGCTGTCCGCCTCTGCAGCCGACAGTCGCCCCACGACCGATGCCTCTGATGGGCTGGGGAGCCCACATGGGGACAACAGGGCCCATGGGTTCTGGACCCCGAGGAGTCCCTTACCACATCAACCTGATGGAGCTCAGAGCAGTCAGACTGCCACTGTCAGCTTTCGCTCCTCAGCTCCGGGGTCAAGTGGTTCAAGTCCAGGCGGACAATACCACGACCATGTACTATCTCAACAAACAGGGCAGCACGCATTTCCGTCTGCTGTGCAGAGAAGTGCTCCGCATCTGGACACTCGTGAGCAGTCTGGAGGCAGATGATCTAGCCATTCATGTGGCAGGAGCCTCAAACCATCTGGCGGATGCTCTCAGCTGCCTGGGCGAGACATCCCACGAGTGGTCACTCCATCCAGAGGTAGCTTACAGCCTGTTCTCCCACTGGGGCAAACCAATGGTAGACCTGTTTGTCTCCAGGGAAAACACCAAGCTGAGGCTGTTTAATGCCCGCCCCCCCTCATCAGGGTTCTCTGTAGGGGGATGCCTTCTCAAGGCTGTGGACCCCAGGCCTCTTCTACGCCTTCCCTCCATTTCCCTTGGTCCTCAAGGTGAGGAGGGACAAGGTGAAGGTGATTCTGGTAGCCCCAGATTGGCTGCGCCAGTTCTGGTATCCAGATCTCCTCAGCCTCAGCAACAGGCCCCCGGAGCAGCTTCCAGGATGCGTGGACCTGATCTCTCTCTCAATCAGGGGAAGGTACACCATCCGGACCTTCAATCCCTGCACCTCACAGCCTGGTACCTGAGCAGCTGGAGTTCCAGGCTTTGGGTCTTTCTGCTGATGTCCTCACCGTGGTGGAGGCATCCAGAAAGGAATCTACCTGGAAATGTTATACCTTCAAATGGAAAAGGTTTTCTGTCTGGTGTCAGGGCAAGGGCCAGGACCCTCTGTCCTGTCGCTAACGTTCTCGACTACCTTTGGTCTTTGTCCAAAAAGGGTCTTCGGTCATCAACCCTTAGGGTACACCTGGCAGCCATCTCTGCTTACCGGGCGTGGGATGGTCAGCCGACGGTGCAGAAGACAGTGGTCAGGCACTTTTTCAAAGGCCTGGATCACATATCCCCATCAATGCGTGAACCTCCACCTCCATGGGATCTTCTGCTGGTACTGACAAAGCTCATGACAAGCCATTCGAACCAATGCACAAGTGTGCGTTGTCACACTTGTCGTGGAGGATAGCCTTCCTGGTGGCTATCACGTCTGCCAGAAGGACAGGGGAGCTCCAGGCGCTCTTGGTGGACTCACCTTATCTGGTCTTCCACAGGGACAAGGTTGTCCTGCGCCCCCACCCGAAATTCCTTCCGAAGGTGATGTCAGAGTTTCACCTTAACCAGGTGTTAACTCTGCCAGTGTACTACCCCAATTACACCTCTGAGGCCGAATACAGGCTCCATGCCTTGGACCTGAGACGAGCTCTCCTATTATAAGGAGAGGACGGCAGAAATTCCGGGAGAGGTTCGCCTGCTGTTTGTCACCTACGCTGAAGCCGCTTCTGGCAGACCAGCAGCAAAATGGACTGTTGCAAGGTGGATTACATCTTGCATAAGTCTGTGCTATGAGTTGGTGGGCATGGAGCCTTCCAGAGGGATAAGAGCTCATTCTACCCGCCATACCGCTGCATTGGTGGCTGCTTCCGGGGACATCCCTATCCAGGAAATCTGTCGGGCTACTACTTGGAAGTCAGCAAACACCTTCATTACCCATTACCACATCGACCTTGAGTCACGCCGGGATGCTGGTTTTGGGGCCTCAGTTCTCCAATCTCTTTTCCCCAAGTAAGTATCAGTGGAGAGGGTGCACCTTGCCTCCCTCCTCATGGAGAACTGCTAGGAGTCTGCCAAATAGTGTGGATGAACAACATATCCACGATCTTAGAAAAACAGGTTACTCACCTGTAACAGTAGTTCTAGGAGTGGTATATGTTGTTTATCCATACGGACCCACCCGACCTCCCCGGCTTTGACGCACACACCTGGCTTGCAGCGGGCTGAGATCTGGCGTCATGGGGCAGAGCCGGGGGATATACCACACGGGTGGGTGGGAGGAGCCAACTTGAAGACCTTCCGGTGATCTTTAAAGGGAAAGGGACATGCCAAATAGTGTGGATGAACAACATATACCACTTCTAGAACTACTGTTGCAGGTGAGTAACCTGTTTTTCTCTGCCTCCTGCCCAATTTTATAGAGCTTATTTATTTATATGTATTTAATTATTTATTTGTTGTTTTTTGGTAACCGGCTAGGCCCACTGGAATAATAGTCCCCTTTCAGGGGCTACCTGGAATAAGTTACATAGAGGAGCATACAGTTGATCAACATTTGTGAAAACGAGATGGAAATAAAAAAAGTCTAAATATTTTTATGTACCCGACTCTTACAGCTGTCCATAGCTTGCCAAATTCTTATGTATTCCTAAAACATTACTTCATACAATGAAAGTAATTCCCGTCGGATGACAAATTTCCAATTATTGTCAAACTTTACCAAAACCTCTGCGATGAATGACGCCACCTTTAGCCAGACCATTCATGTAAAATAAATTGTTTTCAGCCATCCCGGTGGCATGGAGGGCCAAGGCGTTGAACACTTTACCCTGCCCCCCCTCCCCGCCACACTGTCAATGTGGGTTTGGGAATGAGCATGGGTTGCTGGAGGTTGATGGGGTGGGAGAAGATTAAGCGTCCCAGGGACAACTGTCCTATCTTGGGGAGAGGAGGCCAGCTCTCTTGGCTGATGGCTGCCACTGGGTGTAGCGTGGTGGCAGTACGGACTCAAAGGTGACTCAAGGAAGGAGCTGCAGGCATGGAGCGCCTCTACACGTTGGTATAGGGCGCCAGGAAGGGAAAAGGCTATAGAAAATGGAGAATTGAGGATGGGCTGCTGCGAAGGCTTGACTTTCTACCTGGGACCCCATTCTGACATTTGACTCAAGGGGGACCCTGGATATGTTTTCCGGGCGGGAGGAATGGCCCTCCCCCCGGCCCTGCTGTCGGGGGGATCTGTGAGGGATGTATACCCTGAGTCAGAGAAGGTGGGAGCCAGTCACAGGGCTGAAGAACCACCCTTTCCTCCCATGGGAAATAAAAACTTGATAATAAAAGTAAACAAAATGCCTTCGAGACTTCAATAGCTGAACTCTGTGATTTGTCAGTGGCTCATTAGGTTGCACGCTAGCCTCAGAGGCTGAAAGTTTGGAAGATCGAGGGATTCCAGTTCAACACCAGGAGTTTGGGCTTATACCCAATACTGCCATTGTAATGAAGCACTGGGGTGGGGATGCTGCGCTATTGAGGTTCCCATTCATCAGATGAGACATAAAACCCGTCTGCCTTATCTCTGGTGGCTGTCCAGATGGAAGTTAATGATCCCCTGGCACTTGTTGAAACAGTAGGGGATTTTCTCTGGGGTCCTTGCTAACATTGCCTCTGTCAATAAATCAAGTGCATGTAACCCACCCCCTGGACGTACCTGGAAACAAGCTGTCACAACTCAGTGTGCCTAGCCTTGTCAAAAATCACACATAAAATATATTTGTCCTGTAAATGCAGGATTTCTTGCAGCTTGTGATGCCTTTTATTGGACCAATCAAGAAATAGTACATAGATGTTACAGTACAGAAGCTTTCAGGGCCAGATAGGCCCCCTTCATTAGGTGTGTTAGCGTGCTGAGCAGAAGAAGCAGGTTTTATAATAAAGGCTGATGTTAAACATGTTGATGCTGACACGGTGCAAATGTTCTCTCTTCTTATAAATACAGAAGTGCTTTGGAAAATGTGATTCGGAGGCACAGTGGTGCTGGTGGTAGCGTACTGTGTTGAGCTGTTGTATAAAAGACCTGGGTTCATGTCGTAGCCGTGACTCCCACCCCTGGGCAAGTTGAGTCTTGGGTTTGCCACGGATAATAGCATCCTTAGACTCGGGGAAGGGGCTCCAGAGAGGAGTAAAAATGAGTGGCTGCCTTCACAGTGGACACCAACGATGCAGCCTGGTTGGCCAGCAGTGGGGTTGTGATTGTGTTGGGTAGTTCACATCCAGCCTTCTTGCAGATAGAGCACCTCATTTCTGTAGTGCTAATGAGCGCCAGCATGGGGTTCCGGGGATTATACACAGAACCGATTCTCCCAGGTTGCATTGTGACACACTATTGCCACTGAGCCTGCATTGTTCTATTCTTCTAGCTTTTTGTTCTCTTACAGACTGCAAACACCTCTCCCATACACTCTGCTGTTACACACTACATCCTCACTTGTTTCCTGTACATGTCTTCCGTCTCAGTTCCATATTGTTATGCATAATGTCTCCTTATTTTCTGTTGCTTGTTTCCAGATCCCGTGCTATCGCAGTAGTCCTTGCACGAGAGTGCCTGATGGGAGTGGACCATGCAAAAACCAGCTCAGTTGAGTTTGACGTGGTGGAGTTAGCGGACACCATGGGATGGGAGCTGATCCCTGTCAAACGAGAACTACGACAACTGCAGTGGCTGTCACAGACACAGCAAGGTAGGAAGATGATCGGGGAGAAATGCACTCAAAAGAAAGTGTTGAAGGTGCAACTTAAGAAGAGGCTTAAGTTACTGAACCTTTCAGTGGTTCAGTCCACCCATGAGTAAAAATCATGAAAAACTGGACCCCACTGAAAACAAGATACTTCAGGTCATCTGAGCTGTCCGGGGTAAATCGGTTGTAAATTAAAAAAATAAAATAAAAAAGTCTAGCCCACCTTGTGGTGAAGATGGCGGAGGGGCTGTTCACCTTACCTCTAGCCACGCAGGTGACCTGAGTTTGGGAACACGCTCAAGTCACTGGGGGTGGGAGGGCTAAGAGTGGGTCGAGCAGCTGCCAGGCAGCTCTCCTCTCCCAGATCGGGGTGATGGGTTGACTTGCCTCTTGGCTGCCACCAGCTGGAGGCCTGGTGGTAGTGCCGACGCATGAACGACCGATGAAAGAGCCATGGTTCTGGGATGCAAGCACGTCTCCGTGTGCATGCGTAGCCCATACCACTGCAGCTAGGGAAGAACACGAAAAAAGTGGTTGGCTGAGGCCCTGTGAAGTATTTCCCTCCACCCCGCTACCCGGCGTTGCCGCCTGACTGGGAACCCTCTGTACTGGATGTGCGTCTCCGGGTGGCGGGAGGATGGCCTTCCCCGCTTGGCCCCATCAAGGCAGAGTAATCTGTGGGAGTCTCAAGGGGGGCCATTCGAGGTTGAAACAATGCCAGGTGGAGTGGGCAGGGACGAGACTGATGATCCTGCCTGAACGGACCAAATGGAGAATGAGCTGTGAGGGGTGGGGGGAGGGGAGTCATTGTGTTTCAAACTGCATTTAACTTTAATGTCTTCTAGTTTGGGAACTTTTTTTTCACTTTGTTTCCCCTCACCCCGTAGGCCAGGTTCTTCAGCTGTCTACAGGCCCATGATCCCATGTCTGCTGAAATGGTCACCACTTGCCCCCAGATACACACTGCCTGTGGCAGAGGAACTGTTATTACCCAGAATTTATAGCAGGCCAAATTATGTTTACAAAATATTGAAGTAGATGCTTAAGCAATAAGGCGCCCCAGGGTGTGTTATTGTGAGATAATAGCATGCCTTGTGAAGTGAGGCACACAGCAAAGCAGAGTGCTTTACTCACTGAAGAAGTGCCATCATCCCATACCTAGCATACCTATAATCAAAAATCATTTTTAAAATGTATTCTTTAAGCCCCTGGTATTTCAGTCCAGAATGTTCCCCACCTACCTTATGCCACCTCCCCATCCTGACAACATTCATCTACTGCTCTGAGTTCCTCCAGCTTACTTTCCGGGGCGGGACCTTTGGGTCGGCGTTCCCTTCAGACACTCCATCAGTGGAGTAGTGGCTTTACAGTGCGGAGAATGTGTGTGCCAGGTGCAGTCTTGCTCGAGCTGGGGGTGCTCCATTGGTGGTTTGTCCCAGGCCAGTACCGGAGGCGCCTCAAGCATACATGTAGAGCAAAACACACCAACATCGCCCCACCAAACTGCTGTCATCCAGCAACACCTTGCTGTGGGAGCTGTGAACCCAGATCGCTAGTGCCATGCACCAACAGGCTAGCCCATAAACCGTGGTTAGAGCAACTGGACTATAGAGCAGGAGATCCCAAGATCGAATCCCTCCACAGCCATTGGCTTACTGTGTGACCTTGAGCAAGTCAGCTGCCCTCCATTTGTTTAATTTCCTTGCAGCTGCAAAACTGGGCAGATGTAGGACTCCGCTATAAACGAGATATAAAAATAAGGTTCTGAGTCTCAAATCAGTTGATTTTGTTGTTGCTGCCTTTCTTTGAGGGGAGGAGTTTATGGTGAGTTTAGTGTGTACTTGGAAGAAAAGTCTCCTTTTGTTGCCTAGGTTACATTTGATGTGCAACTTTAAGCATTCTTGTTATTCCCTTCCAGGCTTTAAGGGCACAGGGAAGAGTTGGGTGTTGGTCGAGTTTAGCCACCTCTCCTTTTATTTCCGCTCATACCGTGACCTGACTTCTGAGGAGCTGGACTCCGTGAGCGAGTTCCTACACCAGCGGGTGGTGAAGCATGAGAAAACAGCCCTCTTCCAGCTCCAAGCCTCCTTCAGGGCCTTCCGCAGGTGGGTTCTTGGCAGGACTGAAGGCTGATGTTTTTGTACAATGGTGTTTTTTGAATGGTGGGGGGCTCATAGTACCGAGGAGCGCTGGACAACAGGTAGTTTCAGTTTGGAATCCTCATACTGAGTAATGTAAGTGACGTACTGTATCATGCTTCAGACAGTGAAATATGAGGGTTTAATTTTAGGGGCCATAGTCTTTGGGGATATAATTAAAACATACAGAAACCTCCATGGGTTAAATAAACTGGATGGTGGAGCATTGTTCAGACTGACTGGGAACACAAAACACCAGAGGCAACTCTGTAAAGCTTGGTGGGGGGGAGTTTAAGAGAGAGCGGTACCAGGAAGCACTTTTTCATTGAGAGGGTGGTGTCTGGATGTAATTGGCTGCTGGAGGAGGTGGTCTGTATGTAATCAGTGAAGGTTTTAAACTGGATGGGACAGATACAAGGGCTTAGTAAAGACCACACCATAAAGGGACGGGGAAAGGGAGAATGAGAAGCCTCTAGGGCTCTCTCATTCAGCATTAAGTAGGCATGGGCAGACGCAATGTGCTAACAGGCCTTTTATTTATTTAGTTTTATTCATGTTCTTATGTACGTATTACGCATGAAACCGTGCATACCACAGAATGTTGTATACACTTACAAAAATGGCATACTTCGAATGCTCATTCAGTACCATATCGTTACCACGGATGGAGGCTGCAAAATTTATTTACACACATTCAAACAGGTAAAGGATACTGAGCCTGACTGTGGACAAATAATGTTTGCAATCCAAAAAGTCTTTATGGTGTAGAACACAATAAACGTCATGAGATGTGACGATATGTCTGAGACTTGCTGCATATGTATCTGCATAAAGCATATATATGGCCTTTTGAGTGCAGAGAGATCACTTTTATACAGCACCTGAAAACTTTTAGCTTGAATCCTAAAGAACACAAGTAGGAACAGAATAGCGAATCTATCAAACTAGGAGAGGTGTTCAAAGAGAACAGTAAGAGCTGAGATACAGTACAAACTTTCCTCATAATCCTTGCTTTTCCTTTTGTCTGCAGAGATACAATCAGCACCAAACAACTTGAGGGATATACTCAGGAGGTCTTAAAACTTCCTTACCTCTGCCAGCCAGTGCTAGATGAACCAAGACCATATTACTTGCATTGCTCCATGAGGGACCTGAGGATGTGTATTCATATTTAGCAAACTATGCCCCATCAGGGCACTTGTGGCATCTGCCATCTTGGCTCATCAACTTCGCATCATAGCAAAGCAGACCAGTCACCAGTGCCAACATGCTTATTAAGTATGCCCCAGTCTCCTCATCCGTACTATCGGCATAAGACCCTTAAATTGGAACATGTCACAGTACGATAGATTCACAAGTTAAACAGTAAACACGGACCCTTCAAAACCTCACCATTAGTATTGCTATGTAGACATTTTAAAGAGTCACCAAGCTGTAGGCAAAGACAATTTCAAGCCTCACCGTCTGATTCCGTTTGTTGTTCTGTCAGAGCAAAATCAGCCAGAAAAAGTTCTGAGCATTTGCCTGCCTCTGCAGGGTCGGAAAAGAGATGGGTTCTCCCAGCATAATGTATTTGAAGTTTTGCTGGCAATTGAAAGGCTTGTTTGACATCTAGGGCCCTGAGACTGACTATCATGGCCTCAAAGCGTCTGCGGTGTTGCCGCATGGCAAAGCTAAGATCAGGAAAACAAAATGTATGTCCCGTCAGTTAATTGTAGAGATCATTTCCTCTTAGCTGCTGCCAGGAGAGCGTGTTTAATAAGTGGGACCATGATGGTTATCAGAAGAGTTCTAGGCTGCCCTAAATTTTGTGGTAGTTCCCTAGGCATTACTCAGTGTACCTTTGCAAGTTTCCCGGAGAGAGCAAGTTCCAGTATTTGTCCCAAAAGTTCTTATGTAAATCCCACCAGATCATCAGCTTCTGCATTTTTTAGGTAATCCTAATAATTGTACATTAGCCAGTCAAGCACTATTTTCTAGCTGTTCCTGCCATATTCTCATGATTTTGTTTCCAGCAATGACACCAGACATGGCTACTGCCAATTTACTGGCTGGTTTGTTGCAGCTTGGGTTTCAGCTGACACGGAATCCATTCTCATATGTAACATGGCAAAGCAGCGTGTTAAAGCCTCCATTTTTTTGCTTAAATCTCTGCTTGTGTTTAGGAGCGCGGAGTTAGAGGGTTCTGGTCCCCTGCTGGCTTCTCTTTCTGCTCCGCTCTGTCCAGGCAGATCCAGCATCTTCCCTTGTTTTGCACATTAGTGATTCTCGAGTTTCTCATGTTCAAATTAGCTCATAATTACACTGAAATGTAGCTAGAATCAAGCTTGGTCTGTTGCGCTCATTTAATTCCTTTAAAGTTGACTGCAAAATTATAAAATATAAAATAAATCTGGCTCCCTCTGGGGCTGGCACATTAGGCGATGCATTGCTGTTAACTGCTGGCCTCGTCCCCCAACAGGCCTTTTTCTTCCAACAGATTTTGTTTGTTGTGTTTTATTTTACTACCCCACTCCTGTTAGTCACTGAATTTTTACATGCAAACACACATTCTTGTGTCCATTCTGTGCAGTGTCTCATTCTGTTTTTTTGTCATCGTTTGTTTGCAGCTGATGTCCTGTGAAATAGGAACACAGGAATGTGACTGCAGAAAAGGACCACCAGGCCCACCCAGTCTGCCCAATATGCCTAGGCAAGCCTTATAGGGTAGGATTCCATATTCTGGCTTGAACATACCTATGATACCTATGATCCACTTAGGCCTTTACAATAGCCCTCCCAAACATCCCCTTGTGTTTATCCCATGCCCTCTTGAACCCTCCCACTGTCTTTTCACTCACTACCTCCCTCGGTAACCCATTCCAGTTTTTCACCACCCTCTCAGTGAAGAAGTGCCTCCTAGGGTTACCCCAAATCCCTCCCCAATTTGGAATTCATGCCCTCGCCCTGGCCGCCTCCTTCAGCTGGAAAAGGCACTCCACAAGCTCCTTATTGATCCTCTTGACGCACTTAAATGTCTCGATCATTCATGTCACCCTCCTCTGCTCCAGTGAAAAAAACATACCAAGGTCATTCAGTCTCCCCTCATTTGGGAAGTGATCTAGCCCTCTTACTATCTTCGTCGCCCTCCTCTAGAAATAAACTGATCCTACCATTTCTGTCATTGTGCAGCTGGTAGCTCTTGCAACTATGCACTAAAAGGTTATGGGATCTTGGCACATACATCCACGGTGCTGTCTGAGGTCCATTCTCCCTGACTCTGATGGGTTTTCAGTTGAGAGCTAAAGGTCCCCTTAGAATCTCACACAGAGGCATGTGGCACACAGTTAGTAGGGAGGGAGTACACAGGTCCCCTGGTATGAGTAACCATCTCCAAACAGGTGCTGCTAATGCCATTACAGAGTGGTGCTCCTATCTAGGGTGGCTAGCCCAAACACTTTAGGACAAGTCCAGGTGATAGTGCTCACAAGCACTGATTAGCACAGACTGCAAAACTGAGGCAAACGTTGTTCATTGCTCAGTCATTTTGGGAATGCCTTGCATTCATTGATACATAGCACATTGAAGCAATATTACAAGAGCAGTCTGCTCATCCTGCATAGATTGCCTCAGTTTTGTAGTCCGTGCTAATCTGTGATTGTGTGCACCATCACGTGCACTTGTGCCCCTGGTATGAGTACCCCCACCACCATCATTTGATGAAGTAGCAGCATTTTTGTCAACTATGAGGTGACTGGGCAGACTGGGTGGGCCATAGGCCCTTATCTGCCGACACTGTCTATGTATCTATGTATCTGCTTGCCTGCCCTTCCGCTTGGAGGAAGGGAAACAGCCAGAATCCCATTTTACTCATTGAAAGGAGTACAGGATGATCCTGGTGTCCTGGACAACAAGGCAAAACAAACAAGGAATGACCAAAGTATTAACATGTACTGACTGCAGGACTGAAAGGGGTGGGAGGCATGATGAGGACTGTGAGTTGAGTGGACACAGCAAGTTTATTCAGTCTGAGAAACAGTGTGTCCACTAGGGGCCGTGTGCTTAAGCTGGAAGGGGAAGGTTCAGAAAATACATTAGAAACTGCTATTCTAAGGGCATGGATGCAGTTCACATCCACATCTTCCTAGAGACAGGCGAGTCATGGGAAGTCTTCAAACTAAGCTCCTCCCGCTACTCAGATGATATATTCTCTGACTCCACCCCATGACGTCAGATCTATCTTTCCACTGGAAGGGACAGGTCTCCTCCTTTGCAGCTCTGCTGCGTTGAAGGATTTTGAGTGATCAAGCACTTCTTTCATGAGTCTGACTTTTCAAGTCAGTTTTCTAGTCTAGCTCCATTTCACATTCACGATCAAAGATGGAGAACAAGAAACCCAGGTTTAAGTTTTGTACCAGGTGCTGGCAGAAAATGGCAGTCATGCATCCACATGACACCTGCCTTTACTGCTTTGGCAAGCAGTGCGATGTTGATGAATGCACCTTGTACCGGACCATACTGCCCTCATCCTTCATAGACAGGAAAACTCAACTGACACTGTTGACCAAAAGACAGGAAAAAGACCCTGGCAGTTACCGAGCCACCAGCACATGTAGTCATGGAAGAGGAGATGACAGCTGTGATGAGTTCCTCATCGGTCTTGGTGCTGTTCCTGGTTGGGGCCAGCGTCTAAGGACCTTCTCTGAGGAATTCAGGGAAATGCGTCTGGCCCTCCAGACCTTTGGGAAGAGCCCCTCACACAGTAGCAGAAAGCACAAGCACCGCTGTCATGGGACCAGGAAAGATCGCGCTCTTCCTGCTCCCTCTGTTCCCCGACTGCTAGGCCTTGTTCAAATTTCCTTCAGTTGAGAATAAGGTTGAGGGCTCAACAGCAGCCCCTTGGGGCATGTCGGCCTTGACTCCACTCATGCAGTTGGTTGAGATCTCACTCGAGCCTATCGACTATCTGTCAGGAGATTGAGGAGTCGACCTCCCAAACCCCAGTTATTCCAGTCCTCACTCTGAAAGACGTGGCCCCTTCATGTGGAGCCACTTCCACCGTAGTTTCTGTCTGGTACTCTGACTATGGAGTCCTATGCTGCTGCCAGCGTGCCAGGCTAGCTTTCAGCAGAAATCACCCGGTCTGACGACATTAGGGTGGTTCATGGTAGCAAACAATCGAGGGATGTTTTTGAGGAATCTTCTGACAACTCTGAAGGCAAGTTCATGGCTGTGACCAGGACTGGCATATTTGGCTAGGTGTTGGTCAGAGATGTGACTACTGACCATGGGCCCGTGACTTTTAGGGCTTTGCTCTGACTTATATTGGAATCCATAAATGTGCCCTTGGAACCAGTCCAGACGTGGGCTAAATGCCCTTTTACTGATATTCTAGACAAAGACAGTTCTCTGGGGGTTGCTGTTCCCATGGCTGAGGCCATCTTAGGACTAGCTCTGGAGCTTTGCAGGATCCTGTCCGGCACCCTCCTCTCACATGTCCACAAGTATGTGGTCCCAACAAGCTCCCTTTCAGGGTTCTCCAACCACCCCTTTGCTGAGGGTCAGGTTTTGGACTTGGCCTTCTGTAAATTGGGCGGCCAAGGTGGGCATGGACAGGCCTCTGGACAGTGTGTCTGAAATGATTGACCATGCAGCAAAAAAAATTTGCGCTGCTGAGTCACTGGGTCTCCATCAGGGTCTCCATCAGATTAGCTGTCTGGTTATGATGCCTAACATTGGTCACTCCCTGTTGGGAGTGCTGGATGACCTCCTTCCCCACTTTCCTGCCGACAAGCAACTGCTGGTGAAGTTAGTCAGAGACCGAGGTCAGTCGCTGGCTAAAAACGAGCGCCACACAGTTTTGGACATGGGTGACTCTTGTGCCCATGCCATGGCAACAGCCATCATCATGCATCGCAGGGCCTGGCTGAGGTTGTCCACCTTTATGGTGGACACCCAGCACAAGTTGGCTGATGTCGCCTTTTTGGGCACCAGATTCTTTGTCCCTGGGGTTGAGGGACATCTCACATAGACAGAGAAGTCCAATGTCACCCTTGATTCTCTGGCTTCTTCCCAAAAGCCTAAGAAAGACTTAGTGTCCGCCTTTTCAGCCACAGCAGTGCCATCATAGGCAGTATCACACTGGCATCTGAAGCCCAGATTTGGCAGCCAGGGGCAAAAGGGGGGGACATAGAAACATAGACTTTGACGGCAGATAAGGACCGCTTGGCCCACCTAGTCTGCCCATTTATTACCTGTGATACAAGCTGCAGATCCTAGTTAACCAATAGCCCACCGTATTTCTTCACCCCCCACAAGAATTGCCTTATGTCTGTCCCATGTATTCTTGAATTCTCCCACAGTTTTAGACCCCCACAGCCACCTCAGGAAGGCTGTTTCATGCGTCGTCCACCCTCTCTGTGAAAAAATACTTCCTCACATTGCCCCTGAACTGTCCCCCCCTCCCCCATCTTTAAATTGTGTCCTTGTTCTTGCACATCTCTTTTTCTGAAAGATGCTACCCTTATTGGACTTTGTTGATTCCACTGAGGTACTTAAAAGTTTCTATCATGTCCCCCTCTTCCTCCTTTCCTCAAGGGTATACATATTAAGCTCCTTTAGCCTCTCCTCGTATGGCCTCTCTTGCAGACCCTGCACCATTTTAGTTGCCCTCCTCTGGACTGCCTCTATCCTGTCTATGTCCTTGCAGAGGTGGGGGTCTCCAGAACTGGATGCAGTACTGCAGATGGGGTCTCACCAACTGTCTGTACAGAGGGATAACAACTTCCTGTTTTCTGCTGGTGATGCCTCTCCCTATACATCCCAGTATCCCCTCAGCCCTATCTACTGCCTTCTCACATTGCTTGCTAACCTTAAGGTCATCTGATATGATTACCCCCAGGTCCCTTTCCATTTTTGTTGTTGTTACTACCTCCCCCCCCAATGTGATTTTCTCCTGGGGTTTTGTTTCCCAGGTGCATTATTTTGCACTTCTTTGCATTGAATCCAAGCTGCCATACTTCTGACCATTCCTCCAACCTTGCCAAATTCCTTCTCATCCTTTCCATGCCTCCTTGTGTCAACCCTGTTGCAGATCTTTGTGACATCTGCAAAGAGGCACACTTTTCCTTCCAGTCCCTCTGCAATGTCACTTATAAAGACATTAAAAAGTACTGGACCCAGTACTGAACCCTGCGGTACTCCACTAGTAACCCCTCTTTCTTCAGAGTGGACTCCATTTACAATTACCTTCTGTGTCCTTTTGTCCAGCCAATGTTTTAGCCAGGCTACCACCCTGGGACCCACTCCCAGGCTGGTTAATTTGATTATTAATCTTTTGTGTGGGACTGTGTCAAATGCCTTTGCTAAAGTCGAGGTAGGCCATGTCCACAGCCACTCCCTGATCTACTACTTTGGTCACCCAGTCAAAGAAACTAATTAGATTCGTCTGTCATGACCTTCCCGCTGCCTTGGGTCCTGTGCCCCACTAGCCTCTAGGTACTCGATAATTCTTTCCTTCAGAAGTGATTCCATCATTTTCCGTACCACAGAGGTCAAACTGACAGGTCTGTAGTTTCCTGCCTCTGTCTTGCTCCCACTTTTGTGAAAGGGAATCACATCCGCCTTCGTCCAGTCCTCAAGTACCACACCATCCTCCCATGATTTGTTAAAAAGGGTAGTCAGCGGTGTCACTAGTTCTCTCCTTAATTCTTTTAGAATTTTAGGGTGAATTCCATCTGGCCCCATTGCTTTGTCCACCTTCAGTTTTAAGACTTCTATCAGAACCCTTTCTTCTGTGAAAGGACTGGGATTGGCCCCCTCTCCAGAGTGCTTCTGTTAATTGGATTAGGCACCTCCCCCTCCTCCTCTTTTGTGAATACTGAGCAGAAGTATTCGTTCAGTATCCCTGCTTTTTCACTGTTCCTCTCTGCCCACCCACCATCCTTTCTATTCAGTCTCACTATCCCTCTCTTTGTCTCTATGCTCCCTGATGTACCTATAAGAGATGGTGGTGCTCCAGCAGCCTCTGCGGTAGAGCCCCCCAAGGCTGCAGTGATGGGTTATGGGGTGTCGTCCAGTCTCTGTCCCAGGTGCCAGTCTGGGGTCGGTTGTGGCACTTCTTGCCACAGTGGTCGGCCGTTAGCATGGACAAGTGGGTTCTAGAAGTGGTGGGCAGAGGGTTGCCTCTGGATTTTGAGGTTCTCCCATAGTACTGACTCCTCACTCCTCACGAGTCGAGGGTGTTGCAGGACACATTGTCCACCCTGAGGACAGACGCTGCTCAGCTCTTAGAGAGAGGAGCAGTAGCCTGTGTGCCAGATGTTGGCCAGTCAGGGATATGTGTCCAGGTATTTCCTGGGCAAGGTCTTTACCAAGTGCACGGCAGTGGTGGTGGCCTTCCGGAGGCACAAAGACATTAGGGTATATCCGTATCTGAATGAATGGCTCATAGCCATGTTATCCAAGGAGACAGAGCAGTATAGAGATCTGATCCTCCCAATCTGTCAGGACTTGGACCTTCTGGGCAATCCGACCAGGTCTGAGCAGGTCCCTTTGCAGGTTATCAAGTTCACTGGGGCAGAACTAGACTCCCTGCAGGCCAACGCCTGCCCCCTGCGGACCCGACTCTGTATCTTACCTCTTTTGCCTGATAATTTCAGGCTGGGATCTCATGTCCTGCCCAGTTCTTCCTGTGGCTACTGGAGTTCATGGCTTCTTCCACTACCATGGTCTGTTGGGCTTCCGGGTGGATGCGCCACCTGCACTGGGAGTTGGGTCATCAGTGGTCCCAGTGCCTAGGTCACTTTAACAGCCAATCGGAGTGACCCAGCTGATATTGGATACAATCCAGTGGTGGCTGGACCCATACCTGGAATAGGAATCCCATTTGTCTTCCTAGAACTGTCTGTCATGCTTATTATAGACACATCTCTAGTGAGGTGTGGTGCACACCTAGAAGACCACAGAGCCCTTGGATTCTGGTCACCCTGAGAGTCCCATCACCACATCAACCTGCTGGAGCTCTGGTCAGTGCTTCTGGCTCTGACGAAGTTTGTTCCATTGATAGAAACATAGAAGTTGACGGCAGATAACCTCAAGGCCCATCCAGTCTGCCCATTTCTTTTTCTACCTTATGAATGCGCCATCGGCATTTGCTCTGTCAATGGCCTATCTATTCATACTTCTCAGTATTGCTCCCTTATGCCTATCCCATCCCTGTTTGAAGCCCTGCACTGTATTCATATCCACCACTTCCTGGGGTAGGCCATTCCATGCATCCACCATCCTTTCTGTGAAAAAGAACTTCTTCACATTACCCCTTAATCGGCCTCCCTCTAATCTCATGCTGTGTCCTCTTGTCCTGAAACATGTTAGACTCTTACACCTTGTTAATGCCCTTAAGGTGTTTGAATGTTTCAGTCATATCACCTCTCTCCCTCCTTTGCTCTAGGGTATACATATTGAGTTCCATTAATCTGTCCTCATACGTTTTCTGATGCAGTCCCTGCACCATTTTCATTGTCCTTCTCTGGACTGCCTTAATTTGGTTACTGTCCTTGTGAAGGTGTGGCCTTCAGTACTGCATGCAGTACTCCAGATGGGGCCTAACCAGCGTCTTGTAAAGAGGGATCATCACTTCCCTCTTACGACTTGTGATACCCCTACAAATACAACCCAACATCCCCCTAGCCTTACCTACTGCTTTAGTGGTCTGCTTGGATGATTTCAGGTCATCTGTGATGATGATGCCCACGTCTCTTTCTTCCCTTGTGACTGCAGGTAACTCCCCTCCCAACCTATAGGTGGCCTCAGAGTTTCTCTTCCCTATGTGCATGATCTTGCACTTCTTTGTGTTAAACCCCAGTTGCCACTCTTCCAACCATTTTGACAGTTTATCCAGATCTCTTCTCATTCTACCCACCCCATCCGGATCATCTACTCTGTTGCAGATCTTGGTTTCATCTGCAAACAGAGAAACCTTACCCTCCAGTACATCTCCAATGTCAATGATGATGATGATATTGAAGAGGACTGGCCCCAGGACTGATCCCTGAGGTACCCCACTTGTGACTTGCATTTATTTCTTCTGATTGTATACCATTTACCACCACTCTGTTTCCTCCCGGTCAACCAGTTTGCCACCCAGTTGACCAACTTCTGACCCACACCGAGCCTATCCAGCTTATTGATCAATCTTCTGTGTGGAACAGTATTGAAAACTTTGCTGAAGTCAAGGTAGGTCACATCAACTGCTCCACCTTGGTCCACCACACTGGTTACCCAGTTAAAGAAATCTATGAGATTAGTTTGACAGGACCTTCCTGCTGTAAACCCATGCTGTCTTGGATCCTGTGGTCCTATGGATTCCAGGTGTTGCACTATCCTTTCCTTAAGCAGTGCCTCCATAATCTTGCCCACTGCTGAGGTAAGACTGACTGGTCTGCAGTTCCCTGTCTCCTCCCTGCTACCACTCTTGTGGAGCGGGATCACATGAGTCTTTCTCCAGTCTTCTGGGACCTCTCCTGTGCTCAGAGACTCACTAAACATTTCTGATAATGGCTGTGCTAGTTCCACCCTTAGCTCCTTTAGTACCCTGGAATGTATGCCATCAGATCCCATTGCCTTGTCCACCCTGAGCTTATCGAGCTCTTGTAGGACCCTTTTTTTTGTGAAGGGATTAGTGCACGCCCCCCCCACCGTGTCCGTGGTGCTGAGCTGTGGGTCGTGCCCTACCTTCTCAGTAAATACTGACCAGAACTATTTAGGATTGATGCTTTTACATGGTCCTCCTCCTCACACGCCCCATTATCTCCTTTGATCTTAGCAATACCCCCTCTGGACTTTCTCCTTTCAGTAATATATCTATAGAAAGTCTTGTCACCTTCTTTTACTGTTCATGCTAGTGTTTTCTCAGTTTGGACCTTTGTCTGCCTTACTGCCTTCCCTGCTTCCCCTAGGGAAGTTTGGTATGCCTCCCTATCTTCATCCCGCTGCATTCCCTTATATTTCCTGAAGGCCAGCCTTTTGGCTTTGACCTTTTCTGCTACTGTTTTTGAGAACCAAAGTGGTTTCCTTCTTCTTTTGCACTTCCTTTTCTCTCTACCACAATGAGATGTTGCTTCAAGTATTGCATCCTTAATACTTGCCCACTTTGCTTGTACCCCTTCACCTGTATTTCTTCTTGCCAGGGATAGCTTAACTCTGTTGGCCATCTTATCAAAGTCAGCTCCTCTAAAGTCTGTTATTTTTGCCTTGGAATGGGATGATTTAGTTCTAGTGACCAAATTGAACCATATCATGTGATGGTCACTGGCCCCCAGGTGACCTTCTACCTGGAGATCTGTGATCCTTTCCCTGTTAGTCAGTACTAGATCTAGGATAGCCCTATCTCTTGTGGGTTGTTGTACCAGTTGTTTGAGGCCCTTCCCCTGCAGGGAATCCACTATGTGTCTAGTTCTGGCAGATGTTCCTGCTGGTATTGACCACTGTATCTGGCATGTCGAAGTCTCCCATTATCAGAACCTCACCCTTAGCTGTCAAGTTTTGGATATCCTCTGACAGTAATGTGTCTATGTTCTTCCCCTGGTCTGGAGGCCTGTAGACAACCCCAGTTAGTATGGCTGTCCCATTTCCTGTTTCCCGGGTGACCCGCAGATCTTCCTGGACTAAGTCTCCATCACTCATTCACACTAGTGGGATAGCACCGGAGGCACTAGGACCAAGCGGGAGCCTAAAGTTTTCTGAAGGGTCGGCGCCGAGAGAGAACCACGCATGCATGGCTCCATGAGACTAGCTCGCACCTGTGAAGGCTATCTCGGCGTTGACCCTCCAACTGCCTCAGTTCCTTTTCTCCCGCCGTCGAGTGCGCTTGGATGTCGACGTCGCTCATCTGCCGGAGTCAAAGTTTTCTTCTATATGACAGCAGCTTTTAATATTTTAAGTAGTAATTTCTTATTTTACAAACAAGAAGATTATGAAGAAGAAATTTTTCTGCCATCAGCGATTCGTCCTTGGATGGTAGCGGTGTGATCAGGGAGGACTTTGTTTGAAAGTTTTATGGCAGAGGGCTGTGTCGGTCCGCGCCCTTAATTAGCAGGGGATCTGACTACGAACAGTCCTGTGCTCGGGGAGGGGGACAGTCCTCTGAAGCACTAATCTAGCGGTTCTGGGGATCCGGCTCCGCTTAACCTCAAGCTCCTCTTCCTTGTTGGGGGAAGAAGAATTGGTGGCGCTCGAGGTTGCCCATTGGTATGTCTGCACGAGGAGTGTTCGGGAGGGGCAGTGGGCCTGAACCGACTTTCGTGGGTTCCTCTTGGCCCCGCTCCTAACGGCTGCATTCTCGACTCCTATCTCCATCTCTGTCCTCGCTGGAGCTCCGGTGGGCAGTTTCACCTCTGGGCCGCTCCTATGGAGCAGGGGGTTTGACTTTCCAGTTTTTCCTGGCTCTGTTCCTGATTTCGGGACCTCCGGGCCTCGGAGCCATTGGACCGGAGCCGGGTCACTTGAATCATGAATGGTGAGGTGCCCTCTTTGTGGCTTTGCCATCGTGTCGACCCCTTATACCTACCCCCCTCTCCCCTTTTCCGTGCAGGGGCCGGCACGGGCACCACCTTTTTCCTTCTCCTCTGCTCAGGATTTCCATTGGCATTTTCCTTCGGTGCTGTGGCTCGGTGCCTTAGTCGACACCGTATCTTGGTCGGCGCCATGGCTTGGTGCCTTGGTTGGCGCTGTGGCTCGGTGACTTGGTCGGCTCGGTGCCTTGGTCGGTTCCGTGGCTTGGTGCCTTGGTCGGTGCCGTGCCTTGGTGCCTTTGTCGGCGCCGTGCCTCTGTGCCTTGATCGGCGCCATGGCTCGGTGCCTTGGTCGGCGCCATGCCTCAGTGTCTTTGATTGGTGCCGTTCCTTTCTCGGCGCCGCGGGTTGGCACCATCGCTCTGTGCGGTGCTGTGGGTGCTCTTGTTGCTGCCGCTGGTTGTCAGCGCGGTCAGTGGTGTCTGGGTGGCGCGGGCAGTGCTAGGCACTGCGGGTGCCGAGGATATACATGGTGACGCGGAGTTCCGTGGGTGTCTTGGGTGCCACTGGTGCCATCTATACCAGGGGTGGCACCGCAGGTGCCCTTGGGTGTAATTCTTGCCATGGGTGTCGGGAGTGCCCTCGGGTGCCATTGCTACAGGGGTGCAAGGGGTGCCTGCGGATACTGCTGTGGCTCCCCTCGGGTATCGCCCAGGTTGGCATAGGCACTGTTTGGTGCCCTCCTCTGCCATGAGTGGTGCTGGTGCCACACGGGTGCTAGTGGGTGCTGTATGGCAGAATTAGTGACACACTTTTCCTTTCGGACTTCTTTTCCACAGAACTTGTGCGGGATGTTTATCGAGGAATGAACACCTGTTCTGCGGATTATTTTTTCCACACATCTTAGTGAGTGGTGGTCTATGTGGTATCTTGTGTCATCCAGTGGTTTTCTGCTGATGGTACTCTGCTGTACTGTTCTGCCAGTGAAATCTCTCTTTCCGCTCAGCACTTTCTCTGCTCCCTACGTGGTACCAAGCTCCTCGACATCCTTCCTGATGGCGGAGTCTCTAGTGGCTCTGACCTAGACCTCTCTTGGAGGTCCTCCTGGGGTAGAAGTGCATTTAGATGGGTCTTTCCCTGTCCTTCTGGTCAGTAATACAGCGGACGACTCATTTTATATTCTGAAGGGCACGTCCTCTCTATCATCAGTGTCTGATGGAAAATCTTTACAGTAGTTCTCAGTAATGGGGTCAACTATAGTATTTCACACTGCGTCCGTGGACCATACACTTCTGCGTCTAGACTTTTTCAATCAAGACAGTTACACTTTGTGGAACATTCTAATGTAATGGTTGGGAGTCGCTCTGGCTCTTCCGCTTCTTTGATGGGGGTATATAGCCCCCGTGTGATATTGCCCCTTTGGTGGCTTCTTCGGCACAGGTGGTTAACATCTCTCCAGCTGTGATTATTAGTCTGGTCATGATTTCAGTATGGACGCTCAGGCTCCTTCTGCACTCAGATGGAGAACATCTTCGTCATTTTGTATCAAAACAATCCTTGCAAATAGCAGCCTGAAAGCCTTGTTAGGCTCGGACTAAAAATTAAAAAAATATATAAATATACTTTTAATCACAGCACAGGGCCTTGCCGGAATTACCAGATACCCCTCTTTTTTGGATCTGGTCAGGTTCCGCCTCAACCCCTGAGGCGCTAGTCTCCAGAGTACGGTAAAGAGTACCTGATTTCTTCTTCTCTTAGGGGGAGTCCGATGGCGGCAGTGTGGGTCATCTATTTCTTTGAGAGATTTCTCTCATTCAGAGACATTTCCTAGACCTAGGCGACTGCCCAGTCTGTTAATTCCCCTTTCTTTTTATCTGGCTTTCTTCTCTTGAGCAGAGCCTTGCAGCAGCAGAAGCGACTCTTCGCCGAGTCGGAACTCAGCTTCCTACTTCCTTGCTTGCTTAATTTAACAGGCGATTTTCTCCCTCTTGGCAGAAGGTCAAGTAGGTCCTTTTTCTGAGGTAGCTTCTCAAATATTCACACCTTCGGTTCCTGCGCACTGGTCCATGCCAGTCGCTCATGAAGCTATGCTCTTCAAGTGCGGGATGGAGTTGTGATGTTTGATCTTCTTCGAGATACAACTCTTGCAGCAGGTAACACCATTAGAACTGAAGCCGGCAGGCATCAGGACCCCACAAAATTTTCTAGCTAGCAGTCTTCAGCGGGGACTGCCTCCAGTGTCGGTCCTGCCCCCGACATCAGACGTAGTACATAAGGAGGCGGTCCCACCAGAATCCCCAGTTCTTTCCCACCATCAACTTTGCATGTCTCAACCTCATTGGTTTAGTCTAGTGCGCGATGACCAAGAACAAACTATCCAAGCTTCGGAGGAAATCCTTTTTTCAGCCATTTCTTCATCTGATGTCCTCCCCAACTTTAGTGGAGGGCCATTCTTCGAAGTGTGCCTGTGGGAAGCAGATTCCTTTCAAAGACCCTCATTCGGCCTGCGTTCGGTGCCTGGGCCCGGATCACGACACCCAGGCTTGCTCCTTCTGCCAGAACTTTAACAGCTGAAAGAGAATCCGCCGACAGAAGGCTCTCCAGGCTTTCCTTCTTGAAGAAAAGCTTAAGGCCATGGAACCTTCCTCCAGATGGGAATCTTTGGGGAAGTCGCACAGGCACCACGAGAAGCACCAGGAGAAGGTGAGACCCGGATCCCCCTCCAGGGCCTCGGACTCCCGCAGCTCCGGCTCCAGGTCGGACAACTCCCCGTCTAGAGCCCACTCTCAGCCTCCCCTGGTCGTGGTCAGATCAGCCAGTGGTTCTTCGACTCTGCAGCCTGCCAAGACCTTCAGGCCCGCTTCTTTGGCTAAGGCCTCATCCAGGTCAGAGGAGTATCACAAGTCCTCTTCCTGGCACTCGGCCCCCGACGTCCGGTCAGTCTCCCTGCCGCTGCCACCCCAACGCAAGACCAAGGAGCTGACCTCCCTTAAGCGGACGTCGGACCCGACATCGGGCCACCCATCGGCCAAGGTACACAAACACTCCCAGGAACCGGCGGCAGTTCATCACCCGTCGCCGGTCAGGCATTCACCCCCCAGGACGCCGGCGGGGGGAATGACGTCAGATACCACAGCCAGAAGGACCACTCTGCCTCCTACTGATGTCGGTCAGGAGGCATTGTCGGAGGAGGAGTCTACTCAGCCCGAAGACCAGGTGGGTGATTCCAGACCCATCGAACTCCCACGGGAGCCCTCTCCAGAACCTGAGACCCCGGGGAGCTGATGCCTGGCCGCGATGACAGGCCACCGGCGCCTGGTCCGTCGTCTGGCCTAAACTTGGCAGAAGTGAAGGAGCTCTTTACTTTCTGATGGGACACCTTCAAAAAGGATGTGGTCACCACGCATCCTCCTCCCGCATCCGCGGCACCACCGATGCCTGCGCCCCCTCCTTCACCAAAAGGGGGCCACAGGCCTAGCACCTCCCCCACCCCACCCCCGGAGCCAGCAGCACCTCCTAGGGGCAGATCTACAGAAAAGAGAAGACCTCCGTCAAGATCCTTTTCAGGGTCACCCAGCCCCAAGAGACCCAAAAGACGTTGGTATTCACCGTCTACGGAGGATTCCAGATCTGACATCTCTGAATGCTCCAGGTCTCCTTCTCCAGTTAGCATCCCCTCTCCGGACCCACGTGACCTTCCTAGGTCTCCTCTGGATGACCCCTCGTTCGCCGAGATAATGAGACCCGTCCAAGAGAACATGGGATGGGATACGGAGGAACTCGACCCCGGAAGACTACTCCTTGCCCGCTGCCTTCGGCAAAAAGATCCCAAGCCTGTGGTAGTGCCACCCTTGGTGGACACTTTCGTGGATGTCACCGCAGGAATTTATTTAACTCCAAAAATTGATTAGCGTTTTGCTCATAAAAATACCAAAACATTGTGAAAATGCATAGCACTTGCCTCACTGTGTTTAACAAACATAACACTTCTAGAAAACCTATATTAATACTTTCTGTACAGTTAGCATTGTCCCAAGAAAAAAAACTGCTAATCAATTATTTAAAACCCTGCACCAAGGCAGTGTGGAAGCGTCCACATTCGACCCCGGCAATGCCGAAGAAGGCTGACCGCCTGTACAAGGCCCCAAGGGAGGACCAGTATCTGGCTAATCATCCTCTGGCCGACTCCCTGGTCATTACAGCCTCTCATGACCGGTCTCGAAACCGCAACATCTGAGCCGCGTAGCCACGGACCCGGAATCAAGCAGTTGGGCGTGCTGGGCTAGGCCCGCGCTTACAGCGAAGCTGCGACTGCGTCATTAGATCGCTGAATTACCTGACCCACTGGTTCAGTTCCAGAGCGCGCTGTGGGAACAGGGACAGGAACACCGCGGAGAAATGCCAGGCGGTGGCCAAAGGAGAACTCCTTCAGCTCCTCCGCACGGGTTCAGACGTGGGGACCCAGGTGCTCCGAGCCGCGTACAACTCCGCAGACTCTTTGGCCAGAGCGGCAGCCTCAGGCGTATGTCTTCGGAGACACTCATGGCTCCGTGTCTCTGAGTTCACCTCTGACGTCCAGAAAAACATTATGGACGCTCCTTTTCATGGCGAAGTTTTGTTTGGTGAAGTCTTGGAAAAGGTCATCACCAAATTACAGGAAGCTGGGAAGGCCGTTAGATCTGTCCAGGCCATGTACAGATCTAGACTCAGTTCCTTTCGTAGGAACCAGAGTCGTTTTTGCAGCCAGACTCGAAGGCAACAACCTCGTTCCGGCCAGCAACAGAGGGGCTCCTTCTCCCGGAAAGCCCAGGCCAAGACGTGCTCAGGTAGAGGCCAACGTGCTTCTAAGTCGGCCCAACCTGCAGGACACTCTGCTGCCACAGCATGACTCCTTCCCGGTCCCCGCCCTTCCTCAGGATCAACGGGAAACAAAGGTCGGGGGTTGCATCGCAGACCACCTGCCAGGGTGGCGATCAGTCACCACCAACAGGTGGTTGCTACAGTTGGTCGAAAAAGGCCACTATATAGAATTCCTAGACAAGCCTCCCACAAGGCCTCCTCTGCTCTCCCGTTACTCGGGTCAGCACACTCTGCTCATAAGGCAGGAAGTGCTCACGCTTCTACAGAAAGAAGCTTTGGAGCATGTTCCAGGGAACCAGAAAGGAGCAGGTTGTTATTCACACTTATTCCTGGTTCCAAAGAAAACAGGGGACCTCCGTCCAATCTTGGACCTCAGCAACCTCAATATGTCTGTCGTTTACAAGCGCTTCCGCATGGTGACCCTCCCGGGACTAATCCCCATGCTGAAGAAGGATGCTTTCTTGGCGTCCCTGGACATGCCGGACACCTGCCTGCACATCCCTATCGCTCAGTCGCACAGGAGGTTCCTGCGCTTCGAGTTTCTCGGTTGCCACTATCAGTTCCGAGCACTTCCTTTCGGGCTGTCATCGGCACCCAAGGTATTCACCAAGTGCATGGCAGTCATGGCAGCGTCTCTGAGGAGACAAGGCCACTACGTGTTCCCGTACCTGGACGACTGGCTTCTCATGGCCTCCTCCAAGGAGGCATTGCTGTTGGCCATTCAGTATACCTAGGCTCTCTTTCAGTCTCTGGGCATCTTAATCAACTACCAGAAGTCTCTCCTGGTACCGTCTCAGAAACTGCAGTTCATAGGGGCAGTTCTGGACACCGTCAAGGGGAAGGCCTTTCTTCCCAAAGACAGAGCAGAACACATACGATCCCTCATAAGGGACCTGTCAGCGAAGAAGACCGTCCCGGCCAGACTGGTCCTTCGCCTGCTCGGACACATGGCTGCGGCTATTCCAACAGTCCCGATGGCAAGACTCCACATGCGGGTAACCCAGTGGATGTTAAGGGTGCAGTGGGACTAAAGGCAAGACCATCTGCAGCATCCAGTCAGAATCACGAAGACTGTGGTTCGGGACTGGCAATGGTGGCTAGATCCGGGAACCCTCTCAGTGGGGGTTCCTTTCACAGTGCCATCCCCGGTGATAACACTCTCCACAGACGCCTCAGGGCTGGGGTGGGGAGTACATCTTGAACAGGTGAGGTCTCAGGGAATATGGATCATACCGAGGAATCTCATCTCCATCAACATATTGGAGATGAGGTGGTCCTTATGCCCTGCAAACCTTCCAGTCGGAGATTCCACCAAGTACTCTCCTGTTACAAACAGACAATACTGCGGTGATGTATTACCTCAACAAACAAGGAGGCACACTCCTACCCTTTGCAGGAGGCCATGAGGGTGTGGAAATGGGTATCTGACCGCAGCGCAAACCTCATTGCAGTTCACGTTCGGGGTGGACAACATTGCCATGAACAGCCTGAGTCGTTCCCAGGCCAGAGTCCACGAGTGGGAACTTCTACAGGAGGTGACAGAGGATCTGTTCCACAGATGGGGCACTCCAGAATTAGACCTATTCGCCTCCCCATCCAACGCAAAACTGCCCAATTTTTGCTCGCTAGATCCAGGGCCTGGTGTTTTTTGGCGAGACGTGTTGTCCCTCTCCTGGGCAGGCAGATTCCTTTACGCCTTCCCTCCTTTCCCGTTGATCCAGAGAGTCCTTCTCAAACTTTGCAGGGAGCATGCGACGCTTATTTTGATCGTGCCTTTTTGGCCCAGGCAAATTTGGTTCCCACTTCTGAATCAGTTATCCCGGGAACCTCCGCTTCCTTTGCCAATAAGCTCCCACCTGTTGTCTCAGAAGGAGGGTTCACTAGTCCATCTAGACTTACAGTCACTGAACCTGCATGCTTGGCTCCAAGAGACATAGCCATGTTGCGACACGGGGTCTCGCATGGGGTGGCAGAGGTTCTTTCTGCTGCCAGAAAACCAGCGACACATGCAACACTCGCAAGTGGACAGGTTTTGCCTGTGGTCTCAAGCCTGTGATTTCGCATGTAGTCTGTCCTGAGAAGCTGGTTCTGGAGAACCTGTTTTCCCTCTTTCAATCTGGGCTAGCTTACTCACGATAAAAGTGCACCTTTGTGCAATCTCAGCTTATCATGCACCCATAGGCCACGCATGGTGGCAGCTGATCCTACCCATTGCCTTTTTAAGGGGGGTCCTTCACCTTAGGCCGCCCATTAAGGATCCCGTCGCTCCTTGGGATTTACCCTTTGTCCTGGAGCAGCTTACGCTGCCACCTTTTGAACCCGCCGCAGATTGCGAGCTACGTTTTCTGTCGTGGAAAACGTTGTTTTTAGTTGCTGTTACTTCGGCAAGAAGAATCTCCGAATCACATAGAAACATAGACTTTGACGGCAGATAAGGACCACTTGGCCCACCCAGTCTGCCCATTTCCCTACCTACTGGATAAGCTGCAGATTCTAGTTAACCAGCAGCCTATTTCCTGCAACCCCCCACTATAATTGCCTTATGTCTGTCCCATGCATGTTTGAATTTCTCCACTGTTTTAGATCCCACAAAATTATTTGCTCTCATGTGCAAGGAGCCTTATTTAATTTTTCATCAGGACGGAGTGTCCCTGAGGACGAACCCTAGGTTCCTGCCTAAGGTGGTTTCAGCCCTTACTCTTAACCAGGACATTGATTTACCAGTGTACTTTCCTAAGTACGCCAATCGAGAGAAGCACTGCTCCACCTCTGGACATTCACAGGTGTCTCGAATGTTATTTGACCAGATCCAAGAGCACCGGGAAAGCGGAGCAGCTGTTCGTTTCCTTTGCTGAAGGATGAAAGGGCTGATCTTGAAACAGACCCTTTCACGCTGGCTCATTCAGTGTATTTCATTTTGCTACGTCAAACGTAACAAACCCTTACCAGGAGTGGTCAAGGGCCATTCCACAAGAGGAGTGGCTACCTCCTTTGCAGCACTGAAGAACGTGTCTATATCGGCTATATGTGCTGCAGCCACCTGGAGTTCGGTACACACTTTTATCAGGCATTATAGCCTGGATATCGCCTCAAGGCGAAGAGCTGGTTTCGGCCTAGCCGTTCTTCAGGGACTTCTGTGTTAGGCCCAGGACGGGCCTCAATTTCAGTCTTGCCTCCTCCCGATGGCTTTTCAAAGGCGCCATTGCTGGGAATCAGTCCGAATGGTGTAACCTGCTGCAAGAGCTGTATCTCGAAGAAGATAGTACAGTTACGTAAGAACTTACCGTAACACTAGATCTTCGAGAACAGCTCTTGCAGCAGGTACCTTCCCGCCCACCATTCCCCCTTGGAGGAAGTAGGTACCAGCCTAACACTATCCTTAGGATTGGAAGAGTCGGTTCTTAGTTTTGACCATCTGATGGCGGATCCTCATTCTCCTCTTCTGATGTCACCCAGCGGCCGGAAGTCTCCGGCGGGAGAAGTGGGGATTCTGGCGGGACCGCCTCCTTATGTACTACGCCTGATGTCGGGGGCGAGACCGACGTCGGAGGCGGTCCCTGCTGAAGACTGCTAGCTAGAAAATTTCCATGGGGTCCTGACGCCTGCCGGCTTCAGTCCTAATGGTGTGACCTGCTGCAAGAGCTGTTCTCGAAGATCTACTGTTACAGTAAGTTCTTACGTAACTGTACTTTTTTCAGCAAACAAACTAGAATCCTTTCCTACTCCCTTCAGTGAAGCCAGAGTGGGTAGTGCCTCATCGCGTTGTCACTGCCTTTTTCAGTCACTTCAACAAATGGGTTAGCCCTAACTTGGTCCTACTGTGTCCCTCCTCAACGCACATCTGCCTCTATTCGCCTTAGAAATCCAGCCCCTGTTTTTTTTTTTTTTTCTGTCGGAATGTTTTTTTTCCCACAGTGGACACGTCCTCCTGTACACTGTTTCCTTTCTTCCCTGAGTTCAGAGACTGCTGCTACAGTTGTACACACAGGGGCAGGATGATTCCTTCTGGTATATGCAGTGGGTAGGATCTGGTTCTACTAGACCACCACGAGAGGCTTCTAAGTCGTGCTTGGCCTTCCATCAGGAAGATTCCTGTGACTAAGTGGAGACCATTCTCCTTGATGGGCTAACCCCACCTGGACCCCCTTGCTCACCAAGTACTGGGTTCAAGTGCTCCTGGACCTGTTGTTCACAGGTCAGCCATACTTGATAGTGGGGGTTTCTGTCTGCACTTTTTGATCTACCCTGAACCAGTAGACTTTACCTCCGACTCTTTCAGTTCCTGAGGTCCTTTTACGTTACATTAGTACATGTCTTTGACACTATTAATTTTGGTCCTAGGCCAAACTATGAGGCCAGGTTCTTGCCGCTCTCCTAGAGTGGTTGCGGCTTCCTGGCAGACTTTCATTTTGTGCCCATTGCAGTCGTCTGCAAAGTGGCAAGTTACAACTCGAGCACTTATCTTGTAGGCACAATTTTCTAGATGCTCTTACAAGGCAGCTCTTTTTGTTAGCAGGACAGTTCTTGGCTGTCCTTTCTGAGTGAATCCTATCTCCTACCACCCTACTCAGGGTTGTTGGTTTTAGCTTGGTACTCTCCCACTAGTGTGAATGAATGATGGAGACTTAGTCCAGGAAAATGTGGAAATTACATACTTACCATAATTATTGATCTTCTTGGACAGTCTCCATCACTCATTCACACGCCCACCCACCATCCCCTGGGTTAACTTGTTTTCTTTCCTGGCCTTAACAGTCCTATGGTTCAGACTGTGAGGACATTATTCTTTGACCTTTCTTGTAAAGGCCATCTGGGCCCTCTCAGGCCAGAAACTCAGGATGAGTTATTCTCATAATTCAGCTGCACCTCCTCTGTCGAAAAAGGTACTGAGGCAGTTGGAGGGTTGACGCCTAAGATAAGCCTACGGCGGCTAGTCTCGCGGTTGCCACTTGTCATGGTCCTCTCTCGCGCTGACCCTTTGGAAGCGTTGGGCTCCAGCTGGTCCTAAGCGCCTCTGGCGCTATCCCACGTGTGAATGAGTGGTGGAGACTGTCCAAGAAGATCAATAATTACGGTAAGTACGTAATTTCCATTTTTTCTGGCTCCTTATGTGATATTTTCATTGACACAATGGGCCTCTCCACCCCTCCCCCTTTTTTGCACCTCTGTCTCTTCTGAACAGTACATAGCCAGGTACTGAAGTCTCCCAAGTGTGGTTACTGGTGAACCATGTCTCGCTAATGGCTACTGTGTCGAGTTCAGCCTCTGTCATTATTGCCTACAGGTCTGGGATCTTGTTTCCCAGACTGCGAGCATTTGTGTACATGATTTTCCCCTTGGCCTGATTTTGGTTTGTTGGTTGTTGGGCGAGGTCTGGCGTTTCTCCTGTGCATGGTATGGGGAGCCAGACCTTTTTCCTTACCTGGTGATTCAAATGAACTACAAACATGCTAAACCCTTGTTTGATCACTAGCTGAGGAGGAGGGGTGTTCTTCCCATTCAACGTATTGGGTGCTGCACCCCTGTCCCCATTTGCTAGTTTAAATGTTCTGCAAATACGTCAAACTTCTGCCCCAATGCACTGACTCCCTCCTTAGTCAGATGCAGTCCATCAAATTTAAAGAACTTTTGCTCCCAAAACTGTTGCCAGTTACCTACAAATTTGTGTCCTTTTTCCTGGCACCAGCCCTTGAGCCACATGTTTAGCTGCCCTATCTCCCCTTCTCTGACCTTCCGTCCATCTGCCCCTCTCTCCCAGACTGGCAGGATCTCAGAGAAGAAGGTGCTGGACGAAATGGATGATAGTTTGTCGCCCAGCCTGGTCAGGTGTTCCTTGGTCTCCACAACTGACCAGTTGGCGAGATCCTTAGTCCCTATGTGTATTGGGACATTGATGTTTTCTCCTGCTTCCTGTACAATTTTAGCAATGCGGTCAGTGTCTCTCCACGCTGATGTACCTGGGAGACATCTGACCATTACCCCTGGCTGGAGATGGATATCAACTCCCCAAATCATGGAGTCTCCTATGATCAGAAGTGTTTTGGATTTCCTTTTCGTTTTGGTTCCTGTTTTGGGCGAGTTTTGTTGTGCTAGCTCCTGTGCTGCAGTGTCCTCTGCCCCTTTGTTTGATTTCGGAGATAAAAATGGCCAAGGTGCCTCTACACCATTCTTTTAGGGCTATCTATGATGCGGTGGATTCCTCCGCTCAAGGTGCGGCCATGGCTGTGAGCCTTCGTAGATACTAGTGTTTGATAGTATCGGGATTAGCCCCTGATGATCAGTCGGCTGTCCAAGATGCACCCTTCAGGGGTTCTGTCCTGTTTAATGGGGATACCCAGGACATCATCACGAGCCTGCAAGATAAAGGCATAGCCCTTTGGTCGGTCCATGCTATATACTGGCCGAAGACTCAGCAGCAGCAACGCCATCCTTTTCATTGGCAAAACAAACGCCAGACGAAACCCAGCAGGTGCCCAAACGCCAGTTTAAGCGTAGACTCCACCGCCACTGGCCCTGGCGAAATTGCGAGCTGCGGCGCAGCCTCCCAATTCCCCCTCCCATTCCTGACTCAGCGACCGTCCCTTCCTCCTCTCCCTCCCTTGGAGGAGCAGGTGGGCGGAAAGTTCCCAAACCATCATGTCGGATGCTTGGGTGCTGCAACTCATAAGACTTGGTCACTTGCTGGAGCTTCAAGAAAAACCTCCAGATACTCTGCCAAGGTTGTCTCGTTATCCAAGGGCGCATATCCCTCTCCACCCCTTCTGTCACCACCGACTGGGGCTTCTTCAGTCGACCTACCTTATCCCCTCCAGCCTGAGATCTTCCCATCTGTGCCTGTGTAACTCGGCTCACCTGCAACACACAGACGGAGCCATTCCCCTCCAGAATACACCCCCTGGGGTGGGGCCGCCTTCTGTTCCTCTGCACTTTCTTCTGGCGCGCCATGGGTGGAAGCGACATTGAGACCAGGTTGCAGTGGGCAGGATCCAGCAGTGGAGGTGGGGGGCAGGCAACTTCTACCCCCCCAGACAATGGGTGGTTTCCCTTGTTCTGGAGCTCCCTCTAGGCACCCGGACTCGCAATACCACTTAGTGCTACCAGGCGCACTCCCACACCCAGCTTGCGAACGGCTGCCGAGGCACCTCCCCCTTGCGTCTTGCATGATGCCCGGTCTGCGGCGCTCGCAGCCTCCACTAGGAGCCGTTCACGCGGGGGAGTCGTCCACCCACCCACCCCAGGAGAGGACAAGAGGTTCAGGATGCTGTTGTTGCACAGCCTGCTGCCCCTACTGTCCCAGGACCAGTGGCTCTGCACCTTGGACATAAAGGACACGTATCTCCATATTCCCATTTTCGGTCTCCACAAGAAGTTCGTCACGTTCTGTTTCCAAGGGGAGCACTACCAGTTCAGGGCGCTTCCCTTTTGTCTATCTTCTGCCCCCCCAAGTCTTTACCAAATGTATGTCAGTAGTAGCAGCAACCCTGAGGCGTCACGCTGTTTTTCCTTACCTCAACAACTGGCTCCTTCCAGCCCCGTCAAGGGAGGGACTGGAGAGAAGTCTCTTTCTGCTACCCTGCATCTTTTCAAGAGCTTATGGGTCACGGTCAGTTTCCCCAAATCTCAGCTAGTTCCATCCCAACGCCTACAGTTCATTGGGGTGGTTCTGGACATGGTGCAGGGTATGGCCTTTCTTCCCCTGGACAGGGCAGATACCCAGGTGGGTCAGGCCAACTCAGTTGCTTCCAGCCATTCAACCGTTACATCTCAGCCAGGGCGGTTTTCTGCCTTTTGGGACTTATGGCAGCAGCTATTCCCACGGTTCCATTGGCCAGGCTCCACATGCGGATTTCGCAGTGGACTCTTGAGTTCCCAGTGGGACCAGAGGGTAGACAATTTGGATTGCCCAGTCCTTATCTCCACCCCTATGCAACGCAATCTGTTGTGGTGGCAAGACCCCAGCAATCTTTTGCAGGCGGCTCCTTTCCAGACTCCTTCCCACTCCCAGACTCCGACCACAGATGCGTCGAGACAGGGTTGTGGTGCCCATCTGGGACACCACAGAACCCAGGGTCTGTGGTCCCCTCTGGAAGCGCACTTGCACATCAGTGTGCTGGAAATGAGGGCAGTGCTTTATGCTCTCCAAGCCTTTCAGCACATGCTTCTTCCGGAAGTGCTCCATATCCAGACACACAACATGTGCGTAGTGTGGTACTTGAACAAACGGGGGGGATACCTGCTCAAATCCTCTTTACAGGGAAGTGATGCGGGTCTGGAACTGGGCAGTTCTGCATGGAATCTGCCTGAGGGCGGTTCACGTCCCAGGGGTGCAGAACGTTCTCGCAGACAGTCTAAGCCGCGCCATGGCAGGGCTCACAAGTGGGAGATGAACCAAGAGACAATAAATCTCATCTTCCACCAGTGGGGTCATCCAGACGTCGACCTGTTTGCAACCCCGATAAATGTAAAACTTCTCAAGTTTTGCTCACTCGATCCAGGGCCTGGTGTTTTGTGGCTAGACACGCTGACGCTCTCTTGGACAGGGAGTTTTCTGTACGCATTCCTTCCCTTTCCCCTATTGCAGAGAGTTCTGAACAAGATACAGTCAGATGGAGCACAGATGATTCTAATAGCTCCTTTTTGGCCCTCGACAGATTTGGTTCCCTCTGCTGCAGCATCTGGCAGTGGAACCACCTATCCCTGTTCCTCTGTCTCGCAACCTTCTCACTCAGGAGAAAGGCACAATGGTCCACCCCGAGATAAAGTCACTGTATCTTCATGCGTGGCTCCTCAAGACATAGCCACTTCTTGTTACGGGGTCTCCCCCAAGGTAGCTCCGATCCTGGTAGAAGCTAGAAAACCATCCACCAGGACTACCTACGCTATAAAGTGGAAGCGTTTCTCTATTTGGGCCACTGCAAAGGATCTGGACCCGTTCTTGTGCCTAGCTTCTAAGGTCATGGAGTATCTCCTTCATCTATCTGACCTGGGCCTGAGTTACTCTTCATTGAAGGTGCATTTAGCAGTCATCTCTGCCTACCATGACCCGGTAGAAGGCAAAGACTATGGCTCAGTTAGAGGTCTCAAAAACCTTTCTGAAGGGTATCCTGCATGTGAAACCCCCGGTTGCAGAATCCTGCACCACCGTGGGAGCTGAATTTTACGCTAGAGAAGTTGACCTTGCCTCCCTTCAAACCAGCAAGCTCATGTGAGCTTTGCTTTTTGTCCTGGAAGTGTTATTTTTAGTTGCCGTTACTTCAGCTCACAGGATTTCCGAGCTTCAGGCCCCGATGTGTAAGGTGCCCTATTTGATTTTCCATAGAGACAGGGTGGCTGTACGTACAAATCCTAAGTTCCTGCATAAGGTCATGTTGGAAACGACCCTCGATCAATCCTTGGAATTGCCAGTGTATTATCCTGAACATTCCAACCATGAGGAAGCCAACATGCATACATTAGATGTCCACAGGATTTTGCGTTATTATATGAACAGAATGAAACATGTCCACAAAACGGATTGGTTATTAGTTTCCGACGCACCAAAGAGTGCAGCAGTTTCCAAGCAATGCCTTTCAAAATGGCTGGCAAATTGCATAGTTTTTTGTTACCAGAAGTATGGTAAGGTCCTTCTGGGTCAGGTCAAAGGACATTCTACCAGGGGTATGGCTGCTTCCACAACATATTTCCGAAACGTCTGCTGCAGATATCTGTGCGGCAGCGACTTGGAGTTTAGTCCACACGTTCATGAAACATTACAGTCTGGACATTTCTTCTAGGCACAGGGCTGGTTTTGGACTAGCAGTCCTCCAAGGACTTCTGTCCTAATTGGTTCCAGTCCTCCTGAGATATATTCCTACCTCCCTTATTATTTTCCTTGTCCCTTGGACATAGGATTGCTTGGGACTCAGTCCTACCTGTTATTACCTACTGCAAGAGCCCTTTCGAAGTAAGATAGTACAGCTACGTAAGAACTTACCGTAACAGTAGAACTTCGAGAGAGGCTCTTGCAGTAGATAATGCTTTTCCCACCCTCCTTACCCCTTTTTCCAGTCTTGGGTTTTCCCTTCATTTCATTCTTCCAGATGCCATTTTTTGAGGGGGTTCAGGATCCTCTTTCCTTTGCCTGTCTGGGCCTAACTAGGTCTCCGGCGGGAGAACTGGAGGGCGGACATGGGGACTGCCCACTATATAGGATCACGCTGACGTCCGTCACGTGACGTGGGGTGGGCAGTCCCCTGTCAGACTATGCTTACAAAAGTTTCCATGCAGTCTTGATGCCAGGGGGCGCCAGTCCTACCTGTTATTACCTACTGCAAGAGCCTGTCTTGAAGAGCTATTGTTACGGTAAGTTCTTATGTAACTGTACTTTGTAGGAGTGGTGTATGTTGTTCATCTACATGAACCCACCGACCTCCCCGGCTTCGCTGCATGACCCTCTGCTTCCAGTGGGCAAGATCTGGCATCAAGGGGTGGAGCCAAGGGATATACCACCTGGGTGGGTGGGAGAAGCCAGCTTTGAGACCTTCCAGCAAGAATCTTAAAGGGAAAGGACATACAAACTAGTGTGGATGAACAACATATACCACTCCTAGAACTACTGTTTCAGGTGAGTAACCTGTTTTTCTGTTCAGAAGTAGATAACTGATCACATTTGTGAGAGGCATAGAAGAGCATAAGCACCTGTACAGAGCTGATTGCCAGCTCATGTGTGTGTGTGTGTGTGTGTGTGTGTGTGTGTGTGTGTGTGTTTATATATATATGTGTATACAGTCACCATTCACAGTTCATGTATCTTTTGTAACTTTTTCATCTCTGAACAGTGTTGCGTTCCGAAACTGCAGCCTGTGCTCTGACGAGGTGGACATGGAAAGAAGTTACCGGCTCAAGGACTTGCTCCAGGACTATTTTGAGAAGAAGGTTGAAGTGGAGCAGATGGGGAGGAACTTGGAAGGCGGTGAAGAGGAGGAGGAAGATGAAGGTCTAAGCAGAGTAAAAGTGAGTTTTCATAACAAAGTATGTAGCAGTTATAACAAATGTATGTGTTGTACAAGCCCAGGATCCTAAAACGAAAGCAAGTCTTGGGAGGAGTGTGCTGGACTAGGGCAGTTATTTCAGATCTGTTCCACTCACTCAGTATTATATTTATTCATAAAATATCAGAATTGGGCAGTTTTTGGATATTTTTGTTTTAATAAATGTGACACTGAGTGAAGGAGACTGACTGTACTCTTCCTTTGTTTAACCTTGAAATGCTTACTCTGTGTCGCGGAATTCTGAACGTGAGCGCTTGAGGCTCCTCCACCGACATCCACAGCCTATGTGGAACGATGATTGACTCTTGCAGGCCTTGCACTGTGATGACACCGCTAAACCAATCGATTCTTCTGAGAGAATGCTGAATGCCCACAAAAAATGTTGGTAATTAAGAAACAACCTTGATTTTAATGCTGTATTACAGAGCTACTTGTCTGAATCCACCAATTGATTTGTGGAGTTGTTGGAGGCTCCAACAGAATTGTGATCTCACTGTTCCATTCAGTGTGGCTTTATTGGCAAAACTATACAGACAAATAACATTATTATATGCAAGAACTGCATGTTGCATAGAATCTAATTCATACGGCATATATAAAATACGATATTGAGCAAACAAGCAGAATACTAGTAGAGGTAGGGTGATGCCACACAATTTCTGATATTGTGAGATTTAACCTGTAGGCTGCCAATAGAATTAGAACGTATAGGAATTTTGGACTACTATATCAATCCGCAGCCCTGTAAGGGTTAAGAGTCATGCACACTAAACTTGGTGATGCGTTGCCATCTGCACTGCTCACCCGCTGGACCACCCACACCATTACTGATAGCCATTTACACAACATGTTTTGTGCACCACTGTAGGGACAGTACTGAACTTCCTGTGTTTTGTACAGGATTTCCGACGAGATGATGTATGACAGTTGCTTTTACCATCTTTTAATTAATTTTTTGTTTCATCAGCCACATTTTCAAATTAAATGTGCTAATAACAACCCAGTGGCATCGAGGGTTGTGGCACATTGCTTCACCTGCTGCCACACCGACGACCCTGGTTCAGGAACAGACTCTGGTCATTGATGGTTGGCCGGGGAGAGGAGGATTGAGCATCTGGCAGACTGCTCTCTCTCCTCTAGAGAGGGAGGGATGCAGATCCTGGGAGTGTGTGTGGGTATGTCTGGACAGCATTGCATGTCCGTTCCTCTGGGGGGAGTGGAGGAAAATGGTCGGGTGCAGCACAGGATGACACCAACCTTTCGCAGACTCTGTACCGTGCTACAGGGCCCGCTCCCTGAACTTGATCCGTTTCATCGTTGGTACGCCGCCAACCCGTGCCACGGGGAGTAAGCTGTGGGGGAAGCACAGGGATTGAGGCAAGTCCCTGGTATGCCAGATGACGGGGCTGGGGGAAGGGGATCAGTGTGTAGGACAGCCTGCACCCACTGTGGAGGAGGAGGAGTAAATAGATTAACATAAAAAAAAAAAATAATTTGCTTTATGAGCCTACTGCGTACCTGTTGTTTCTCATCCTGTCCCCCTACACAAACTGGTCTTGCTGCCTCACAGACCAGCTTCCGTAAACTTGTCACTTCCCGCCAGACAGTCTCCTATGACAGGTTTGAATAGGGCCCTGTCCCAGTTGTTCTGGAGAAAGTTTAAATGCAAGGATCTGTTCTATTCTCTCCTTTTCTGTCCCTTCTCTGTCTGGTTCTGCAACCAAATTTTCTCATGAGACCTAGGACTTGATCACCCCGATGGTCTTGCAATTCTCCGCCTCTCGCTATCTCTCTGCCCTCACTTGCTGTTCCGTCTTTTCTCCCCCCTTGTATATCTGCTGGTATAAAAATATATGGGACTCTTTATATGGAAATGTAACTAATACTGGGATCCCTTTGTTTAGAAATATATATATAGTTTTACTATTGAAATGTATATAGTTATACTGTTGAAATGATTGCAAAAGGCTGTTGGAACTCAAGGGGTTAACCTGAGAAGCTAGTTTGCAAACTCTGAGAAGCTGGAAGCAAGAGGTCAGTTCTGGGTCACAGTGCACTTGTTGAAACTTACAAGAACGCTGTGAGAAGCATGCTGCTCTCTTAATGAGCGGGGGTTGCAAAGACTTATAAAAACAGAGCTACAATTTCTTGCAAGAGAGAAACATATGGACTGAGATTGGAAATTGAGAATAAACCCAGATGGACTTTCTCTGTTTATACTGCCATTGTAAATAGTTATTCTGAACAATTTTTTTATTACTGTTAATAGTAAATCACTTGTTGCGAAGTTTACAACTGCTCCTGGTGTTCCTATGCTTCCTGACCTGTGCCTCGATGACACCATGTCAGCCTTAGTGGGATTTATGCCAGGCATACTCTAAGCCAGGAGTTTTGTGCATGGGTACTAGACCTGGTACCAGGGAAACAGAAGAAAGGTATGGATTCTGCAGCAGCAAGCCCAGAAGTGGTTACCAGGAGAATGGCAGCCAAACTAGCAGAGACAGAAGTCCAAGCTAATACTGTATAGCTAGTACCAGTCATAGAAAAAGAACAGGCAGTGACAGAACCTGAAAGCCTGACTGCCTTTTTCAAATGGTGAGATGTACAACAAAGAGAGACAGAGAAACGGAGAAGAGAGGAGATGCAGCAGAGAGAACAAGAAATTCAATGTTTAGAAGCACAGAGAAAAGAAGAAATGCAACAACTTGAACAGCAGAGAAAAGAAGAGATGCAGCGACAGGAGCAGCGATGGCTGGATGCCTTGCAAGTTCTCAAAGCTGGAGGATCTAGCACTGGTCCAGCAGAGTAATAAGACACAAACAACTTAAAATACATTAAACTTACAAAGTTGTGTCCCTCGCATGAGATCGAAGCTTCCCTGACAACATTTGAAAGGGTTGCCGCAGCCTGCCAGTGGCCAAAGCAGCAATGGGCAATCAGACTAGTACCTTACACCTGACAGATAAAGCCCAATTTGTCTACAGCAGTATGGACATTGCACAGTCAGAAAACTATGACTTGGTGAAAATTGAAATCCTGAAAAGATTCGACATCTCAAGAGAGACCTTCAGGCAGAGATTTCAGTCTCTGAAGTACAACTCGGTCGACAATCCTCAAGAAGCCTTCACCCGACTCAGAGCACGCCTGATAAAATGGCTCCAACCAGAGGGCAAAACAGTCCCACAGATCATCGACACATTTGCAATGGAGCAATTCATCAACATCCTGCCTATAGATGTGCAGCTTTGGGTGAAATAATGCCAATCCGAAAGTGGGGGAAAGGCTGTTTCTTTGGCCAAAGTCTACCAAATGGCCAGACAAACGCCACAGCAGTGAGGTAACAGTCAAGCACCAGTAAGACATTCTTTTTCCCCATTTAAACTCCAAGTCTGATAAGAACTCTGGTGGGGGTAACAAATCTGTGTCCAAAGACATTATTTGCTATAAATGTAATAAGCCAAGTCATATTTGGAAGGGAAGGGCAGCTGCAGAATAAGGGGTGCTAGCTGCACATTCGAGCAGACTTGATGGACCTCTAGGCCTTTATCTGCTGGCAGATTTCGTATGTTCATATATTGCAAGAAATTGCCGTAAGAAGAGTGACACTGGAGCAGATTTGTTTATAGATTCAGGAAACAGGCAGACCCTAGTGCTGGGAAAACACTGTCCAAAAGGACCAGGTACTGGTGTCATCTGCATCAACAGGGACACTCAATACTATCCCACCAGCCAAGTAACTCCATTAATGGGGTGTTGCACCAAATGAAAGTGGGGGTAGTACTTAAGTTACCTGTACCTGTGATTATTAGAAATTACTTTCCAGGATTTACTGAGTTAAACAAAGGGGGAGTAAATCCTGATGTTTCAGCAGCTGTGGTGACAAGAGCTCAGGCAAAGAAAATCTCAGATGGTGGGGACTCTTCTCCTTTCGCTGATTTTGATTTGGACTTGTTTGAGCACAACTCCAAGATCCGGGAACTCCAGGAAAGAAAGACAACGACGCCTGAAGAAACAGTGGCAACAAAAGACTGATGGACCTAAGGGGTTAACGTGAAAATGCTAAAACTAAAGTGATAACTGATGGTGATCTTGTTTCTGAACAAGCTAATAATGTTTCTCTCCAAGGTTACCTTAAGCATCTAGGGGTGAAACAAAAAGAGGGTGAACCTATGATTAAAAAAGGTAATAGGCTGAGATGGCCCAGTAGCATAGAGGGCAGAGGTACCATGCATCTCACCTGTCCCATGCTGGCGACCCGAGTTCGGGAGTGAATTTGGGGTGCCAGGGGTCGGGGGGGGGGCTGGGAGAAGATTGAGCAGCTGCCAGGCAGCTTCCTCTCAGATTGAGGAGGTAAGCCTGCCTGGCCCTTGGCTGCCACCAAGTGGAGGCCCGATGGTAGTGCCGGGCAGATGGGGGGCTAGCGTTAGGCCGGCTAGGTGGAGCAGGGCCGTTGTCTGTTTTGACACGCATGCACGACCGTGTTTGCCGAGGACCTGGGGAGCAAAGGGTAAGCAGTAAGGTAAGTCCTGGGGAAGCCAGGTGATGGGACTGGGGGTCAGAAGTGGGTAGCCGCAGTGAGCAGGAAAATAGAATATGGGGAAAAAAATGTAATGGGCTACTGTACAGAGTTTGTGTTAATCCTCAGACACAGAAACTGATAGAACAATTGGTTATACCACAAAAGTATAGAACTGAGTTGTTACATATAGCTAATGATTGTCCTATGGCTGGTCACTCGGAGAGGGATCGTACGCTTGCCAGACTGCTGTACAGATTTTTACCGGCCTGGGATTCATGATAGCTGTGCCTTTTGAGAGAACTGCAATGGATGTGGTTGGCCCCTTAGACAAAATCAAAAAGGGTAATCGATTCATTTTGGTAGTATGTGACTATGCCACTCAATACCTGGAGGCAGTTCCAATGCGTACTGTCACAGTCCCAAAAGTGGCAGCAGAGCTTGCCAAATTTTCAACAGGGTGGCATACCAAAAGAGATTGTTACTGATCAGGGTAGTAATTTTGGTGCTACATTACTGAAGGAGCTGTACCGACTACTAGGTATCACTGCCATAAGGACCTCCCGTTTTAGGATCGTGGATGTGTTGTTCTGTCCACACTTGTTGGCATGTCCCGTTCCCTTTAAATCTTGCCAGATAGTCTGAAAACTGGCACCTCCCCCCACCTGGGTGGTATAAGCCTCAGCTCTGCCCCATGATGCCAAATCTTCCTTCCTGCTTGGAAGATTCAGGTTCCCTCCTTACCGCTCCACGTTGAGTAGGCCCTGGCGCTTAACCCTTTGAATAGCTTGCCCAAAATAAAACTCGTTAAGAGTTTTTCCACATAAATTCGTGATTCAGACCATGATGGAGGACAAGTCCTCACCCGGGTTCTGCCAGAGTCCTTGCAGGCAGAAAATGTCCTGTACTGATCCGTATGCCAGGTGCATCTACTGTCTGGTCCATGCGCATGACCCCCAGGCCTGCAATTTTTGTAGCGCTTTTCATCCAGCAGTTTTGGATGATCGCCTTGCATACTTGCAACTCGGATGACCGGAAAAACAGCACCTGCCGGTCAAATCTAAAGATGCCCATTATGTGGTCTCCGCGGCCGTGGGATCCGCTGACCAACTGGAGCAGATGAAAGCCTTCAAGGAGGAGGAGGCTCGTGCCGCCGAGCAATCCTCTTCAGTATCGGTTTTTCTTCTGCTGAAACTGGGCACTTCCTTCTCCGATCCTTCAAGGAGATGTGCCAGTCTCTCCCTACAAAAGGAGAGGACCTGTCTGGTTCGCACACCTCCTGGTCCCACAAGAAGGACAAAGGATCGAGAGAAGAGTCTATACAACATCAACGCTCTTGGGACAGGGAGAGATCTTGGTCCAAGGAGTCTCCTTTCTCAACTTCAGTCGAAATTTCGACTTTGGCCACTGGCTTCACAGTACCCCCATCAGGCCAGATGACTGAGACACGAGACAGTGACCAGGTCGAAATAATAATCGAACCGTTGCCGACTGATGAGGCCGACGATTCTTTATTTAGGACTCCAGTCCTACCGACCGAAGAGGAGACGCAGCCAGCTGGTACTCCATCCATGGTCACAGTCCCTGATCTGGAGGAACCTTGGTTCTCCCCAGCCCCTTCTGAGAAACCCGTCGGTCCCCCCGATGGTTGTCTTAAAGATCTCAGACCCTCTCAACCAATAGGTCGAGGAAGTCTCGAAAACGACGCTCCAAGAAGTGGTGATGCCGTCATTAGTCCTCATCCTCCTCCGGGAGGAGAGCTCGACACAAGCAGGCCATCGCCACGAGACCTCATGTGGCAACAGCTCATGCTGACCAGTCCAAAGTCGACCCTGGCTTCCACTCCAGCCATCACTTGACTGATGCCCTCCAGGCCAACGCCTCCAGAGCTGGTTGACACCATCCCTCTACCTGTGGAGCTGGTGAAGACCCACCTGGCTTGGCCGAAGCTGGCCTCTCCACTTATCTTGGTGGAGGCGCCACCTAAGCAGCCTCTGTCAGGGGCTCCTGCCAAGGAGTCTCGGCCCATTCAGGGTCTCCTGCACAGACTGTCAGTCACCCTCACTCCCGACCGACCGCGGCCGGTCGAGAGTGACTGTGGTGGTCAGCTGCTTTACCCAGACTTGGGGGTCTGAGGATTCGGACCTGAATTTGTGTCCACGTGATGACGATTCATTCAGTATGTCAACAGGGGAAGGTCCCATGTCTTTCCTGGGCATCCTCCGTCTCATCTCCGAATCAACGGAGATGCCTTTGGAGCCTGTCAAAAAAATGGGCTGAATACCCCCGACCGATATCCTCAGGAAAGGGGATTCTCCATCCGAGGCCTTCCCAGTGGCCAAAGCCATAGTTGGCCTTTGGAGCTTTGGCAGCACCCAGCCTCCTGCCCTGTGCCTTCCTCTCATAGGGCCTGCAAGTATGCAGTTTCCATCGGCTCCCCCTTTGGGTTTACACAGTATCCCTCAGCTGAGGGAATTACTGACCGAGTCTGTGTTCCGGCACTTGGGCAACTCAGGAGATACGGATAGAACTCCGGACAAAAAGTCCAAAAAGTTGGACCATTCAGCCAGAAAGGTCTATGCTGCCTCATCACTTGGTCTCCAACAGGTGAGCTTGGCTGTCATTGTGACACACTCCTCCCATGCCCTCTTGGGCTCTCTGGATGAGGTGCTTCCTTATCTCCTTACAGACCTTCAGACCACGGTAAAGTAGGTCCGTGACCAGGGTCAGGCTGTTGCTAAACAGCAACTCCAGACAACCCTGGACATCAGGGATTCTTGTGCCTGTTCAGTGGCAGCCACAGTCGCCATACGCCGCAGGACCTGGCTGAGGGTCTCAACCTTCACAACAGACACCCAGCACAAACTGGTGGATGTTCCTTTCCTGTGCACCGACTTGTTCGGTCCAGGAGTTGACGATCACCTCCAGCATATCGAGAAGTCCACTGCCATTTTGGACTCTGTTACTTCCACCCATAAAGAACCCCAGGGTTCTAAGAAGCAGCAGAAGAAGCCCTTTAGGCCTTCTGCCCCTGTGACCAAGCAGTCACAGTATCAAACTGGGCAGCAACAGGCTCAATCTTGGTGCTCTCGACCCAAGTCCGGGGCTTCGGCGAACTGTAAGCCCGGAAGGAAGGGTCTCGGCAGCCCCTCTGCCAGCCCTTCATCCTTCAAGCCTGCGCGGTGGCGGGATGGGGGCAGCCACCTCCATGCCAGTCACGACCACTCTTGAGTCCTCCCATGAGGGGTCGGCTCCACCACTTTCCACCTGATCCTCTGTCATAACAGACAGGTGGGCCTTGGAAGTGGTCGGCCAGGGTCTGCCTGTGGAATTCAAGCAGTACCCTCCAAGCCAAGCCCATGCCCCACAGGAGGAAAAGGTATCCGCCCATACTCGGTCGGTTCTCAGAGACGACATTGCACAACTCCTCCTCAAGGAGGTAGTGGTCAGAGTCGCGATCCTCCTGTCAACGCAGGGTTCGTTTCCAGGTACTTTCTGGTCCCGAAATGGACAGGGGGCTGGCGCCTCATTCTAGATCTGCACGACCTGAATCGGTTTCTCAGGTCTTGCACCTTTCGGATGGTAACTTTGTCCCAGATCATACCATCCCTCGAGCAGGACATGTGGTTCTGCTCACTGGATCTACAGAATGCGTTCTTCCATGTCCCGATCCGTCCGTCCCACCAAAGATTCCTCTGCTTCAGGGTGGAGGGAACCCTCTACGAGTTCCAAGCCATGCTGTTCGGCCTGTCATCGGTCCCCAGGGTCTTCACCAAATGCACAGCAGTGGTGGTGGCCCATCTTCAGTATCGGAGGGTCAGAGTGTACCCCTATCTCAACAATTGGCTAATAGCGGGTCTCTCCAGACTGGAGGTGGAGAGGTCCAGGGATCTGGTTCGACAGACCTACTTCAGCCTTGGCCTCCTGGTCAACAAGGCCAAGTTGGAATTCGTGCCTTCGCAGGTGATTTGCTTCATCAGGGCAGAGCTTGGCTCTTGCTGAGCCAGAGCCAGGCTCCCAGCGGACAGGGTGGAGGTTCTCTCCTCCTTTGCCCGATCATTTCTGGTTGGGTAATTGCGCCCTGCCCAGGACTTCCTGCGACTTCTGGGTTACATGGCGGCCTGCACGTCCAATGGGCCCGGTGGCATATGCACCCCCTTCAATGGGAGCTGGCCAACCAGTGGTCTCAGCAACGTAGTCACTTTGACCAGCTGGTCACTGTGACCCAGAAGATGTTGGATGCCTTCCAGTGGTGAACCGTCCTGGAACATTTGCAGGGAGGGATCCCATTTGTCCACCCCGAGCCGAAAGCCGTCATTACCACCACCTCTCTCACGGGCTGGGGTGCCCACATGGGGAATCACAAAGTCCACGGGCTCTGGACCCCCGAGGAATCCCGATGTCACATCAACCTGCTGGAGCTCTGAGCAGTTCAGCTGGTGCTGACTGCATTCACTCTGGTCCTTTGGGGTCAGGTGGTTCAAGTCCAGACGGGCAACACCATGAACAGGTACTACCTCAAAAAACAGGGCGGCATGCACTCCCGACTTCTGTGCAGGGAACCTCTCTACATCTAGACATCTGGACCCTTGTGAGCCAACTGGAGGCAGATCTCCTAGCCATCCAAGTGGCAGGAGCCTCGAATCAGTTAGCGGACGCCCTCAGCCATGTGGGTGAGTCGTCCCTCGAGTGGTCTCTCCATCCAGAGGTAGTTCACAGCCTGTTCTCCCAGCGGGGCACCCCTCAGGTGGACCTGTTCACCTCCAGGGAGAACACAAAGCTGAGGCTGTTCCATGCCCACCCCCCTCAGCAGGGCTCATTGCAGGAGGATGCCTTCTCGAGGCCATGGACCCCAGGCCTCTTCTATGCCTTCCCTCCACTTCCCTTGGTCCACAAGGTGCTCCTCAAGGTCAGGAGGGACAAGGCACAGGTGATCCTGGTAGCTCCGGACTGGCCCCGCCAGGTTCTGGTATCCAGATCTCCTCAGCATCAGGCTCCCAAGGTGTCTTCCAGCACGCCCGGACCTGCTCTCCATCAGTCGGGATGGTACTCTACACGGACCTTCAATCCCTGTACTTGACATCCTTATTCCTGAGCAGCTATAGTTCCAGGCATTGGGTCTCTACAGCAATGTACTCAATGTAGTTGAGGCATCTAGGAAGGAGTCTACCAGGAAGTGCTATGCTTTCAAGTAGAAGAGATGCTCCATTTGATGTCAGGGCAAGGGCCTGGATCCCTTGTCCTGTCCAGTGGCTAGCATCCTCGGCTGCTTTTGGTCTCTCTCCAAAGGAGGTCTTCGGTCTATGACCCTTAAGGTGCACCTGGCAGCTGTCTCTGCTTACCGGGCGCGAGCCGATCAGCAGACGGTGGCACAAGAGAAGGTGGCCTGGCGCTTCTTTAAAGGCCTCAACCACATTTTTCCTATCAGTGCATGAACCACCACCACCGTGGGATCTACTGCTGGTACTGGCAGAGCTCATGGGCAAGCCATTCGAACCGATGCACAGGTGTGTGATGTCACACCTGTCACGGAAGACCAACTTCTTGGTGGCTATCATGTCAGCCAGAAGGACTGTGGAGCAACAGGCGTGCTCTGTAGAGTCTTCCTACCTGGTCTTCCACAGGGATAAGGTTGTCCTGTGCCCCAACCCAAAGTTCCTTCTGATGGTTGTGTCAGAGTTTCGTCTTAATCAGGTGTTGACTCTGCTGGCGTACTAGGAGACAGTATAGCGTAGTGGTTTAAGGCTCTGAGCTGCCAACCTGGAGATCTGAGTTTGAATCCCACAGCCCCTACTTGCATACTGTATGACCCTGAGCAAGTCACTTTACTTCCTTGTGCTCGCAGGTCACACCTGGAAACAAGCTTCAGCTTAGTGTGCCTTTCCTGGTTAAACAATTTCCCCTTACCCTTTACTACCCTAACTACACCGCGGAGGCAGAGTACAGGCTCCATTCTTTGGACCTGAGACGAGTGCTCTCTTATTATAAGGAGCGAACGACTGAAGTTCGGAAGAGGTTCACCAGCTGTTTGTCACCTATGCTGAAGCCACACCTGGCAGACCTGCCGCAAAGCGGATGATTGGCAGATGGATAACATCCTGCATTGATCTCTGCTACCGGTTGGCGGGCAAGGGGCCTCCCGAAGGGATAATAGCTCATTCCACCCACCATACTGCTGCTTCGGCTGCTTCTAGGGACGTACTTATCCAGGATATCTGTCTGGCTGCTACCTGGAAGTCAGCAAACACCTTCATTTCCCACTACCACATTGACCTAGAGTCCCAATAGGCTGCTGGTTTTGGGGCCTCAGCTCTCCAGTCTTTGTTCCCCAAATAAGTATTCCGGGGGGGGGGGTGCGCCTTGCCTCCCTCCTCCCGGAGAACTGCTAGGAGTCTACCAACAAGTGTGGATAGAACAACATATCCACGATCCTAGAAAAACAGGTTACTCACCTATAACAGTAGTTCTAGGAGTGGTATATGTGTTGTTTATCCACACTAACCCACCCGACCTCCCCAGCTTCGGCACACAACCCTCTGCTTCCAGCAGGCCAGATCTGGCGTCATGGAGTGGAGCCGAGGCTTATGCCACCTGGGTGGGTGGGAGGAACCAGCTTTCAGACCATCCAGCAAGATTTAAAGGGAAAGGGACATGCCAACAAGTGTGGATGAACAACATATACCACTCCTAAAACTACTGGTACAGGTGAGTAACCTGTTTTTATCACCCTCAGACTAACAGTCTTGTTGAGCATTTTAATCAAACCCTAAAATGCATGTTAAAAAGGTTTGTAAAAGGGGAAGGGAAAGACTGGGACCAACACTTACCTTACCTGCCTTTTGCTTACAGAGAAGTGCCATAGGCATTAACTGGTTTTTCACCATTTGAAATGCTGTATGGTAGACAACCTAGAGGGCCACTAGATGTAATAAGAGGCAAGGCGCACTCTCCCTACTTGGGAAATAGACTGGAGAAACGACGCCCCAAAACCAGCATCCCGGCATGACTCAAGATCGATGTGGTAGTGGGTGATGAAGGTGTGTGCTGACTTCCAGGTAGCAGCCCTGCAGATTTCTTGGATAGGGACAACCCTGGAAGCAGCCACCGATGCAGCGGTATGGTGGGTAAAATGAGCTCTTATCCCTCTGGGAGGCTCCATGCCCGCCAACCTATAGCAGAGATCTATGCAGGAGGTGACCCACCTGCCTATTGTCCGCTTGGCTGCAGGTCTGCCAGGTGCGGCTTCAGCGTAGGTGACAAACAGCTGGTGAACCTCTCCCCGAACTTCAGCCGTCCGCTCCTTATAGTAAGCGAGCGCTCTTCTAGGGTCCAAAGTATAGAGCCTATATTCAGCCTCCGAGATGTGATTGGGATAGAACACCGGCAGAGTCAACACCTGGTTAAGGTGAAACTTCAACACCACCTTCGGAAGGAACTTCGGGTGGGGGCGCAGGACAACCTTGTCCCTGTGGAAGACCAGATAAGGAGACTGGATGGAAGCGCTGAGCTCTCTCATCCTTCTGGCTGACATGATAGCCACCAAGAAGGCGGTCTTCCACGACAGGTGAGAGATGTCACACCTGTGCATCTGTTAATGGTTTGCCCATGAGCTTAGCCAATACCAGCAGTAGATCCCACAGGGTGGAGGTTCTTCATCGAGGGGATATGTGATCAAGGCCTTTAAAAAGCTCAACACATTCTCCTGCGCACCCCGACTACTTCCTGGCCCGCACCCGGTAAGCAGAGATGGCTGCCAGGTGCACCTTAAGGGTCGTTGACCGAAGTCCTAGCTGAGAAAGAGACCACAGGTAGTCCAGAATGCTTGCTCTGGCACCAAATGGAGAATCTCTTCCATTTGAAGGCGCAACATTTTCTGGTCGACTCCTTATGGGATGCCTCAACGACACTGAGGACCTCGTCGGAAAGACCCAAGGCCTGGAACTCTAGCCGCTCAGGAACCAAGCCGTCAGGTGTAGGGATTGAAGGTCTGGATGGAATACCTTCCCCTGATTGACTGAGATCAGGTCCGGGCGGGCTGGAAGCCACCTCGGGAGCCAGGAGCTGAGACTGAGGAGATCTGGATACACCTGTTACAGGTGAGTAACCTGTATTTATGGGGCAACCAGAGATGGTGGTACCCACACTAGATTGACCATGGGGGTCACCTGTCGAGATGGTAGTCACATTCTTTTTCTCTGTCACCATCAGTGGCCATTGACCTCTTCTCCTTATTTGCCTGTCTCTCACTGTCAGTGTCCACCTCATTGCAGATGGGAGCAGATAGCATGGCAGCACTGGCTTATGGAGCTTTCGGCCAGGGTAAGGGTCGTCTGGTGATGTGGGCAGACTCAACTCATCTATGGCTTTCAATCCCATAGCAGGCTGTGGTCATGTGCCCCATGGCTCTCCCTTCGGCTTTGCCAGAGATGCTGCAGTGACCGCTGCTAGTGGAGCACCTACGGCTTCAGCTGCCAGTGAGTGCTCTTAAGAACTTTGACCAGAGTTCAGACATCTTCATCTCCTATTGGTGGTTGTTACCCTAAGGTCGACTCTGATTCTTGAGCATCGTCCATCCCATTGGCTGCGCATGGCTGGGATGGTAGCCAGCAAACAGACAAGCTGCCTGTGTGGGACCTAGCCTCCATGTCCACCCTTACAGATTACATGTCTGTGGCTCTGGAGACTTGGTTGAAGCAGGGCCAGAAGGAGATCTACTCGCTTTGGATATTCTTGAACAAGACTCCTCACCAGGGGTAGCCTTCCTGCCAGGCTCCACCATTCTGTGTGGACCACAAATATAAGGTCCCCTTGGGTGGACTGTCTGGATTTTCAGAGCATCTGTCATGGGATGGGCTAGTGGCAGACATGGTGTTCCACAAGGGAAACATGCTGGGTGCATTGGACAGACCACCAGACAAGGAGTCAAAAAGCAGGAAAGTCTTCTTGTATAGACTGTAAAATCAACACAGTTGCATCCTTGGGCATCCACCAGGCCAGCTATGTGGCTTTGATGGCGTGATATAATACGAGACTCTTCAACCGATTCTCCAACTTCATCGACCTGCTCCCTGAAGAAAGTCAGTAAGATGTACCCAAGATCTGTGATCTGAGGCTATTGGTGACCAGGCACCAGTTGCAGGTTGCCTTTGACTCAGCCAATGTGTCAGTCCAAGCGGTGCCTATGGTGGTGTTCATATGCCAGTGTGCCTGACTGCGGAATTACCTTTCACTCAGGAAATTCAACAAGAGCTGGCAGGTCTGCCCTTTACAGAGACCGCTGTGTTTGGGCTGCGTATCAAGAAGTCTTGCATGACTCTGAACCCAGTGACATTAGTCACGGATCTCAAGCAACAGCCCAGGTCACAAGCTCAGGCTCCTTTTGTGGTCCCTGTTAGGGCACAAAAAGGTCATCAGCCACAGAGGCAGTAGTTCAGCGGCACTATCTGGTCAGGCCTTTCAATGAATCGTGAGGTCATGGCCAGATCATGAGCAAAGGAGATGGTTCCTCTGGAGGTGAGCCACTGCCAGGGCAAAAAGTGATGGGATGAGGGGCCCCATCCCATCTTCTTCCCAAATCCTGCTGCAGCTCCCAGAAAGTGAGCTCAACAGGGTTTTCTGTCCTGGTACTTTCTGGTACCAACTGGACAGGCTGTCTGGTGCCCCATTGTCAACCTGCGAATCCTAAACAAGTTATTTCACAGTTGAAAGTTTCACATGGTGACTTTGCACCAGATCATTCCATCCCAGGAGCTGGGGCTTGATTCTGCTCCCTGGACCTCCTGGATGTGTACGTCCACATCCCCATCAGTCCACCCACAGATAGTTTTCCTGTTTTCAAATGGATGGAACTCTATATCAGTTCAGAGCCATACCATTCAACCTGTCATCAGCACCCAGGGTGTTCAGGTGTATGTCAGTCATGACAGCCATTCTCAGGCACAGTAACATCACAGCGTATCCATACCTCAGCCACCAGCTCCTCACAGGGAGCTCATAGGGGATGTGAAGCAATACAGGGATTTGGCCATCCAGACATTTTGGGACCTCAGCCTGATGGGCAGTCTTGCCAAGCTAGAGCTCACCCCAGAGCAGATGATCCTGTTCACTGGAGCAGAGTTGGACTCCAAGCCAGAGCCCATCTGCCTTGGACAGGGTGGAGAATCTACCCTCCTTTGCTTGATCATTTTGAGTTGGGCAGTCATGTCAACCTCTGAATTTTCTTTGGCTTCTGGTTCTTCTGTCCTCTACCACAGTCGTGGTGCATTAGGTCTGGTGACTCATGGGACCCTTTAGTGGGAACTGAGGCACCAGTGGTCCCTGAAGCAACCAATCCAGGTGACCCAGCCGATGCCAGATGCCATCTGTTGGCGGTTGTCCCTGTGAATCTCTCAAAAGGCATCCCATTTGTCTAGGTAGACCCCTAGGTCACTGTGGCGAAGAACACGTCGCTGGTGGGCCAGGATGCACATCTAGACGCAGACTCTATGGGTTCTGGACTCTGCTTCACATCAACCTGCTGGAACTCCATGCAGTTCACCTAGTACTTGCAGAGCTCACACCACTGGTCCCTGGTCCATGATCCAGTGGACTGAGGTAAACAAAACCACCGTGTTCACCCTTAACTGACCATTCTCCTACTTTCTGCATCCTGTCCTTGTGGACACCTCCATCTCCTCCAACACGTCTCATCACTCTCACAAACTTTGCTTACCTAGACCAAGAGGTGTTTCTGTATGACGTCTCCAGAATTGATTGGTCGGAGATCTATCTATCACACTGTTCTCAGGATGCTCTTAACCTCTTCATCACTAAATTCCTTACGGTTCAATGTAAACATGCCCCAAAGATCACCCGGAGAGTGAGGGGTAAACAAACAAGATGGCTAAACAAAGACTTGCTCAAAAGTTTGCACTTTAGAGATAAACTCTGGAAATGCTACAAAACATCAGGCCAGCAAACAGATTTCAACGCTTACCGCACGCTATGGAATTCATGTAAAAAACAAGTCAGAGCTGCTAAGAGCAAGTACTGTAAAGACCTACTGATTAACTCAGCCAATGATCCCATAAAATTCTGGTCACACATCAAATCCTTCCTAGGATCTTCACAGTCAACTATCCCCGGTGATTTGCTGATAAATGATGTGCATTGCAATGACTCACAAACCATAGCTAATTCTTTCAACCTGCATTTCTCTGATCTCTCCCAATATACCTCTTCCTTCAATCACGCTGCAGTGTCCTCCCACTCCTCATCAGGAACCTGTCTGGATAAGTTGGAAGTGTTGTCCCCTGTGCCTCCTTATACTCCTCCGTTCTATTTTAAGGCTGTGTCTAGAAAGGAAGTCCTGAAGCTGCTGAGGTCCATCTCTGATCATACCAGCTCTGGCTCAGACTCCCTTGAACCCCACCTCTTGAAACTTGCAGCTCCCCTTATTGCATTACCGCTGGCCAAAATGTATACATTATCACTTTCAGGTGGAGTGGTCCCTGACCTCTGGAAAGCTGCTCGGATCACACCTGTACTTAAAAAAGGGGATCCTAAGGTTGTCATGAATTACAGACCAATTGCCATACTCTCAGTACTGAGCAAAATCCTGGAGAAAATTGTCGCAACTCAGACAACTGACTATCTACTTAAGCACAGCCTGCTCTCTGATACCCAACATGGCTTCAGGAAAGGACATAGCACGACGACTGCACTCCTTAAATTCACCACTGACACTCTTTCAAAAATGGATACTGGCAATCTGACTGGGGCTGTCTTTATTGACCTCACTAAGGCTTTTGACCTTGTTGATCACACTTTGCTTCTCTCCTCCTTCGACACCTGCATTTCTCCTCCTCTGTTGTTGACTGGTATGAAAGCTACCTGACAAATAGAACTCAAGTGGTGAAATTTAATTCCTCTCTATCGAACAGTACCACCATTAACATTGGTGTACCTCAGGGCTCCATCCTAGGGCCCCTCCTATTCTCTCTTTATATAAATAACATTGGAGCTGCTCTGAAATCCTGCTCTGCTATTCTATATGCTGATGATCTTGTCATCTATACAAGTTCTACTAATATAGACACTATCAACACAACCCTTTCCTCTGACTTTAACAATACTGGCTATATGACCACAAACTGGCTGTCAACACTAGGAAAACTAAAGCCATGCTGCTTGGATCGGCCCCAAAGCTCCGGGCTTGCACAACAGCACTGACGGTGCAGGACTTAGTAGGTCAATTACTGGAATGTGTGACCTCTTTCAAGTACCTAGGCATCCTGCTAGATCAATCTCTTGATCTTAATCTTCATGTACAGTCTGTTTGCAGAGCTGTCAACTCCAAACTGGGTGTTGCATATAAGACTAGTTATATGCTCATGCCATCGGCCAAAATGGCCATTAGAGGGGGATTCTGCTCCCCACCCTAACCTATGGGGCTTCCTTATTTGGGGCTGCTCATAAAACTGACCTACTCAGATGGGATATTACGTATAATAACATATGTCGCTATGCCTCTTCTGCTCCTTGGCTTAAACACCACTGTCACCTTTATAATGATCTTGGTTGGCTATCTCGGTTAGCTAGTAGGAAATACTACTTTGGCTCTCTTATTGATTCGATAATTCGAAATCAAACCCCTAGGTGTCTTGCAGCTATGTTTGTTCCTCAGTACATACTCCATGGTCTACAATCAGCTGACAAATCCTTTCTAAATTTGCCGAGGTGCCGCACGAGAAAAGGAACTGTTGCATTTGAACATGCGGCTCCACAGCTGTGGAATTCCCTTCCCCTCGACATTAGACTTTCTAGCTCCCACACATGCTTTAAGAGAAAACTGCGCTCGAATCTGCTGATTGCTGATACCTGTTTCTGCTTTCACCATACCTAATGACTGATGTCTCTGGCCATACAATAGTATTTCCTCACCTCTATATAACCCTCTTACTGCCTCAGCCTGTCCCGGCTCCCTTTCCCTGCCCATATACAATCTTGCACTGCAGGCATCTCCCATACACTCATATAATCTAATTTCATGGCTTGCTCCCCTCTTCCTCACTTACCGACCTTTTCCTTCCCTTGCTCTCAATGGTTATTTCTTCCTTTTGTATTAGCTGTTTTTGTTTTTGTGTACCTTGTTTCTGTTCATATGATGTGCCACCTGAAAATTTATTGTCCAAGGTCCTCTCTATTCATTGCATAGGTAGGTACCTATGAACTTATGAATGGTCTACTCTGTATGTCTCTGATATATTGTATCCACTTTAACTCATTGTATGTAAAGCACTTATAATTTATCCTGTTAAGTTTCTGCATGTCTGTACTCTCCCAGGTCATGCCTGAAAATAGCCATTTTATAGCTAGTGCACTTACCCGGTTAACAAAAGCGAAATAAATAAATAAATAGGGCCGCACACATGCAGACTTAATGGTGGTCCATTGTGGGAGCAAACAACCAAATGGCAGTCGCTTTGTCATGTGGGAGAGGGGTTCCGCGAGTGGTCGCTGTAACCATGGGTAATGCCCTAGTTATTCTCAGAAGAGGAACATCATCAGTGGATCTGTTCACTTCCTGGGAAACAGTAAGCTGAAACTCTTCTGTGCCCATCCCCCTAAGCAGGGCACTCGGGAGGGGGGGGCTTATTCTCTATACTGGCCTCCGGAATTCCTGTATGCCTTCCTTCCAGCTCCTTTGGTTCTCAAGGTGCAGAGAGACACTGTTTCCCTAATTCTGACTGCACCGAACTGGCTGTGCCAGTTCTCGTGTCACAGTCTAATCCACTTTGGCGCACCATGCCTACGCAGCTATGATGACAATGCCACTGGATGACGTGGTCAGCCATTTCTTTAAGGGGCTGGACCACCTGCCCCCTGCAGTCCAGGAACAACCTCCCCTGTGGTATTTGCTGCTGCTGCTCTCCTGGCTAATGAGTAAAGCATTTGAGCCTATGAAAAAGTGTGATCTCTCACACTTATCGTGAAAGAGTTTTTTATTTTGGATTTAATAAAAAGTACTTACAAAGGCAATTCCATTATAGAAGTGAAAACATACATACGTATAGTAGCTGGGTTATATGCAGGATTCCGTAGCAGTTTTCCTTCTTTGTTACAGCACTGAAGACTGTCACAAACTGTAAACTTATCACCCAAAAGATGTCCAAAACCTATAGATTGCACAAGACATAGACACATATAAGTAAGTCTCTCACTGTAAGCTTCCACCAGAATACTGCCTTAATGCATTAGTAGTCTATAACAACAAAGAAGAACTTCTGCATTGCTTAAATGTTAAGAAACCAGAGCTTAAACTAATACATTCATGTTAGAGTAACCCCCCACCCCCACTGGCCCCCTTGTTTAACTAGCAGGGCTTCTCCTCTCACCACAAACATCTAGGGGCAACAAAGAGGGTGAGGGTTTACATACTAGTACTAGACATAAAAGGAGAGAGAGAGATTGCCACCATTAGACTCGGTGGGCCAGACTGTTATACAAAAACAGTCAAACAAGTGTGGCAACTACCTGGCACACACCTGGTGGGACCTGTTACCATGGGCAGCAACCCAGGTTCCTGGGAGAAAACGTTTGCTCACAATTATGCTAGGTTTGCACTTCTGAACAGGGGCACCCAAGTAAATCCAGACCCAAGGAAGCAATAACAATACTGTCCAAACCAGGTTGGGATTCTAGAGTGTGGCTTTTATTCACGTAACAAAGTAGGAATAATCACAAAGCGAAGATGGACCCCCATAGAGCTACACATACTGGTACTGCAGATTCTCCAGAGTACAGAAATTCCTGACATTCCCGTTTAGCATAGGCTGAAGTAACACAAAGCAGCCAACGCTCCGGTTCTGAAATGGAGACTGGCACACATGGCCAGACTTAGTACATTCCCCATCGACTAGGCACACACGGCCAGTACTAGGACACTTTCCCATATTTCATGAGGAGTGAAGGTGGTACACATGACCACAAAGGAGCACATCCAGGCTCAGGACTTTCAGAACCCACTATGCACTATGCTGGGGTAAACAGAAAATAACCCACATAGAGGGGTAAACACTTTTCTCAGGCATTTACCAGTTGCAGTGAAGAAAATTAATAGGTGCTCTTCAGAACCCGTAGAGGTAAACTGGTTACTCCAGGTGGGAGGAGGGGTCTCCCACCTTTTGTTTCCAAGCTTCTGCTCAGCCAGTCATCTGGTTAATAACACCGCACAATTGTAGAACTATAGATGCTGTCTTGAAATGTATTTCACACTTTACACACTACATACACACACACACACACACACACACACACACATTTCAGAGGTGTCAGAAGTTAAAAGTTCTGTACTTGGACGGTCACATACCGGATTCCAACGTAGGCAGACACTTTTAAAACAGAAATTCTAGATGACAGGGTCCCTTTGTCACAGCAATTCACCCCTTGGTATTGCAGATGCACCTGGAATTACACCGAGAAATTGTACTCACAACAAATGAAGATGTCCAAGGCAGCTTCACCAGACAAGTGGATCAAGGGGATTGACCCCGAATCCTGGAGTTCGCCTTCATCCCTCCTGGGATGGGGCAAAGGAAACCTTAGTGGCACAGGTATCCACTACTTCAGAAAAACTGTCTTCTTTGTTGTTCTTCTAGGGTGAGAACAAATTACCACAAAAATAAAAGGGGTAGCTTTGTCAGAGTTAAACTGAGGAGCTGCACAGCAGTTGCAGCTTTCTCCTACTCAAACTCCTACAGAACTAACTCAGCATTCCAATTCACTCTACAGCCTGCTGAACCTTGTGGCTAATGCTGCTGCAAGAGTTCCATGAATACATCATCACTCCAGCTCAGCCGAGACTGAAAACCGAGTGTGACAGTGTGAAACCCATTTACCTGGCATTTCACAAGCTGCCTTCCCTGCCTGCCACTGATTCTAACTGGGATTCTAGTAACCCCTGGGAACAAGGGAGTTACATTAACCGGAAACTGAACAGTGGAGAAGAAAATCCTAAGTATTACCATATGAATATACATTCAAATATATTAATGAATGCTCCATAGCTCCATTACAGTTTGAACCATAAGGACACATAGATACTTAACTTGGATATAACTTGCGACCATGAACTTAGTCCACACTGCAATAAAAGTTAAGCTGCAGTTTTGACATTGTGAAAGGCAGGAAATGAACTCCTCACCGGGTGAGAAGATGGAGGAAGTATACCTCGATAAGACGGGAGGTGCATACAGAGCTATCTTGGGCATGCAGTTTTCACGGCTGAATATATTTAGGGTTCCCGGTTTTAGGTGTTTATTTTTTTTTAAATGTGGGTTGTTGTTTTTTTACCCTTTTTTAATCCTTTTGAACTCCTTGTAAATCTGTTATTTTCAGTGGAATCAAATACATGAACACTGAATTTCATTGTTTATGTTTATTCACACATTTAAAAATCACAGAAATACTGTGTTAAAATATGCATTGTGTACCATGATGAACCATCAATAAATATTTCTCGTGCTCAGTATTGCAGAAACTGCAAGGAGCGGTGCAATGTCTGGGTTTAATTTGTGGCTTTCTGGCAGTTGCTTGGGCTGCACCTAACTTAAGCTTTGCAGTTTGTTTTTTTTAAAAACAGCTTGTGGGGGATCCTCTAGTAAAGCTTTTTACATATGAAAAGAACTGCTGCTTACCGCTTGGCATTTGGGAGATGCATTCTAATTTGTCGGGTGAACTGTTTTGCAATGGGGAAACCACAGTTTCGGCTAAGTCTCTCTCTCTCTCTGTCCTTTAGTTTTCTGAATTTCCTACAAAGGTAGTTTGTGGGGGTTTTTTTTCTGCAGGGTTGAAAGCGCAGTCAAAGATTTTGGTTGTTTTCTGTTATAGCCGAATGCCCGATTTTTCACCTCGGTGGTGTTCTACCAGTAATTATCGGTTATAACTGGGAACCCTAAATATACTGTATAGTCACTAGAATCGGTAATATATACCCGCCATGACCCAGCTGGACAACTAGAAAGGTACACAGAAAATAATAAACTAGTATTCAATCCAAAAAACATTTGTTCAAGTTCCAGCAAGCAATTGCAGTCCTCAGTCTGCTTTTGAGTCCTCATTTCTCGAGCAGAACAAAAGTCAGATCTCATCTTTGTGGTGAGTTTCTCCACACCTGCTGGATTTGAGAAGAGAGTTTTTTTACCTCAGTAATGAATTTTAAGCGTTCAGGGAATAACAAATAATGGTTTACGCCAAGTTCTCTCAGGAGCAGCCTTACTCCGTGGAACCCCTTTCACCTATTTAGCAGTACAAAACTCCAGCTGAGAACACAGGCAGAGGCCCCCATGCTCTGACCTGAATGGTCTTCGTCGGAGGCAGAGTTCCCTTTAACCAGGCCTGTGCATTTTATAATGCAAAGAAGTGCAAGATAATGCATATGGGGCACAAAAACCCTGGCACAATATATCAGTTGAGGGGTGAGGATATAACATGTACCAAGCAGGAAAGGGATCTTGGGGTTATCATCTCTGATGACCTCAAGGTAGGAAAACAGTGTGACAAGGCAGCAGGTAAAGCAAATAGGATGCTGGGATGTATAGGCAGGGGCATCACCAGCAGGAAAAGGGAGGTCATAATTCCGCTATACAAGACACTAGTGAGGCCCCACCTGGAGTACAGTGTACGGTTCTGGAGACCATACCACGTAAGGACATAGACAGGGTAGAGAAGGTTCAGAGGAGGGCAACAAAGATGGTGCATGGATTGCATCACAAGTCCTATGAAGACAGGTTGAAGGAACTGAACATGTACTCCCTGGAGGAGAGGAGGAGAGAGGATATGATAGAGACATACAAGTATCTTACAGGGAGGAACAGGGTGCAGGAAAACACTATTTTTAAGCGAAAAAGATGTTCCAGGACTAGAGGGCATGGGATGAAGTTGGAGGGAGGACGATTCAGAGGAAACATAAGAAAGAATTTCTTCACAGAACGGGTGGTGGACAAGTGGAACACCCTGCCAGCGGAAGTGGTGGGGGCTGAAACAATCACGGGATTTAAGAATGCATGGGATAGACATAAAGGAATTCTTGAGGTTAGGGGTAAGGGGCAACAGACTTCTAGGAAAACAAACTGAACTTACAAGCTCAAATGGGCAGACTGGGTGGGCCATAGGCCCTTATCTGCTGACACTGTCTATGTATCTATGTATAATGACTGTCGAGACCATTTCTCCTGCTTTCATCGCTGCTGCCTGTGCCAAAGCCATCTTTTTCGGCACTATTGAATCTTTCACTTTCTTGTCAAGTGCCTGGATAGTCCAAGGAGAGCCTTGAGAGTGTGCCCCCCACCCAGCCATCAGCTGCTCCAAGTCTGCTGTTGGTTTGCTTTCCTCGGACTTTACTTTTCAGCTGATCAGGTTGTAGCTAATTCCTTGGCTTCCCCATTGTTTTGGCAGTCCAAAACTGCTACAAGTGAAGAAACATGTACAATTTACCGAATAAGTCAGTCTGATGTTAAAAAATGTAAGTTTGAAGTTATATTTCTATGCCTTATTTATTCTTCAAGCCAGACCTATGCGTCTGTTCCCACCAGCAGTCAGGCCACGCCCCAAAGATGTCAGCATAATTTCCGTCAGATGAGTCTGTGAGCTCCAGGCGCTATCTGTGAAGCTACCTTATCTCTTTTTTTTTTTTCACAAGGATAAGGTTGCCTTCTGCCCCAATGTGAAATTCCTGCTGAATGTAATTTCCGAGTTTCATCTGAATAAGGAACTCATTCTACCCACCTTTTGTCCAAAGCCTCACACTTCAGAGGTCTAGTGAGCGCTCCACACACTCGATATTAGAGGGCCCTGCTCGTTTACAGGGAGCATAAGGTGTCATTTTGTGAGCTCGCCAACTGTTTCTAACCTACACTGTCACCACCCTAGGAGGACTTGCAGCCAAAATGATGACTGACCAGTGGGTCACCTACTGCATTGCCCTGTGCTGTAGGTTGGTTGGGAGAAGCCCCATGGGTTGAAGGCTCACTGCAGCAAGCATACTACTGCCAGTACATCCCCATTTCTGAAATATACAGGCCAGCTACTGATCAAATGCATTCATCTCCCATTACTGCATCAACTTGCTCAGTCGTCATGATGCTGCTTTTGGCTTCTTCGTCCTCTAGTCTGTTTGCCTAAACTGGGCCCCATGCCTTGCTTACCACTCCCTTAGAACTGCTAGGAGTCTGCCTAAGTGAAGATAGTGAACTGAATCTAGGGAGTTAGAAATAGAGGTTATGTACTTGTAGCCATAGTTCTACTACTAGTATTCAGTTCACGTCCACATGGCCCATACCACCTGCCCGGTAAGGCTTGCTTCGAATTCCTGTTCCAGTGTGCAGAGCTGAGAGCAGTGGGGCAGAGCTGGAGGACCACATAGTTGAGTTTTAGGAAGAGTACAGCTTGAAGACTGTTCTGGTGACTTGAGTATGTTCAGCAGGAGACTGCCGAGGTGTAGATGTGAACTGAATACTATTTGTGTAACTAAACTTCTGTTTTTACCACTAGTATTCAGCTCACATCCACATGAACCATACAGCCTTTGCTGGCAGAGCTTGCCTTGGATTTTTGATTCCAGCATGCAGATCTGTGTGGAGCCAGAGGACCACGTGGTTGGATGGTTGGAGTAGTCAAGCTTGAAGATTTTTCTGGTGATTGAGCAAGCTCAGTGGAAGACTGCCCACATGTGGATGTGAAATGAATTCTAGTGGCACACCTATGGTTACATGTAAGTAGCCGCTGTTTCTCATATACAGTTGTACTTTGAACAGTGGAGAATGAAATGCATTTCTGATTCTGTCCTCACTCTCGCTCTCTTGGTCACAAACAACTTCATGTTTGCTCCTGTATTCAGATGTACTGTGTCGTTACTGTACTTGCCTTCTGTCTCACCTAAGCACTGGTCTCATTCTCTTCCTGATTGGCTTTCACAGCTCAGGGACTGGGAGGAGCAGATTCGCTCGGATATCCGTAGTTTCCTGTCCATCCATCAGGATGAGAAGTTTACGGGCAGAGCCATCGCCAGGATACTTCACGGAATTGGTGAGTTGTAGCTATGTAGCCAACTGCCTTCAGTTTTTTATGTTTTTCCCTTCTGTTGGAGCCATCCCGTCTTAGGCCTTATAAAAAGATGTCGAAAGAACAATTCAGTTTAAAGCATTAGGCTGTTTATTGGTCTTAAAAAATAGAAGATCGTGGTGTGGTGATGTAATAGGGGGACGGTAGGGAAAGGGAAAGTCAGACTGTAGTAAATTGGATCTACCACTAGCTCAGTTTGGGGGGGGGGGATAAGACGAGGGAAGTGTATTCAGATTCCCTACTAGCTCTGCTCAGGCTGTGTCGTGAGGTGATATAATAAGGGGACAGGAGGGAAATAAGAGAAGCCAGACTAAGGTATATAGGGATCACCTTACTAGCTCCGATGGAGGTGTGTGGTGAGGTGATATAATGATGGGACTGGAGGGACATGCAAAGCCAGACTGAAGTATAGTGGGGATGGGAACACCTACAACACTAGTTCAACTTGGGGTATATGATGGGGTGATGTAATAAGGGGAGGGAAATGAGAAGTCAGACTACAGGATATTGGGATCTCCCTCTAGCTCAGTTTTTTTTTTGGGGGGGGGCTCTCCTTTTACTTTGGTCGCAAAGTCCTGTGCTGAGAGCCAGAGAGTTACAAGATCAATTCCCAAGTCCTGCTGTTTGTTTAAAAAAAAAAAAAAAGAGGCTGCAAGCCGTCCGCAGGAGCAGTGATAGCAATAGCACTTGCAGTGCAAATGACCCAGGTTCAAGAACGAGCCTGGGTCGTTCGAGGCCTTACCAGGGGGAAGGTGGCTGAGCATCCCATGGATGCTCACCTCCTCCAGGGAGCAAGGGAGTACGGTCTCCAGTGCAACACCTCCACCTGGGTGGCCACAGCTGGTGGTGCAGCTGGAGCCATGGACTGAGGGAGGAGATGTTGGCAGCATGACTTGATGCATCAGCAAGGCCTTCCTGACATCAGGGTGTGGGGCAGAAAAAGGGAAACACCCGACTGAAACAGTGTGCCACCTGCCACAGGTCCTAAACTGCCAACTGGGTTCTTTCCTAGCCAGCCAACATTATACTCTGCCGGGGGAGTAAAGGCCAGCCCCCCTGCATCCCTTCCCATGAGGGGTCATTCATGGGGGAACTTCGAGGAGAAGGTAAGCCCCAGAGATGGCCTGTGACGGGGCTGGGCGGGACGACTGGATTGATGGTGGCCAGTCAGGTAGCACGGTGTACGAAGTGGAGTAAATTCAAGGGGAAAACGAAGGCGACAGTACTACCTTCACAAAGTTACCGTATTCCTCTGAGAAATCCCACCCAGCTTGCTCATCTACTATGCAGTATGTAAGGCTTTCAGAATCATTTTGGGGAAATCTATGACTTGTACCTTCCACAATGTTACCCTGGGCATTGCCCCTGTTTTCATGCAGTAGATGAAAACTGAAAAGTATTTATACAACGTTTTATTGGTCATAGCACCTTAGCTCATCACGTGTAACTGACTAGAGCCAAATCCACCCACCCAAAAAATTGGTGAACTATCTGCAAATCTAACTTTTTTTTTTTTTGTAACTCTCTTTTCCTCCGGTCGCCGAGCCCGGGAATCTCTCTCGGATGACCCCTCAGCTTCTCCCGCCCTGCCTGAGACTTCCCCACCCTGGATCCCCTCCCAGAGCTCCACTTCACAATCCTTACCTGACGGCAACCCCTGGCTTGTACCCCCAAGGCGGGCCGCCTCCACTACTACAGTGCTCCTTGAAATCCAGTGGCTGCAGGCTTCGGACTGGCGCGGAGGATCGGGACCCAGGTGGGTGGAGTCCGGACGGTGGGCGTGGGGCCTTGAGCATCATCGCCTCCCAAGGCTTGGGGTGGTCCCTTTCATGAGGTCCACCCGATCCTCCCACAGCATACGAAGCTGCAGTGCTGTCTGGGTAGGTACGTGCACGCACCAGCCGACATCTGCCGCGCTGCACCTCCTCCTTTCTAAGCCAGATGCCGGCTCAGTACTGCCCAGCCGCCGCTGAGAGGCACCCTGTTGCTGACTCCCGCATCCCTTCCCCAGGAGAAGGTGAGCTGCCCGCAGATGCTCCAACCTTCTCCTCCCAGCCGACCCCTGGTGACCCAAGCTCGCTCCCGAACACCGGCCACCGGCATGGAGCAAGGTGTGGCGTCTAGTACCTCAACACTTGGCGTCACCGGGCCGGCTTGCAACATCTAACTAAATGGATCAAATTACTGCTTTACTTAGACTCCACAAGGAAAAACATAAGGCTAGCTATTATGTAAGTAATAAGCCACGACAGGGTATGCATTATAGGATTTTAATGCATGCCCCAGGGGTGTAGTAAGGCACGAGGCTAAAGACCAAGTGTCCTTATGCCCTTGGGAAGTGCATTAAAATCCTATGATGCACACCCTGGAGAGGCTTATTACACTTATAAAATGGCTCTAAGTAGGTTTTTTGGGGAGGAAAATGAGATTCGGCACCTGACTGTGTGTTTATAGAGATTTAATGCACAGTATGATTACAGAATGAGTTCTAATGTCCCATTATCAAAACTACAACAGAAAGACGACATATAGCGAGTAAATTATCAAAACATCCAATCAAGTAGCAAACAGTTACAGCAAAGTTCAGTTTTTAACATGTCAAGTTTACAGCATTTTTGAAAGATGATGTGCTGGTACAATGACTCCTGTTGTTACTTTATAAAGCCCAAGAAGAAGGTATCTCAAGTCTGAGTTCACTGTAAACCCAGACAACCTCTTCTTCAGACTCTATACCATTGGAGTTCCATCCCTTTCTCATTTCTCCCTGTTTATACAGTGCTTTAAATTTCTTAACAATAGGGCTGGTGTGGTCTATAGCCTCTAAAAGTACAGTTTAATCATGTCAGCTGTTTCTCCTGTTAACCAAGTGTTACACATTATATCGGATTCTGAATTCAGATTAGCAGAGAGGGTGTGGTCATTCTTTATTTGTATCCTCTCATAAAGTATACTGGCATAAAAAGTATTTTCATGGCGTACCATGGTATTAGAGGTCACAATATTGATCCTGTATCCGATTTCTGATCCTGTTATAACCGTGGATCTTCCTGCTCTTAAAGGCTTCACCATTTATTCATACTTCTGGGTTGCAAGCCAGAGGCGCTGGGACCCTGCGGGAGCCAAAAATCTTTAGGCGGGCTGGCGCCGAGGTAGGGCTGCGCATACGTGATATCGCGAGGCTGGCTCGGGCTTTTGTAGGCTACCTCAGCATCAATCCTCCAACTGTCTCAGTTCTTTTTTTCCCCGCTGTAGAGTACGCTTCAGTGACGACGACGCTCAGAATTTTGCTTATTTTTTCCTCTCAGCTCTACCATTGAAGGAAGTCTACCATGGATGGTGATGGTAGGGACTCTCCATTGGAAAGCTGCTCTGGTAGCTGGGCTGTTTCCTGTGCGCTGCCCTCTCAGGGGTTGACCACGGGCAGTCCGGTGTTCGGGAGGGAGGAACAGTCTTCCCATAAACACTAAAAGAAGTGGGTCTGTTCCCGGTCCAGGTCGGGATCCACCACCACTTTGCCTTGAGCTCTTCCTCTTCCCATCTGAAGGGGAAGAAGGTACCGCTCAAGGTCAACCCTCTGAGTGACGTCTGCCAAGGGTCTTGGTAGTCGGAGTGATAGGTCGTCCCTGCAGTTCCCCGATGGCCTGTGCTTCTCTGTCGCTCAGACTCTCAACACCGGAGCCCTTTTCTGTCTTCTTGTGGGATTTCTGGTGGGCAGTTTCACAAGTGGGTCACTCTTATGGAGCAGTGGGTACAGCATCAGTCTTGTTTGCCCCTCCCGATGGATCCAGTTCCAGGGACCTTGGGGCTTTGGGACCATCGGGGCCAGTTCAGCGTCCAGTGCCGGCAGTGGATTTTCTTCTGGTGCCTGCACTGCTGATGCCAGTTCCACGTGCTCTCCTCCCTCATTCTACTTCCTTGCAGGGGCCGGCACAGGTACCATCTTTCTCCCCTTCCTTTTCTTCTAGGTTTGCAGTGGATCTTTAGGTGGCACCATCTGGGTCGGCATCGACTTCAGTGCCGCATTCGGTGCTGACTCCTGTTGGGTGCAGCACCGGGTTCGGCGTCTGGGCCTGCAGTGCCGGGTCTGGTGCCGTTTCCAGTGTCTCCTGTTTATCCTTTGCTCAAGCCAGACAACGGCCTATGATGGCCGGTTCCCACCCCATCTGAAGGATAATTTCTGAAGAGGGTGATGAAGACTTGTTCTACAGTTTGGATGGTAAGCCCTCGCTTCCAGCTGAAAACCCAGTAAAGAACCTTTCCTTTCAGTCTCTGCTCAGGAATATGAGGGCAACCCTGGCTTTGCAGACGTCTTTTGTGGATTCAGGTAGGCTTTTGCGTCTGGAGTGGCTTCATTTTCCTAACATTCCAGTGAACCTTACGCCACCAGTCCCCAGCACCCCCCCGAGGTCTTGTCCGAGGCAGTGTGGGCAAGGCCAGCTCTTATTCCTTCTGTCTGCAAATCCATAGACAGGAAGTATGTCCCTCCCAAGGAGAGACCCATTTTAGCCTCACAACCCATTGTGGATGTGCTGGTTGTCCTCGCTGAAAATGACAAAGCTATTCTAGGGACATGGATATGTTGTTCATCCACACTGTCTGGCAGGTTCCTTGCCGCTTTAAATCTTGCTGGAAGGTCTTCAAGCTGGCTGCTCCCACCCACCCGGGTGGTAAAACTCTCGGCTCTGCCCCATGATGCCAGATCTTCCTTACCGCTTGGAAGCTCAGGTTCCCTCCTTAGAGCTCTCCGTGATAGACTGGATCCTAACTCTTCGGTTCGTCCGAAACTCGTTTTAAAATTTTCAAGACTTCGGTCTTCCTTTTCCCTCACGGCTGCGATGGACAAATCGACTCCCAGTTTTCGGCGGTGCCCTTGTGGGCAGAAGATGTCCAAGACGGATCCGCACTCCACGTGCGTCTACTGCCTCAGCCTAGAACATGACCCACAGGCCTGCGAGTCATGCTGTTCGTTCTCAGCCAACGTCTTGGAGGACCGCGCTGCCTGGTTGAAGCTTGGGCGCCCCGAGAAGTGTTACCCGCCGGTAAAGTCGAAAGAGGCCCATTGGGCGGTGACCGCGGCGGCTGGCTCGGCTGAGCAGCTCGAGCAGATGATCGCCCTCGAGGAGGAGGCGGCCCAGGCCGTATCTTCTCCTCCTCCTCAGTCGCATTTATCCCGCCTCTTTGGGTACCTGTAGTTCTGCCCGTTCAAGGAGCTTTGCCATTCCCTTTCCACGAGGGGGAGGGGCCATTGGGACATTCCTCTTGGTCCAAAAAGAAGGATTCCAAGGGTAAGTCCCATCGTCGGCGTTCGTGAGAGCGGGAGAGGTCCCCTTCCCCGGACAGCTGACCGACCTCGGTCAAGGTTGCGGCTAAGGCCGCTTGCTTCACGGCATCCCTGTCAGGCCAGCCGGCCGAGACATCCATTACGCCCCGTCAAGATTTTCTCGACCCGTCGGACGGGTTGTTGACTGGTAAAGCCGACAACCCTTCTTCACTGGTCCCAGTCCCCGGTGGAGACCAAGGATCTGCCTGTGCCCTCGGTGCAGCAATCCCAGTTAAAGTGTCTAGCTGACGGAAGAGCGGATGTCCCCCGCTCCTTCCCAGGCCTGTCATTGATACACCAAGGATATCGGTCTCTGACTTCTTCTCGGTCCGCCGATCCGCCCGGCATCGGCGGTCTCGGTCTGGGCACCGAGGTAGTGGCGATGCCACTCGTCCTCGCTTCCTCTCGGAAAGGAGAAGCTTCGGCTCAAATTGCGTCGATGCTACGAGGAGCTGATGTGGCAGCAGTTACTTTTGTCCGGGAGCAAGTCGACACTGATGCCCTCCTCGGCCATCAAGTGGCTGTCACCCAAACGGCCGAAGCAGCCTCTCGCTGCAGTCGAGATGCCCATATCTGGGCCAGTTGTTCGGCTGAAACTTGCTACCCCACCAGTTGTGGTGGAACCTCCGCCTCCACAACCGAAATCGGGGGCATTGACCAAGGTCTCGGTCGGGTCACGGCCTGCCCCACAGGTTGTCGGTCACCCTCACTCCCGACCGTCCTCGGCAGGTGGAGGGTGGCTGAGGCCCTAGGCAGCTCTTCGCGGACTCCTCGGAGTGCGACGACGACTCCTCCCTGTTCTCCAGGCAGGTTGACCTGGAGTCCTCCGGGGGCCAGTCACTGGACGAAAGCCCATCGTCCTTCATGGGTCTGCTTTGGCTCATCTCGGAGTCCACCGGGATGCAGCTCGAACCCGTATCCAAACGGGCCAAGTATCCCCTGGCGGAGATACCGGACCGAGGGGATTCTCCCACGGAGGCCTGTCCTGTGGCTGAGGCCATTGTCGACCCAGCCTTGGAGCTTTGGCAGTGGCCTGCTTCCTGTCCTGCGCCCTCGGCCAGGATGGCCAGGAAGTATGCAGTCCCTACTGGCTCTTTGCCCGGATTTTCGGAACACCCCTCTGCCGAGGGTTGGCCACCGACAGCGTTTTCCGGCACTCAGGGAATGCTAGGGACGTGGACAAGCCCCCCCGACAAGGAGTCCAAAAAGCTGGACTACACCGGGCGCAAGGTGTACGCTGCGTCCTCCTTTGGCCTCCGCCAGGCCAGCTCGGCCGTGCTGATGGCACACTTCTCCCACGCCCTCATGGGCTCCCTGGATGAGGTGAGCCCTCATCTCCCGGCCGACCTCCAGACCACGATCCGGCAGGTTCGGGACCAGGGTAGGGCGGTGGCGAAGCAGCAGCTCCAAACAGCTCTGGACATAGGGACTCCTCTGCCAGATCGGTTGTGGCCGCGGTAGCCATGCGCTGCAGAGCATGGCTGAGGATATCTACCTTCACGGCGGATACCCAGCACAAATTGGCGGACGTCCCCTTCTTGGGGACCGACCTCTGCGGCCCGGGAGTGGAAGGTCACCTCCAGAGGATCGAAAAGTCCAATGCCACTCTGGACTCTGTCACCTCCGCCCAGAAGGACAACGGCTGCCGTCAGCAGCAGCACAAGCCCTTTCGTCCTTCTGTGCCTGCGGCACGTCTGGCTGAGCAGCACCAGCATCAGGGCCAGCAGGCTTACGCTTGGCATCCCAAACCCAAACCCGCGGCTTCCTCCAACAGGAAGCAGGGAGGTAAAGGCCCAGGAGGTCCCTCGGCCGGTCCCTCCTCCAAGCCTGCCCAGTGACGGGTTGAAGGTGTGCGCCCCCAACTCGTCCACTCCCGGGTTCCCCCTTAGAGAGGCACCGCCACTTCCTTTCCGCCTGGTCTGCTATCACCACGGACCGCTGGGTGTTGGGTGGTAGGAAAGAGCCTGCCTCTGGAGTTCGAGCAGACCCCACCCTTTCGGCCGTCGCCCTCAGGGGTAGCAGGGGTCCACAGCCTCGCTGTTGGTCCATCGAAACATATTGCCTGCTCCTCGAAAAAGGTGATCAGGAAGGTGGCGGATCCTCCTCAGACCAGGGTTTGTGTTCAGGTATTTCCTGGTCCCAAAGCGGACGGGGGCTGGCGCCCCATTCTCGACCTACTGCTTGAACAGGTTCCCAAGGTCTCGGACCTTCAGGTGTCACTCTGGCTCAGATAATCCCATCCTTGGAACAGGCAGTGATTCTGTTCCCTGGACCTCAGGATACGTTCTTTCATGTCCCAATCCATCCGTCTCATCAGCGATTCCTCCGCTTCAGGCGTAGGGATCCCTTTATGAGTTCCGGGCCATGCCCTTCGGCCTCTCCCTAGCTCCCAGGGTCTTCACCAAATGCATGGCAGTGGTGACAGCATTCCTGTGGCGCCGAAGGGTTCGGGTGTACCCCTACCTGGACAACTGGCTGATTGCAGCCCCCTCCAGAGCGGAGGTGGAGTGGCCCAGAGATCTGGCCCTCCAGGTTTGCTCTCAGATTGGCCTCCTCATCACCGAGGCCAAGTTGGAACTTGTGCCAAAGCAGGTGATACATTTCATCGGGGCAGAGCTCGACTCTCTTCGAGCCAGAGCACGGCTCCTGGCGGACAGGGCCGAGGTTCTTTCCTCCTTTGCCCAATCATTTCTGGTTGGGCAGTCGCGTCCTGCCCGGGACTTCCTGCGTCTCCTGGGCCTCATGGCGGCCTGCACCAGCGTGGTCCGTTGGGCCCGCTGGTACATGCGTCCCCTTCAATGGGGACTGGCCAGCCAGGGGTCACAGCGCTTCGATCTGTTGGATCAGCTGGTGACAGTGACCCAGGAGATGTGGAAGCTCTCCAATGGTGGACCGTTCTGGCACATCTGCAGGAGGGCATCCCATTTGTCCGCCGCGAGCCGACGCTCTCTCTATCGACCGATGCCTCTCTGATGGGTTGGGGTGCCCATCTGGGGGAGCACAGAGCGCACAGCCTCTGGTCCCCTCGGGAGTCCCGATGCCACATCAACCTGCTGGAGCTTCGAGCAGTTTGTCTAGCCCTCACCACCTTCGCTCCGATTCTACGGGGTCAAGTGGCTCAGGTCCAGACGGACAATACCACGACCATGTACTACCTACACCGCCAGGGTGGGACGCGCTCCATGCCTCTGTGCAGGGAAGCTCTCCGCATTTGGTCTCTCGTGCGCAGCCTGGAGGCAGATCTCCTAGCCATTCACGTGGCAGGAGCCTCCAACACCCTGGCTGATGCCCTAAGCCGGATAGGGGCTGCGTCTCACAAGTGGTCTCTCCTGCCGGAGGTAGTGCAAGATCTCTTCTCCCACTGGGGCACTCCTCAGGCGGACCTGTTTGCCTCCAGGGAGAATGCAAAGCTGAGACTGTTTCATGCCCGCCCCCCTCAGCAGGGCTCGCTGCAGGGGGATGCCTTCTCGAGGCCGTGGACCCCGGGCCTCTTCTACGCCTTTCCCCATTTCCCTTGATCCACAAGGTGCTTCTCAAGGTGAGGAGGGACAAGGCGTAGGTGATTCTGGTAGCCCGAGACTGGCCCCTGCCAGTTCTGGTATCCAGATCTCCCAGTCTCAGCTCCAGGCTCCCAGGCGGCTTCCAGCCCACCGGACCTGATCTCAGTCAATCAGGGAAGGTATTCCATCGGACCTTCAATCCCTGCACCTGACGGCCTGGTTCCTGAGCGGCTAGAGTTCCAGGCCTTGGGTCTTTCCGATGAGGTCCTCAACGTCATTGAGGCGTCCCGTAAGGAGTCAACCAGAAAATGCTACGCCTTCAAATGGAAGAGATTCTCCATTTGATGGCAGGGCAAGGGCCTGGACCCTTCCTCCTGTTCCTTGGCAAGCATTCTGGCATCCCTGTGGTCCCTTTCTCAGCATGGGCTTCAGTCGACGACCCTTAAGGTGCACCTGGCAGCCATCTCTGCTTACCGGGCGTGAGCCGAGAAGCAGTCGGTGATGCAGGAGATGGTGGTCAGGCGCTTTTTCAAAGGCCTTGATCACATATCCCCTCCGGTGCGAGAACCTCCACCTCCGTGGGATCTACTGCTGGTACTGGCTAAGCTCATGGGCAGGCCATTCGAACCGATGCACAGGTGTGACATCTCTCACCTGTCGTGGAAGACTGCCTTCTTGGTGGCTATCACGTCAGCCAGAAGTATGGGAGAGCTCCAGGCGCTTTCCATTGAGTCTCCTTATCTGGTCTTCCACAGGGACAAGGGTGTCCTGCGCCCCCACCCGAAATTCCTTCCGAAGGTGGTGTTGGAGTTTTACCTTAACCAGGTGTTGACTCTGCTGGTGTTCTACCCCAGTCACACCTCGGAGGCCGTATATAGGCTCCATACTTTGGACCCTAGAAGAGCGCTCGCTTATTATAAGGAGCAGGACGGCTGAAGTTCGGGGAGAGGTTCGCCAGCTGTTTGTCACCTACGCTGAAGCCGCACCTGGCAGACCTGCAGTCAAGTGGACGATAGGCAGGTGGGTCACCTCCTGCATAGATCTTTGCTATAGGTTGGCGGGCATGGAGCCTCCCAGAGGGATAAGAGCTCATTCTACCCGCCATACCACTGCATCGGTAGCTGCTTCCAGGGACGTCCCTATCCAGGAAATCTGCAGGGCTGCTACCTGGAAGTCAGCACATACCTTCATCACCCACTACCACATCGACCTTGAGTCACGCCGGGATGCTGGTTTTGGGGCCTCGGTTCTCCAGTCTCTATTTCCCAAGTAGGGGGTGTGCGCCTTGCCTCCCTCCTCCCAGAGAACTGCTAGGAGTCTGCCAGACAGTGTGGATGAACAACATATCCATGTCCCTAGAAATACAGGTTACTCACCTGTAACAGGAGTTCTAGGAATGGTATATGTAGTTCATCCACATGACCCACCCGACCTCCCCGGCTTCGATGCACAACCTGGCTTCCAGCGGGCTAGATCTGGCGTCATGGGGCGGAGCTGAGAGTTTTACCACCCGTGTGGGTGGGAGGAGCCAGCTTGAAGACCTTCTGCCAAGATTTAAAGTGGCAAGGAACCTGCCAGACAGTGTGGATGAACATACCATTCCTAGAACTCCTGTTACAGGTGAGTAACCTGTATTTCTTCCACATGAAGTATTAGCACACCCTATCAATAAAGAGTCTTGCAAGATAGATACCTTGGGAAAGAGGGCATTCGCAGCTGCAACCCTGAGCATGCGTATTGCCAGCTATCAAGGGCACTTCTGTCAATGCAAGTATGCCCTTTGAAACTGCCTCAAGACCTTAACAGAAGATCTCCTGGAGTCTGACTCCAAAATGGAGGTGCTAGAGACTGTACCCGAGAGATTGAATGTAATAGCCATCAACTTAAAGCTTCCATGGATGCTTACGACACAGCCTGTAGAGCACCTGCTGCTGGAATCTGTATCAGAAGACATTCCTGGCTTGGACATCAGGGATTTCCTCTGATGCCCAACAGCAGGTGATGAATGTCCCTTTGATGGTACATATCTGTTTGGCCAACAGGTGGAGCAAGCCCTGAGGACTCTCAGAAAACCGTGTACTGACATTAAAACAGCAGGGGCACTAATGAGCACTTAACACAACTGACGTGTTTCTGCCTCGCTCCTGATCCCTGGAGCAAAAATAAGTAATTAAAGTGAACTTTTTGAGCGCCTTTACGGGAGGTTTTTGTACAAAAATGTACCTTAATTTAACATGGATGAGTATCTGTCGTCAGGGCCCGGGAGGAGTCAGCGTGCGACCGGTTAAACGGCAAAAAAGGGAGCAGCCTGTATGCCATCGGAAAGCCAACAAATTATTTCCTTGTCTGCTGCTGAGGTGAGCGCTCTGGGATACGAATTAATGGGCCACGTGTTGGCGTCTTTGGAGCCCCGCCTATGTAAGCTGGAAACCCGCATAGACAACAGGCTGCAAGAGGTCCTCACTCAACAGGCAGCACAAGGAGCGAGGATTGCAGAGGTAGAGGAGCGAGTGTCGCAGGTAGAAGATGAGATGCAGGGGGTGCCTGAATGAATCCTAGCTCTCCAAAAAGAGCTGGAGGACATGAAAGAGGCGGCAGACTACCAGGAAAACTACCACTGCCGCCTCAGTCTCCGTCTGAGGGGCCTGCCAGAGGGGCTGGAGGGTGGAAATGCCTTGGATTTTTTGTGCGGAGGCTCTGCCAAAGCTTTTGGGGATTGAGATGAAGCACGGCAAGATAAAGCTCGAGCAAGCGCATAGGGCTGTTATACCTAGGTCTGTGACCCGCCAGATCATTATGCGATTTCATAATTATCAAGATTGAGAAAGTGCTACAAGCCTTTAGTGAGAAGGAGCAAGTACTTTTCGAAGGGCCCCAAATCTTCCTATCCCAAGATTATTCCACGAGGCTTCTGAATAAGAGGAAGAAATTTAATGAAACCATGGCCTTGCTCAGATCCCTGAAGGTGGAGAATTATTTAATATACCCAGTGACTCTTAAAGTGAAGCACGAAGGAGCTACCTATTTGTTCTGGGAGGCGGACAAGGCAGCGAAGTTTGTGGAGGGCCTGTGTCAGAAAATTGGCTGAAGCATGTAATTCAACGGGAAGAAGATAGGCTGGTGGTCTTGCTTTCACAGGACTGGGGAAACTACCAGGCTTTTGTGATCATCAGTTAGTTTTTTCTCTTTCTTCTGGACAGTTTCTTCTGGAATTTCTTTGTTTGCTGAAAGGGGATAAAGGACTGGACTTGAACTGGATACCATGGCATGTTGGAGGGCTCATGTTAGACCTGGTAGTCCCCACACCCGCTCTCCGGTCGTAGGAGGTGCAGAGCCAGGAGGGAAGATGAATACTCGTTGACTATGGGATGTACAAGGACCATGGCTATTGGGACTGAAACATAGTAGGGGTACAGGACAAGGGTTGGTAATGGGGGTTGTGGGAAGAGGGGAGGGGGGGTTATAAAAGGGACGAAAAGGACAATGTACAAAACTGGGGATGATACATTTGCCAAATGAGAGGGACGGAAAGATGCTAGTATGACAGACAATTCTCCAGTAAAGGAAAAAGGGGAAGGGAGGGAGAAGCTGATTAAATAAGGAAAACATCTACCTGGATTGATAATCAGAACAGCAGGGAGGGACTGAATATAAGGAACATTGGGGGGGCCAGAAATCTGAAGTGTACCCTAAGGGCGTAACTCCAGTGGGACGATGATAATGGAGGCTCGGGGACATGACTATCTGGTGGGGATCTTACGTCATTCATGCATAATCTGCAGATAATGTCGCGAAGGGAGGATGGTGGCAATGTTTGTATTTCTACACTTTAGAGGAGCCAGTCGAGTTATAGAGACTGGTGAAGGGGGAAATGTGTTGAGTTTGAGTGTTTGGACATGGGGGGTACATATCAATGTTATATACAGGTTGTATATACGGTTGTTTTATTGTTAAACTGTTTGTTTTGCATGCATACATATAAGAACAAAGTGAGAGGGTGCCAGATATATCCTTTTAGAGAGATCTGCTGGAAGAAGGGGGTTGTGCCTCACCCTGTAGGTCGGGGTAGGAATTGGAGATTAGTGGCAGGGACTGTTCAATTTTATATTAATGGTTAATAAGCAGGACTTAGTGGTATGCTCCTGGAATGTTCGAAGGATAGCGACACCAGTAAAACGGTCGAAGCTTCTTACAGCAGTGAGGCGGCAGGGTGTTCAGGTGGCACTGCTGCAGGAAACACACCTCACGTTGACAGAGCATATGAAGTTGATGAGGGTTTGGGTGGGGAAATGCTTTGCGGCTTCGTATAAAGCACACAGAAGAGGGGTGGCTGTCCTTTTGCATTGAAGTCTCCCGTTTCAAGTAAAGTGGGTGGTAAGGGATCAAAGTGGTGGACGGTATATATTTGTGGAGGGGGAGCTATGGGGAGAGCATATTTCTTTTGGGAGCATATATGCCCCTGCGGTGTTTGAGGCGTTGTTTTACAGCACTATCCTATCTTTACTGATATAGGAGCAGTTCCAGGACCTGATTTTGGGGGGGATCTGAACTGTACCTTGGATCCACACCTGGACCACTCACAGGGCAAAGGCCGCAGCAATGAGGCGATCAGGCAGTGGCGTTGGGGTATGGGGGAGTTAGAGCTGGTAGATGGGTGGCGGGAGACAAGCCACGGGGCTAAAGAGTATACGTCTTACTCAAACCCGCTTGGTACGTGGTCGAGGATAGACTACCTCTTTATCCCTCAGGGACGGTATCAAAGGCTGCAGATGAAACGACATAGCCCTATACACACATCAGACCCCATGCTATGGTCACAGTGTCATTAAGGATGAACAGACCGAGGCAGGGCCCTCCCCCATGGAAGCTCCTGACTTACTTGCTAGGGGACAAGAAATTTAAAGAGTACCTAAAGGATTGTTGGGAAAGCTATATAACAAATGTACGGCCTCTCCTACCAGTAAAGGGATTGTATGGGATGCAGGAAAGGCTTATGTGAGGGGGATGCTTATTAAATACGTATCCAGGTATAAGAAACAGAGGCAGGGCAGATGAGTAGAACTGGAGGGTAAAGTGAGAGAACTGGAGAAGAGGGTGGGAGAAGGAGGGCGGGACATGGACTGGCACAGCTTAAAGGTGGCGAGAGAAGCTCTGAACACCATGCTTAATGAGGAGGCCAGGAAAGCCTGGACCTTTGGGCGTAAAAGGTTCTACGAATGGGGAAATAAACCTGGGCCTCTACTGGTCGCTTAATGCGAGGAGGGCAAGGACCAACCTATATAACAGTGATTAAAGATAAACGGGGTGTCCTTCACAAGGTAGAAAAAATTAGAGAATGCTTTTGTAGCTTTTATGAGTGACTATACTGGGCGGAGGGGGGGCAGGTGGCAAGAAAAGAGGGTAAGGCCTTTCTTGATAAACTGAAACTCCCCAAATTAAATGAGGCGCAGCAGAGAAATATTAATGGCCCGATTAAGAGGGAGGAGGTGCTGAGGGCGATCCAAAAACTGCAGGTGGGGAAAGCAAGTGGACAGACAGCTTCCCCATAGAATATTACCGATGCTTAGTGGGGCAACTGTCAGGGCCACTGTGTGAGACACTTCAGCAGGAGGAAGGGGAGGACTGGGGGTTACTGGGTACTTTCTTGAACGCTGTGATATGTTTAATACCAAAAGAAGGGAAGGATGTTCGAGTGTGCATCATTCCGTCCGATATCGTTGCTTAACTGTGATACTAAAATATTTGCAACGGTATTGGCGGGCCTACTGGAGGAGGTGTTATCCAATCTGATCCATCCAGACCAGACCGGGTTTATCAAGGGGCGGTTATCGTATCACAAAGTTAGGAGACTTCTTAATGTGATTTGGGGGGCAGAGAAGAGAAAGATAGATACCTGTATTCTTTCTATGGACGCGGAAAAAGCGTTTGACAGAGTGGAGTGGGAATATTTGTTCGAAGTGATGGCCCGGTTTGGTCAGGATGGAGCATTCGGGGATTGGGTGCGCGCCCTTTACAGGTCGGCCAAGGCCAGAGTACTGGTAAATGGTTCTCTCTCAGAGGGCTTTGGTCTCGGGAGGGGCACGAGGCAGGGATGCCCACTCTCCCCTCTGCTCTTTGCTTTAGCAGTGGAACCTTTGGCGGCAGCCATTCGACAGGAGGTGAGCATACAGGGGGTGTCGGGGGAGCAACATAAAGTTGCCATGTATGCGGACAACATGTTATTGTTTATAACAGAACCTAAAAATTCCATGCCTGGGCTCCTACAGATAATCCAACAGTTTGCAGTCTTCTCGGGGTACAAATTGAATTTGGATAAATCTGAGATTATACAGCTCCCTAAACAAGAAAGGGGGGAACAGGGATGGGGTTTCAAGAAGGTATGCGGCCATTTTAAATATTGGATGGTCATTAGACGCCCTGTATAAACTTAATTATGACCCCATACTTAAAAAAATTGCAGCCAATCTGAAATGGTGGACATCGCTACCAATATCGTGGTTAGGGAGAATAAATTTGATCAAAATGAATATACTCCCAAGACTACTGTATGTGGTACAGATGTTACCTTTGGGGAATTTCCAAGAGAGATATAAAATGGTTGGAGAGAGTGTTTTCTGGATTTATCTGGCAGGGAAAGCATCCGAGAATTAGTTTGAGGCATCTTAAAACAGGCATGGGAAAAGGGGGAATGAACTTCCTGGACATAGGCACATATTTGGCGGTACAACAAAGATATGTGAGTGACTGGATTTATAAACCTCCAGCCGCTAGATGGGTTGATTTAGAACAGAGAGGCTGTCTTGCACAACTATCTGCATATTTAGAACAGCGAGGCAAGGGAGCATAAAAAACGACAGAAACCCACTGGTAGAGGAGACATTGGATAGCTGGGATAGGATGCTTCGATATAGAGGGGTGGGAGCACTAGATACCTGCTTGGTACCTCTGGCTGGAAACCCATATTTCATGCCGGGATGGGAGGATCCTGGATTTAAAGCATGGGAGGGGCAGGGTGAGGAGTGGGGAAATGAGGGTGGGGGGAGATTGGGCTCTTTCATGGAAATACAGCAGAAGTTCAACTTAGGGGAAGGACAGTTGTTCCGATATTTCCAGGCTAGAGCATATCTATTAGGGCTGGCAAGGGATGGGCCGGGAATGGAGGAACTATAGAAATTGGAAGCCCACATATAGGTGGGACACCAGAGGGTTTATGGGGAAAGTAGTAAAGTATACAAGGCAATGCCTACCAGATTTGTCGGGAAATGTGCGGAGACTCTGGGAAAGAGACCTTGGCCTTCAGATAAGTGACAGGGATTAGAGTGAGCTCTTGAACATACACATGGGGCTGCTTATTTGTAATAAATTTAAAGAAGCTGCTTTTAAATTTGTACACCGGCTATACGATCCACCGGTAATTGTCCATAAATATAACCCTGCAACCTCACCTCATTGTGGAAGGTGTCATCAGGTGCTGGGCACCTGTGTGCACTGTTTTTTGGGCTTGCCCCTCCCTGCAGTACTTCTGGACATCAGTGATAGGAGAAACATGGAGAATGTGGGGAAGAGGGATAGCATTGGATCCACTGGTCTGTCTATTTGGGATGGAAGTTGAAGAAGACGGGGATTGGGGCCCTTTGCCTAGGTGGGTTCGTATTCTGCTAATCCTGGCCAGACATTGCATCCCAAACACTTGGGTTTCCTGTGTTAATCCTACAGTGCAAGTCTGGCAAGCGCCTGTCTTACATACGTTAGCACTAGAAAGACTTTCTCTTTTGGTTAAGGATAAGTTGGAACAGTTTATAAGGGAATGGGCACCCTTCCTGACAGACCTGTCGCAATCCGAGCGTGATATGTTGGGGGATGGTCTGGAGGTTTCGGTCCCCCTGACAGAAGGAAATGAATAATATACTGGCACTGGAATGCAACGTATGCTACTTTTGAAATGTTTGTATTGTCCCTTTTAGGGACGGCCTAGGAAATGTAAACAATTATATGTATGTATTGCAACTATAATTTTTATGCAAAAAAAAAAAAACAGCCAGGCTGGTTCCTTAAGCTCCTCAGAGAGGCAGGTACTGTCATTTTTTTCGTAACAGGCTGCCCTTTCAAGGAAGCGGCCGAGGAGACCCTAACAGGAACCAGCCTCCTCAGTCGCAAAAGAAAACGCAGCACAAGGCACAGGGCCCGAGAGTGCTCAGTGCCACCCTCTGAAAGTCTGGCCCCGATCTCACCTCAACTGCCCAAGGTGGACATTTCCACGGCAGTGGAAGGTCATCTGATTGTTTTACAACCAGTGGAAGTCTATCACTATGGACAAGTGGGTCCACAGGATTGTTAGAGAGGGGTACTCTCTCAACTTTGCAGAGATTCCCCCGGACCTTTCACCCAAGCGACAGCACAGTCTGTCGACCGTTCAGTCAGACCTTCTCACTTCCGGGATACAGGGCCTTTTCAGGAATAGGGCAGTGGAAGTAGTTCCTTGGGCAGAGAGGAACACAGGATCTTCTGGACATAAAGTCTCCACCACTCATTCACACTAATGGGATGTACGCCGGAGGCACTAGGACCCAGCGGGAGCAAACTTTTCACAGGAGGGCCGGCGGCAGAGATGGAGCCGCGAGCCTCTGCTCACGCGGTAATGACTATCTCGGCGCCAACCCTACATCTGACTCAGTTCCTTTTTTTCCCCGCTGTCGAGTGCGCTTCAGTGACGATGTCGCTCTCCCGCCAGGAGTCCAACTTCAAACTAGCAGCATAGTTTTCAGGGTTTTTTTTGTTTTGTAGTATTTTTCGAATAAAGTACCGCTTACAACAGTTTATTCTTATTAAAGAAGGAAGTCTCAGCCTACATTGACAGAGTCGACCATGAGTGGGTCAGGTGACGGTAGGGAGACTTCATATGAAAGCTGTTAAGTCAGCCGGGCTGGGTCCGGTCCACCGCCTTCTCCAGAAGGGAAGTCTGACAATGGACAGTCCAATGCCCGAGGGGAGGGGCGGTCCCCCCGGAAGCATAAAAGAAAACAGTTGCATTCTCGGCACCGTTCGGCCTCAAGCTCTTCTTCGGCCCGTAGGTCAAGAAAGAGAAAGCATCACTCGAGGTCGCCTTCTGATATGTCTGTGCGTCGATGGTCGGTCATTGGGGCCAGTTGCCGGTCTCCTCATTCGGAGTCGGCAATTTCTGTTTCTGGTCACCAACCTCTTCAATATCGGAGCCCTTCTGGTAGGGCTTCCGATAAGCAGTTTCATCAGTGGGCCACTCTTATGGAGCATTGGGCTCGGAGGTTGGTCCAGCTGCCTGGCCCGGTCACTCCGGGGCCCCTGGGTTCCTCAGGAGATCTGACAGGGCGATTGGGCCTTCCTGGTTGTGCGGCGCCTTCTCCGGTGCCGTCGACTCCGTGTTCAGGTGTCCCCCCCCCCCCCACATGGCTGCGGCGCACGGGGCCACACCGATGCCTCTATCTCCTGTTATTCTATCATCTTTACCTTCAAATCCAAATTTTCGGGGCCCTGGGGTGGTCTCGGTGCCGTTGGTGTCGATAGGTCGCTTGGCGCTGATTTTGGCATCAACGTGCCTGTCGGCGCCATCCTTGGTGCCACTGAGTGTCTCGGCGCTGTGCAGTTTTTCGGCGCTGTGTTCCTCTTCGGCGCCATCTGCTTTGTCGGCGCCGTGTGGCTTTTCGGCACCGAAGCCGGGCTTCTCTTCAGCTAATCTTCAAGGTTTCTCCTCTCCGCATTCTTTTCCTTCCTTCTTTCCTTCTGATTTTCATTCCTTTTCTGTCCGTACAGTCCCTCCTGGACTGTCAGGAGATCATATTGAACCTGACCCAGATCTTAGACTGGGTGATGATGTGGAAGGTGCAGAACCTAATCCTGTTACAGAGTCTGTGGTCGAGGACCTGTCTTTTAAGTCTCTGTTACGAAATTTGATTTCTACTCTTTCTCTCCAGACTATGGACATCGATCCTGGGAAGCTTTTAAGACTCCAATTCCTTCATGTTCCGGATATCCCTATGGATTTAACTCCCCTGGTACAACCCTTCTTTGAGACGTTGTCTGAAATGGTATGGAATAATCCTGCTCTGATTCCTTCTATGGCTAAGTCCATAGATAGGAAGTATGCTGCTCCCAAGGATCAACCTATTTTGTCCTCCCAAGCCTTTGCGGATCCTATTGTAGTCTTGGCAGAGAATGATAAGGTCGTCCTTCCTCAGACTACTACAGCTCGACCCATAAACAAAGAATCTTGTAAAATAGATACTTTAGGTAAGAGAGCCTTTGCTGCATCCACCCTGGGTATGCATATCGCTAGTTACCAGGGTTATTTCTCTCAATATGAATATATCCTGTGGCATTCGCTCAAGCAAACGGTTGAAGCTCTACTGGACTAGGACACTAACTCAGAGCTTCTTCAAGCCATAACCAGGGGTATCAAATCCAACAACCAGCAGGTTAAAGCAGCTATGGATGCCTTCGATACTGCCTCTCGAGCGGCGGCGGCGGGTATTTGTAACCACCGCCATTCCTGGCTGCGCACTTCAGGTTTTACGAACGATGCCCAGCAGCAGGCCATGGCGTTACCCTTCGACGGTGTATATCTCTTCGGCCCTCAGGTGGAACAAGCTCTAGAGGCCACACAAAAGACTAGGTTAGCCATTAAATTGGCTCGCCCTCCTCCCGCCCCCTTTCGGGTGGGGGAGGTTAACAAACGCCAGTTTCACAACTGTTAGTCCTTTCAAGGCAAAGGCAGGGGAGGTTTTAGTAAAAAACAAGCCCCCCAGCCTCAAAAAGCGCAACAAAGGCGTAGAACCCCAAAGCGCCCAGTGCCGCTTTCTGAGTTGTTGGCCCAAGTCCCACCTCAGCTGCCGAGGGTCTCCTCCTCCAGCGGTGGGAGGTCGTCTGACTCAATTCTACAGTTGGTGGCAGTCCATAACATCGGACAAATGGGTCCTCCGGATAATCCGCGAGGAGTATTCCCTCAATCTTTTAGAGACCCCTCTGGATCGTCCCCCAGACGACAGCCCAGGCTGTCAGCGCTTCAGTCAGATCTTCTCGCCTCCGAGATACAGGGCCTTCTGAACAACAGGGCAGTGGAAGTAGTTCCGCTGGATCAACGGAACACAGGATTTTACTCCCGTTACTTTCTGGTTCCAAAGAAAACCGGGGGCATGCATCCCATTTTGGACCTCAGAAAATGAAGCAAATTCCTTCCCAAAGAAAAATTCAAAATGATATCACTAGGAACCCTGTTACCTTTGCTTCATCAACACGATGGGTTAGCCTCCCTGGACATGCAGGATGCTTACCAGCACATTCCTATTCACCCAAAGCATCACAAATACCTAAGGTTCGTAGCTTTGGGACAGCGTTATCAGTTCAGAGTCCTGCCCTTTGGGCTATCCTCGGCACCGTGAGTTTTTACAAAGTGTTGTGCAATTCTCACAGCACATCTCAGAAAAATCAGAATAGAAGTGTTCCCATATCTGGAAGATTGGCTTCTAGCAAGCCCTTCCAGACAGGGAACTCTAGATGCCGTAGCCACAGCTTCATACTTTCTCACGTCCATAGGAGTCCTGCTAAACCTCAAAAAATCGCAACTGCAGCCCTCCCAGAGGCTCTTTTTCTTAGGAACCCTTCTGGACACCTGTGCGAAAGCATTTCTTCCAGAGGACAGGAGGAGCGATATCTTTCAGATGGCTCGATACATCGGAGAGAGCAGCTCGGTTTCAGCTCTTTCGATGCAACGGATGCTAGGTCTCATGGCATCCTCGGTGTTCACTATACCCCTAGCATACCTCCACATGAGAACCTCTCAATGGATGCTCAGCACTCAGTGGTCCCCGACCACTCACCCTCAGTCCTTTCTCATCAAGGTGACAGAACCTCTGAAGAGATCACTCACCTGGTGGTCGCAAGAGGACAATCTTCTGGAAGGGTATCCCTTTGCTCCTCTGGATCATCAGATTTCCGTTACCACAGATGCGTCCCTGATGGGGTAGGGAGCTCACTGTCAGACTCTTCACACTCAAGGTACATGGACTCAGGTAGAGTCCCATCTTCACATAAATGTCTTAGAAATGAGAGCCGTCCTTTATGCAGTCCGGGCTTTGAAGGACATTCTCTGTCACAAGAACATTCTCCTTCAAACAGACAATAAAGCAGTGATGTATTATGTCAACAAGCATGGCGGTGCTCACTCTTACCCCTTGTGCAGGGAAGCGATGAGAGTGTGGGAATGGTGCTTGGAGCACAAGGCTCTAATTCAAGCGGTCTACCTGCTGGGAATACAGAACGAACTGGCAGACTGTCTCAGCAGAACGGAGACAGATCCTCATGAATGGTCTCTCGACTCAACCATAGTTCACTCACTGTTCGCAGAGTGGGGAACTCCAGACCTGGACCTTTTTGCATCCCCACTCAACACAAAACTGCCTCTCTTCTGCTCCAGAAATCCAGGGCCTGGCATTTTCTGTCAGGATGCGTTCAGGCTGCAGTGGACAAAACACTTTCTAGCCAAATGCCCTTTGGGGTAACCCTTGCCTCAGTGTTTGCGCACAGAGGTTCTTTGTCTTTTAAAACACTTTCTATCGCCTTTCCGCTTCTTCCTCTCATTCAGAGGGTACTTCTCAGTTCGAGTCCCAGGGGACAAAATGATCATATTGCTCCTTCTGGCCTCGACAGATATGGTTTCCACTACTCAACAGTATGTCGGAGCTCCTCGAAACCGCTTCCCCTTCAGGCGAACCTTCTGACTCAGGGCCTGTGGTCACCCCAACCTGAGATTGCTTCACCTTCACGCTTGGCTCCTGAAGAGATAGAAGTGAACAGGTTCAATGTCTCTTGCAGGGTTTTAGATATTCTTCTGGCTGCGTGCAAGCCAGCCACTAGGGAAACTTACACAGCCAAATGGAAACGTTTTTTCCTCTGGTGTGCAAAGTCCTGTTTGAATCCCTTTTCCTGCCCACCAGATAAAGTTTTAGAGTACCTCTTAGACCTCTCAAATTCAGGTCTGCAATACTCTACAGTTAAGGTTCACCTGTGTGCCATTTCGGCTTATCATGAGCCGGTACTTTCCTTGTCACTGGCTCAGTTACCTGTGGTTAAGAGGTTTCTTAAGGAATTCTGCATACCAGACCTCCCATAAGATGTCCAGTCAGCCTGGGACATTAATCTTGTGCTAGACATGCTCACTCGAAAACCTTTCGAGCCTCTAGCTACCTGTAAGTTAAAATTTCTCACTTGGAAAACGGCCTTCCTAGTGGCCATTACCTCGGCCCACAGGGTCTCTGAGATACATGCCTTGGTCACAGACCCTCTGTATACTGTGTTTCATAAAGACAAAGTAGTTCTTAGGACCCATCCTAAGTTTCTCCCTAAGGTTGTTTCAGAATTCCATCTAAACCAACCCTTGGTCCTTCCTACTTACTTTGTGAACTTCCAAAATGAAGGAGAGCATTCTCTTCATTCCTTGGGCGTCAAAAGAGCTTTGCATTTCTATCTAGATAGAACAAAAGACTTTCACAAAGCTCAACAACTGTTTATTTCCTTCAGCGAGACCCGGCTGAGCCAACCTGTCGCTATCAAATGTATTTCAGCATGGCTAGTGGCATGCCTTCGCCACTGTTATTCCATGGTGCAGGTTAAGCTGGAAGGTAGTGTGTACGCTCACTCTACTGGAGCGGTCGCGGCATCCCTAGTGGAAATCCGCAATGTGCCCATTGCAGATATTTGCAATGCGGCTACCTGGAGCTCAGTGCATACTTTCGTCAAACACTGTGCCCTGGATGTCCATGCCAGACGACATCTTTCTTTTGGCAGAACCATCCTTAATGGACTCCTGTCCTAAAACTGTGAGCTCTTGGTCTCTCCTGCCGCCCTCTTGGGGGATTATTAGCTCAGTACTCTCCCATTAGTGTGAATGACTGGTGGAGACTTTATGTCCCGGAAGATATGGAAATTATGTACCTACCGTAATTCTTGATCTTCTTGGACGAGTCTCCACCACTCATTCACATGCCCACTCTCCAACCCCTGAGCTCACCTCTGTTGTTGGTCTTCACTCCCTCAATCTTAGGCTGTGAAGGCTTCTTTGTTGACCCTTATTATACGAGTCGTCCGGACTATCTTATGTCCGTTTTATGGTTAGGCTATCCTTCTAGGTTAGTTACGCTGCACCTCCTCGGGGGGAAAAAAGGTACTGAGGCAGTTGGATGGTCGACGCCGAGATAGTCATTACCACACGAGCTGAGGCTCCCGGGTCCGCTCCTCGTGGATCCATCTCTGGCACCGGCCCTCCAGCAAAAAAGTTTGTTCCCGCTGGGTCCTAGTGCCTCCGGCGCAGATCGCATTAGTGTGAATGAGTGGTGGAGACTCGTCCAAGAAGATCAAGAACTACGGTAGGTACGTAATTTCCGTATTTCCACCTCAACCAGCCTCTGGTTCTTCCTACTTGTTTCGCTAACTTCCAAAATGAAGGAGAACGCACCCTTCATTCCCTGGATGTTAAAAGAGCCCTGCGGTTCTATATCGATAGAACCAGGGATACCCGTCAGGCTTGGCAGCTCTTTGTGTCCTTCAGTGCGGACAGGCTGGGTCAGCCTGTGTCCATTAAATGCATCTCCACTTGACTAGTGGCATGCCTTTGCCATTCTTACTCCATGGTGCAGGTCAAGTTGGAGGGCCAGGTGCGTGCCCACTCTACCTGAGCTGTTGCCATGTCTCTGTCAGAGATCCGCTCTGTTCCCATTGATAACATTTGCAAACGGCTACTTGGAGCTCAATGCACACTTTTGTAAAACATTATGATCTGGATGTCCATGCCAGGCAGCATGCTTCCTTTGGAAGGACAGTGCTTAATGGACTTCAGTTCTAAGTGAGCTCCAGCTCCTGCTGCCCTTCTCGGGGGATTTGGTTTCAGCTTGGTACTCTAACCCAGAATTATTAATAAATGGTGAAGACGTTTAAGTCCAGAAAGATATGAAAACTACATATACACCATAATTCTTGATCCTCTTGGACAAGTCTTCACCATTTATTCATATACCCACCCACCCACAATCCCCAAGCTCACTCAAATCTGTTCCTGGTCTTCACTCCCTTGGTCTGTTTGGGCTGTGAAGACACGATTTAAATTGACCCTTCTTATACGGGTCAATTGGGCTGTCTTATGCCCTTGTTAGGTTAGGTAATGCGTATTTTATGCTTTACCTCCTTAGTAAAAAGGTACTGAAGGCAGTTGGAGGGTTGATGCCAAAGGTAGCCTACACAGGCACATGCCAGCCTCAATGGTGCATCGCAGCCTTAACTCACAGCTGCTTGGCCCCAGAAGATTTTGGCTCCTGTCTGGTCCCAGCACCTCTTGCTTATAACCCAGAAGTATGAATGGATGGTGAAGACTTGTCCAAGAAGATCAAAATTACGATAAGTACATAATTCTCATTTCACGGTATACAGCGACTTTTCAGGCCTTTCAACTAACTTTTGGGGTGTATCTAAGAACAACTGTCTCTTCTGCGCCGACTCTTTCTGTCACATGAGTTTGAGGAGACAGTTTTTGTCCAAACATCACTACTTCCGTAATACCACAGTATTCACAGTAACCACGGTATGGTCACATTAGTTTGGGGAGACAGTTTTTGTCCAAACATTACTACTTCCGTAATACCACGGTATTCACAGTAACCACGGTATTGCATGCCACGGTTACCATACCATCAAAATTGTATACTGTGACATCCCTACATTAGTAGCTCAGCCTCTTAGCTCTGACTGGTAAAGTCTGGCCATTGGGATTCCAGGTGAAGTTGTAGAGGCCTCGCCTATGTAGCGCCAATGATGCCATCTGCCAGTATAGTAGTGGATTTACCAAGGTGGACGGAGCTTGGACTGGTCCTGTTCGTGTTCATAAATGGCATAAGGAATAGTATAAAGGTAACATTTGCCTTTTTGCAGATGACACCAAGCTATGTGGGTAGGTGGACACAGAGGAGGAGACCAGATACATGGGTCTTGAAAGACTGGAGGAATTATCCAGAATCTGGCAGCTGGGGTTTGATGTCAAGAAGTGCAAAGTGATGCATGTGAGGAGAAAGAACCCGGGGTAGAGTACAGGCTGGTGGGATGACCGTTACAGTGGCTGAAGAAGAGAAAGCCATAGGAATTGCAGTTACAAGTACTCTGAAGCCCTCTACAAAGTACAGTAAAGCAGTGGAGTAGACAGACAGGATGCTGGGTTGCATAAGCAGGGAGTTAACAAGCAGAAGAAAGGAGGTCATACAGCTTCTGTATAGATCCATGGTGCGGCCACAACTGGCTTGCTGTGTACAATTCTGGAACCCCCTACCACAAGAATGACACAAATCAGCTGGAGGCAGTACAAAGATGGGTCAGCAAAGTGATTCAAGGGCACTCGTACAAACAGAGGTCAGAGAACCTGAATATGTACTCACTAGAGGACAGAAGAGAGTGTGTGTGTGTGTGGGGCGGCCATGATAGAGACCTTTAAATACCTGAAAGAACTTCAGTAACATAGACCTCAGTAAATTATTCCAGGCCAGTTACAACAAAAAATACGAAGCAAAACATAGACATTGTTGGTCTAAAAAGACCACCGTTGGTCCAGCCAGTCTGCTCTGTTTTGTAACTCTACCACATCCCGTGACCTATAAACAGCTGCAGTTTGGCTGAGGGCAAATTCATAAGGGATGCCAGGAGGTACTACTTCACAGGTAGAGGGGAGGATGGGTGGTATAAACTACTGGAGAAGGTAGTAAGTGCAGAATCCGTGGAAAGCTTCTAGAGGGGGTAGGATAAGGTAAAGGGGGTTAATAAGATTGTGAGTTGGACAGTTATGACCAACACTGGATTTCCTCCAGCATCTGGGCTTTATGGCCTGTATGAAAGCCATGGTGCATTGAGCCTGCTGGCGAGTGTGACCCAAAAAGTCCTAAACCACCCAGTCCAGGGGACCCACCTAATGCTGGACCCTATCTGTTGGTAGCTGTCACCTGTAAATCTCTTGGAGGGCATCTCATTCATCTGGGTGGAGCACTTGATCACTCTAACATTGGATGTGTCACTTATGGAATGGGGCGCACATCTGCTGGACCATAGAGGTCACACAGGTTCTAAATCGCCAAGTGAGGCTCAGCTTCACATCATCCTGCTGTAACTCGGCGCTGTTCACCTAGTGCTGGCGGAGTTTGCACCACTGGACCAAGGTCGAATGGTCCAGATCAACACGGACAACATAACCACCATGTTCTACCTGAACAAGCAGGGCAGCATGCACTCCCTTTCATCTGTGTCAGAAGGTGCAGCGAGCATGGTCTCTCACACACCCCCTGCACACCGACCGAGTGGTGGTCCATGTCGTAGATGCAAACTAGCTGGTGGACGCATTTGGTCATGTGGGAGCAGCAACTCACAAGTGGTTGCTACACCCATGGGTAATGTCTCGGGTGTTCCCAGAATGGGGAACACTATCCATGGATCAGTTTACTTGCTGGGAAAATAGGCAGCTGAAGCTGTTCTTTGCCCAGCCCCATCAGCAGGGTACTCTGCAGGGGACACATTCTCACAGTCCTAAGCTGAGGACCTCTTGTATGCCTTTCCTCCATGTCCTCTGATCCAAAAGGTGGTCCTCCAGGTGCGGAGGGGTCAGGCATTCCTGATTCTTATAGCACTGGATTGACTGCGCCAGTTCTGGTCTCAGTCGCAGCAGCAGACCTCCACGGCTGCATCCACTCCTACCAGACCTGCTGAAAAGATCCAAGGAGACAATGAGGTAGGATGATCAGACCTGCAGTCCCTGCATCTGACTACCTAGTTCCTGAGCGTCTTGAGTTACATGCCCTGGGGCTTTCCAGTAATGTTCTTCTGGTGCTGGAGGTCTCTCAGAAGTAGTCAACTCGCAAGACGTACACTTGCAAGTAAACAGGGTTCTTGTGTTGGTGTGAGGCGCGTGGATTGTTGCCCATCTCCTGTTCCATGTTGCAAATACTCAACTACCTGTGGTCCCTGTCTCTGGCAGGGTTGTACGTGCTCAAGGTGCACCTGGCTGACATTTTTGGAGTACTGTGCCAAGGCAGGTATGCCAACAGTGACACAGGAGAAAATGGTCAGCCGTTTCATTAAAGGGCTGGACCACCTATCCCCTCCGGTATGTGAACCACCTCCACTGTAGAACTTACCGCTGGTAGTGTCACGGGTAATAGGCAAACCATTCAAACCTATCGACAAGCGCAATCTTTTACATTTATCGTGGAACACTGTGTTTTTGGTTGCCATCACCTCGGCCAGATGGGGTAGTGAGCTCCAAGTGCTATCCGTGGAGTCTCCATATCTAGTTTTCCATAAGGACAATGCTGTCCTATGCCTCCATATGAAATTCCTGTCAACGGTAGTTCTGGGTTTCACCTTAATCAAGCACTCTTCCTACCGATCTTCCTCATACTCTAGAGGAAGAGCGCATAGAAACAGAATTTGATAGCAAATAAGTACCGCTTGGCCCACCTAGTCTGCCCATTTTTCCTACTTACTATAACGACAAATTTTTTAATTAGAAATAGGTATTTTCTTTTGTTAAAAATAGTAAAATGTAATCCCTTCCCAAATGCCAATCATCTGTCTTTCTACACATTCAGTAGATGGAATGTTTGTGATGGAATACAGGAATTCAGACTTATGCAGAATTCCTCTGGCAGAATGTTCACCCTTTCACATGTAAAAGAAGGCCTTACGTGCAGCCCCATATCTCTGGTCTCTGTTTTATCTGTGGCAGAGTAGCCCTGGCAGGTCTCTCCTGCCGCCCTCTCGGGGGATTATTAGCTCGGTACTCTCCCATCAGTGTGAATGAGTGGTGGAGACTTTATGTCTAGGAAGATATGGAAATTACGTACCTACTGTAATTCTTGGACGAAGTCTCCACCACTCATTCACACGCCCACCCACCATCCCCCAAGCTCACCTCTGTTGTTGGTCTTCACTCCTTCAATCTTTAGGCTATGAAGACTTCTTTCTTGACTCTTCTTATACGGGTCTTCCAGACTATTTTATGTCGGTTTTGTTAGGCTATCCTTCTAGGTTAGTTCACGGTGCACCTCCTCAGGGAAAAAAAGGTGCTGAGAGCTGATTTGGAGTGTCGATGCGAATAGTCATTGCCCTTGCGAACCGAGAACTCATAGCGCCATCCTCAGCGGCTCCATCTCTGGCACCAACCCTCCTGCAAAATGTTTGCTCCGCTGGGTCCTATCACCTCCGGCGTAGGTCCCATCAGTGTGAATGAGTGGTGGAGACTTCATCCAAGAAGATCAAGAATTACAGTAGGTACGTAATTTCCATTTATAGCCAAAAGACTCCTACTCTGCAAATGGAGATCCACTGATACAACCACAGCCACAGAATGGCAGGCAGCAGTGGGTCAGCTGGCTTCTGTAGAGAAGGTGTGCCATAAGAATGCAGACACCTTACACAGTTACCAAACAGTCTGACAGCTGTACTTGGACTCCCTGCCATGCCACAACAAGCAAAAATAGAGAATGCAGTTATGTATGGAGGAGGACGGGGAAGGGAGCTGATCCACTAATAAAGATAACTCCACCCCCGTCTCAGAGGGCACATCCCTGACCCTGCTCTCCTCCGAGGTCCTAGAGGCCTAGCCCTGAGGGTAGCAGGAACGTTAAAGGAAATTTCTAGCTTTATACCCCATTACCTTAGTGCCACGACAGTCTTTTCTGATCCAGAAGAGGTTTCCCCAGTAAGTCCAATTTGGAGGGAAGGGATCGTAACTTGGGCCGAGCTGACAACCAGCTGATCCCTTTTACTTCCCAGTCTGTGGGCCCTGCCCCTGCACTCTGACGTTTTGTGACATCTAAGCAGGGATAGCGCGGGGGTGTGCCCGACATAGGTCTGTAAGAGACATTTTAAAAACAATCTTATATGTTTAAGGAACTTTGATAAAAATGAAAGAGCAGTGGCTTTCATTGTTATCAAAGACTCCATAAACATGTGTGGGATGTTTTAAAATATTCCCATAGACCTATGTGGGTACCATATCTGATGTTACAAAACATGTGAGTGTAGGGGTGGGGCCAGTGGATCAGGAAATAGAAGGGATCGCTGGCCGTCTAGTTCAGCAGGGCTGCCTTAGCTAGTTGCAAACTGTGCCCTGCACCTTGGGGCCCATACTTTTTTCTTGAGGAAAAAAAAAAATAATTGAAAACATTTAAAAATGCCTACATTTTGTTAGAGATGAAAATATTTACCAGCAAATGAAAGTGGAAGACAACTGGCTCTGTTACAAAGGTGGGGCAGCTTTGCTGCAGTGGAAAAAGATTAGGTTAAGTAAGTGCTAATGGTGTTAATGGCCATACTTTACACCTCTCAGGTTGACTGCTTTCACAAACAAAGGCTATTTTAACAAGAGAGCTTGTTTGTAACCTGGACATGCAGCTGAAACAATGAATGATGTGACAAAATGTGTTTCACATGTAAGTGAGCACTCAGAAGCTGGCTCAAAAACCTGACCAGCAGCCGCCCGGTGGCACTGAGGGTTGAGGTGATGGACGCCACACCTGCACCTCACCGCGACCCGGGTTTGGAGCAGACTCTGGTCGACGGGGTTTGTGGTAGGAGGGAGAAGGATTGAGCACCCAACGGCAGCTCTCCTTCTCCGGGAGGGGGTACCAGACTTGCTGCATTACTGCCACCTGTTGGGGAACCTCAGGGTGGTCGGTGCAGATGGGAGACACTCCGCGTGGGGTAGAGCGTTGGCAGGGGACGCTTGACGTGCGTCTCTGGCCGTCGGCAGCCTTGTGTCCCCATTACCGCCAACGTTGGTGGGGGCCTTGCACAGAACATCAGGAAAAATCCTGCCCTGCTCTAGGTGACGAGCCCTCAGCATCGGGTCCCGAGGCAGCATCCAAGAGAGTAGACTGCGCGCCCCTCCCAGTCTTGTTCAGGGGAGATATGGGGATCACCGCCGCCTGCCTGGGAGGGTAATCCAGACTCTGCAGGTATGTGGGCAGCGTTAGTACTCTAGGGGCAGATTACTCCGGGAGCTGCAGAAGGGGACCTACAAGGGGAGCTCCGAGAGAGTGATCAGTGGCAGAAAGTAGGAGGGATAAAGAAAGATTAAAAAAAAGCACAGAGCAAAACTGGATTTCCTGATAGGGACCCTGAAAACCTGATCACCAGGTAAAAAAACTGACAGGTGACAACCTTACTGGTGCCCCATGATAATCCTCTCTATTCTCTCTCACGCACACCTCCAGAAAAGTTAAGTTGTTTAACTTGTTTGCAGATCAGAGTATCAGAGGAGTGAGTGTCCAGTGGTGATGCCCCAGTCCTTGCAGAAATTAATACGGTAGTAGTAGTAGTACCATACTTACTTAAGTTCTTGCTCCAGGCTCAGTCAGATTCATTTCCACTGGTGAAGTCAGATAATTCAGTGCAGTCAATGGCACTAATTAAAAGATGCTGAGGCACAGGGAATGGAGTGGTGGGGCCCGGCAGGGGAGCTGCATAGGGGGCCCTGGAATGGTTAAGGCCGTCCCTGCAGTTCAGCATGAGTTATGAGTTCTCTTCCTAACTGAGCTTACTGAGAAAACTTCTTTTGTATCAGAAAAGACTGCCAGACACTAAGGTGATAGGCTATAAAGCCCAAATGATAAATTTCTAAGATAACTGAATTAAGTCTTCTATAAGTGGATTGTGGGTTTCTTCTTTTTGGTGGGATATCCTAGAACTGTATCATCAAACTGTTCTGGACCTGTACTGTAGTATGGTGTCGCTTTGCATCTGTTACTAGTGACTACCTCCAGGTGCATAATGCATTCATTCTGTTCCTTAGTTGTATACCTGCTACTCTGTTTTGTGTTCATGCATGTTTGGTGTATTGAAATCATTTTAATAAAAGATTAACTGAAAAAAATTAACTATTTTATAACAGCAAACTCCAGTGGGTTAAATTAAGTCACCCACACCCATGGGGCAGTACACTGCTAAAGGGTGATTAACGGACTGTTAATCTAACCCCTGGTCATGCTTTTATTGCTTAACTTAAGTTTGTATCAATGGTCATGCCTTGTATTTTGTTGTTGTTTTATTTAACCTGTATATACATTTTTTTGACCTTGTACACCCTCTAATGGGTCACACCAGGAAGGAAG